>VXBO01009786.1:18371-41317 GCA_013400135.1 Rhinoptilus africanus | reverse complement strand
GGGGAAGCAAGGAGCATAAGGATGACAATGGCTTGGCGTCATGTTCAATGGAGTGCACCATCATCCGCGTTTCTCGAGAGCTGCTACACAGGGGCAGCCGGATCATCGTTCCCAATCACTGCAAAGCTTCAGCTTTGACACCCCAATAACACCTCTTTTCCTCTCTTTTGTGCTCTTTTCTAGTTAGAATAAGCAAGCACTGCAAGTTGCTTACTTACTAGGATCAAGACTCATGCAGTGGGTTTTTTCTGCCTATTACCACTATTCCTTTCTTCTTTTTTTTTTTGCCTCTCCTTTATTCTTATGAGACTTTGATGCAGATCCCATTTCGTCAGTTAAAAGACTTCCATTGACTTCAATGGGTGTTTGAATCCAAAATTACATCAAGTACCATTTACCTACAGTAATACAATTAGTATGAGAAAGATGAACGCCAAGATAAAGTCTGACGGTTTCAGCAAATACACCACTTTGTACATAAGGCAAACACACTATGAGAATAGGCGTTCTCATTGATTTCTGTTTAAAATATAAAACAACCCAAACCCTGCTGGTCCTTTGTGAAGGAAACACAGATAATATCTAAATACCGCCCTGTAGTAAATGTTGTCAAAGTGTCAGCATCTTAAGTGGCCCAAACGGTTGGAAGCAGCTCAGTGGCTGCAGGCTCTAGCTGTGGGCAAGCAGAGATCAGAAATGTGTCAAACCTGGTTCCTCGCACGATGCCAATGTACCTCATGGGTTATTTAAAGCTCCAGTCCTCCTGCTAAGCCAGACACTGAGCATCACAACAGCTTATAGCAAGTGTTCCTTGCCTCCATTCCCCTCCCAAAATACGGTTAGACTACTTACAGCCCAGATTGCAGAAGCAGCAAAACCAGTATGTTTACTCGCTATTGCCTCCTGCAGCCCTCATAGAAAATGTCAGCAAATGAGTCTTACTGAGAACATTTGTTCAGTAGGTGATACTCAAAGGACATCAGACAGTGCTGAAGAAATATTAGAAAGGGGAAGTCAAGGTGTTTCTGCTTTGGCATGTTGCAACAGAAGTTAGAATTTGATGGGGGTGGGGGGGGAAGTCAGACAACCCAAACTTTCTTTCATTAAACTGCAGCCTATTTTTAAATATTCTGCCAGCAAAGCATGCAAACATCAGTTTGAGACTGAAGAGGGCAATTATTCAGCCTTAGGCTGCACTAATTGTCAGGTTTAAACTGAAAGATATGCATCAAACAGAGTAACTTTCTTTCAGCGTGGCAATATTTCTGTGGAGTGAATTGCCTGCGATCCTGATTCAATTCCGATTAAAGTTAATGGCGAGTCTTGCAGCCCTCAGATGGAAATCCAAGAGTCTGTGACACAGATAAAGCTGTAACTTGACCTTTCTACGTGAACAAGTTCAGTGAAGCTGAATAATCATTTGCACCATACCAGATAAAATACAGACCCACTAGCAGGGAACACAACTTGTAATGTGGCTGTTCATCACTTAGGCCATTCAAAACAAGGAGGGGCCAACGCTACGTGGGCATGTTAAACACATCCCAAGATAGAGCAGACACCTGAGAGAAGAAAAGCAGCCCTTGCTCCTGCAGGACCCATAACACCAGCAGGTACCAAATACCCAGGAAACGAGTGCTGCTAATGGGGATCCTAAGGTGAAAGAATGCCAGAATAGCCTGGTTGTCCCCTTGAAAACAGAAAAATAGGGGCCAGCTGGGCAAGACAGGCTGTGGACAACAACCACTGCTAACAGATTTATTGAGTTAACGTCAATCAAAACAAGTCAGCCTCAGATGCAGGTTAGTGCAGGTATCTGCAACATGTATTTTGCTTCCTCTCCCTTACCAACTAAAGAGATTAATGGATTTCGTAGCTCCAGCATAACCACAGAGCTCAGCGAATTGCAGAGCTCTGACACGATGCGAAGTATAAATGCTTTGCCCTAGCGTACACTGTGCCTCTTACGTCAGCTGAGAAGTACAAAAACCAAAATTAAATATGAATAAAACAAACCAAACATGACTTGAAGGTGCTAATGGCTTCTCAAGTCAAAACATGGATGGAGGATGCAACAGCTGAGACATATTTGGATCACTAACTACACTCAAATGCTTGCTCAGATTTATAATAATATAATCTGCTAATAAAAAGGGATATATAGCGAAGCCAAAATACCATAATGGTCTATTTGGGGCTTTGGCAATGCAATACCCATAAAAAACCTGCCCTCAGGACTTCCTAGAGAATCTATTACCCATTTCATTCTCAGCTTCCAAATGGGGGAAAAGTTTATTGTGATGAACTAGGTTCATATTATGGCCTTCTGTTTCCTCAGACTGGTAATTTTCTCAGTGCATATCCCACATATTTCTACTTTGGGGGAATAACATTTATCTGTACTTTACACAGTGTTCACATAAACAGTTACAAGCTGTGACAAAATATAAAGTGAGACTTAGTGCTGTACTATATTTCTGTTCTCCACTAATTTGAGTTTGAAGTAAGGATAATTTTAGGAAAATTATAGCCAAAAAAACTAAAAAAAAAAAATTATCAGGAGCATTTTTTTAATTTATCAGATTTTTTCAGAGCTGGAATTTTCAGAGCCTGCAGAAAATGACAGAGGGGATAATGGCCAAGGGGAAGCATTAAAACCTTTCCCTAAATGCCAATAATTTGTTGAAAACACCGTTAACGCATTGATACGGGATTAGTAGCACAAGGTGCCTGCTGAAGCGTCACAGCTTCACTTCTCTCACGATGGTCCGTTCCTGCATTGTCTCCCCACAGAAAATGCCCTTAGAGCCAGTAGCATGAGAACACGTCCCTTCCCATGCATGGAAAGACTCCCTTAAAAGTTACCCAAAGCAACAGCTGCTGCAGTTTCCAAACCAACATCTGGAACTTGCACCCTAAAGGAGACCCAGAGCAAACGGTAGCAACCAGCCCTTTCTTCAGTTTGTAGGGAAAAACCCTCCGCTGGTGTAAATTTTCAAAGCTTCATCAAATGAACTGGGCCTGGACTGATTTACGCTTGCTGAGGATCTGCCCCTTGTCTTACTTGCTGCAGTAGTGAGTAAGATTTTTCTAATGCTGGCACAGAAATTTCAATCACATCTGCCATATGGGGTTTTTGCCCAAGAGATTACTTTGAATGAACCTATAAAGTGCTGGGGAGGAAATGCGCGGAGCCACAGAAAAATGAAGGATGTTATTGCAGAGGAACTTTTCCCATTTTACCAATGAAATCCCCCAGTTTCCAACTCATTAATTGAGGCTCTTGTCAAGAATAATATTACGACTTGTTCTGTTCACATATATCGAGGGGAGCAGAAACATGGGGGACTTCAGTTTTCAAACACCACTAAAAAATGTTATTGGTCCAGCTGGACCTTACACAGATGCTGGTCTGCACAAAAGCGCTCTGGCAGGTTTTATTGCTGAATGTCCAAGTGACATGAACTCTTTGAGCAGTGCCATTAGGTTTCAATACAGAGTATGAGATCATTCCCAACTCACAGATACGCAACAGGAAAATAATATATTACAGTCAGTCAATTAAGTGCTCACATCCTGCAGCTCTTTACAAGGAGACCTTACTCATACCAGTATTCCCATGACAGGAAGTTTACTTGAACGCGGGCCAGTCAAACCGGCACTGATTTGCAGAATCAAACCCAAAAGCACTATAAAAAGAAAAAAATTCAATGACCGTGTTTATGCTAAACTAGGTCACTGCGCTGCTTCTAACAATAGAATTTCCTATGTAAATTGATTCCTACTAATATCCTGTGACGGTGCCTCCTGTTCTCTTTTACTGCATTAGGCAGTTGCCAGCCTTATCTGGATCTTCTCCATCAAGCCTAATCCACTTCTTTTCAATTTCAACCTGTAGTTAGAAAACAAAAAAACCCAGGTAGAATTAGCAAACAGTTGGGCACTGAAAGTGTGAACTGCAGCAATGGCATGAATAAAAGCTTTGACTCAGAATCAAAACATTTCCAGACCCAATACATTTCAAAACCACTGCTCCCAAAAATAGCTCAACTGAGGAAAAACAATGCTGCATTCGCAGTTCTGTTTTTCAGCATCATCTTCAATCAGACAAGGAATTATTTTTTAATGATTCTTTTGCTCAAAGTCATTACCACAAGTGCATGCAAGATGTGTTTAGAATATAAAGCACATTCGCCTTGGAAATACTGTATGGGCGAGTGGGGAGGAAGAAGAGGAGGAAAAGCCCTAAAAATACCTGGCAATTGTAAAAAGCTTTCTGAACCACATGCTTCTGGGGCTGCAGATCGCTCTCGATGCCCAGTGACTTGACTTCTGTTCCTGAGGCACAGGTATCGTGAACAACGAACTGGACCGTAGCAAATGGATACCAGTCAGATGGGATTTCCTGGTCTGATCCCAGTTCCAGTTTGTAAGACAGGCTGTGTGGATGATCTGAACCTTGCAAAAGGAAAAAGAAAAAAACCACACCATCAGCTAATTATCTTTTTTTGTTTACAGTGCAAGATTAACCTGCTAGCAAGAAAGCACAGCTCTATCTTATTAATGCAGAGCTGTTGTGACGAACAAGATTATTCTGTCCATGATCTTTTCTTATTTGGGCAGAAGGTGGTCCCTTACTCATTTTTCGTCTGCTTCAGCACACTTTTCACAATCGTGGCAGTTTTACAAATTAATTTACACAAGATTTACCAGATCCTTCCAGCTTCGGATTGAGAAAAGAGTATTACAGGTTAGGGATCGGTTGCTGAATTCAGAATATTAGGGAAAAATCTCAGTTTTCCCTTAAAAATAAATTTCTCACTCTTGTAGAAAAATAAAAACTGGAAGGCCCCAGCTTAGGCAAGGCAGAGGTGCCCTTTTGTCCAACAACCACACTTTCCAGAGCTCTCTGCTGTAGGAATTTTACTGGAGTGTTTATTTCTTGTGTAACATCATTTATTACAGTACATCTATGGCAGGAAGATAAAGGCACTGCTCACAGTCCTGCTCAAACAAGATACATCCCAGCTGCCAGGATAAGGGTACCTGCACTCCCTTTCCAGCTTGGTTTGTTATGGGAAAAGAACACACCCCATTTCTTCCAAACAAAAGTATCACTAAAGTAAATGTCATGTTATAAAGCCGAGTCATGAAGGACTGCCCAGGTAGTGTGGCATATTCTAAATTACTTTAATCCAGCCTTAGATCCTAGGGATCACTTGCTTTAGCGTTTCTTGTATGTGGCGATGGTAAGGGAAAGCATTTCTCCTCCTCCTGGCACACAGCACCAGGGTGAAAAGCCTGCTTTCCAAAGAAACCGAGGTCAACAGGCTCACTGTGTGTGTGTCAGCAGTATAATATAATATAGTGAAACAAATCCTTTATATCGCAGCTGCCTCTCCAAATTCTTCAGGGCAAAAAGTGGTAATTCTGCTGCAGGCAGGAAAAAAAAAAAAAAAAAAAGGCCGAGAAAGGATTGGCTGTATTTTGTGAAACGGGAGCCTGGCTGTGTATGTTTGGTTTTCATCCATTACACTCAACAGCATCTCAAAGTTCAGGCAAAAATGTCCCGTTCTTTAAGCACTGGCTTTCTCCAATAGCGGGAATCAATTTCTATCAGAATGAGCGAAGTACTGAAGAAGGAGTTAACAGACATTGAGCTTTGTCCATCCCGTGGCAGAAATCTCTATTAACACTCCACATCCACAGGCTTTTCGTAAGGCAAAGGTAAATAAAAAAGCTGCATCTCCGTTGCTTCTGTGAGCTGTGGGCTAGCTGCATCCTCTGGTCCGTGCTGCAGGTTTGCCTGCCCAAGCCAGGTAGGGTTTTAGGAGCTAATTTACATTTGAGCAGTTTGATGGGCAGAGTTCTGTCACACACATCTCTGACTTCACCAGAACAAAGTCTAATTCAATATATCATCCTCCAGATTTCATTCCAAGTCCGGCATAAAGTCAGTGGGGTCCCCAAAAATCAAGGCTTAACGAGCATAAAATTCATGCTTGTCTTAATCATACTCAATAAAACATTTAACATCTGTTTTCCTTTTTGGCTAATTATACAACTAGTATAATTAATGATTCCCTCCCTCTTCCTTGCTGTTACACTCAACAGCACAGTTAAAACTTCACTGCCTGGAAGAAAAGGGGAGGGAAAGGGAGAAAAGAATAGGAAGTGTCCTTTGGATTATCAGCCCCAAAACTTCTTATGGGGAGGTCTCCAACTCTTTTTCTCCCCTCTTCTTTTTTTCCATGTTTAGTAACAACAACAGTAATTGGTAGCTTAAAGAGCTTTCTGGGGACAGCAGGTGTTCTTCTCTCTGTTCAGTTGACCCCAAAGGCACACACCCAGAAACACAGCAGCATTTATTGCCACCACTTTGGACAGGGGGCATATCACTGGACAAGTGGAATCCTTCACCATCTGGAGCGTGTAGGTGGCTGATTTCCAAGCATCCCCTGCAGGCTTGCTTCCAGCAGTACATGGCACTCCATCCTCATCCTAAGTGCTGCTTCTTTACATAACTGCCTGTAATGTTCAAAGAAAACCTGAACTGGATTTCAGAAAAATGATGCTGTATACACACCAACTAGAGTCCTGCACCGTGGAAGAACATCAGCCGCTGGCCACGAAGTCTCCCAGGCGTCTTTAAAGAATCGTGTATCACAGTGGAGAGCCAGCAACCGCTCCCCATGAAGAACTAGCTGCTTCTTTCTAGCAAAGCACGGCTCTGATACACGCTCATAAGGAACTGGTTGTAGAAACTGTAGAAGAACTCATAAACTCATCAACTTGAACTCAGAAAAGCAAGGGCAGATCCATAAAAGGGACTGGTAGGGATCACTGCAACCAATATGTAGGGTCCCGAGTTTGGGGAATGAAGCTCCCCTAAATACGTCCAGTACAATAGCACCTCTAAGGTGAGTGGGGAGAAGAAGGTGCCCAGCAATGGCCATCACCACAGCCAGAACAGAGGGACAGAAAACAAACTGAGCAGGACAGACTGGAGAGATCGGATGGAAAAACCTCACCCCTGCTTGCAGACTTTGCTACCTACCTACCATACCAGTCAAGGCACAACGCTTTACAATCCACACACACTTTAAAAATTACAACCAGCACCCAAACCAGGGCCCATGACCAAAAGCAGCAGCTTTTGTCACCTCCTTTTTATGTAATAGCCTACTGCGTGGTTTGCTTGTGCATGAACCGGCCTCGGGGTCACCCAGGCAGCTGTACGGTGCGGCTGGTACGGGGGTGCAGTGGGAGGCAGTGACCACAATTTGTGCTAAGCTGGTGCTACTGGCACGTCTCCCACCTCAAAGCACACTATAGGACAGAGTTCTTCAAGTCACTAAAGCACAAAGATATCCAGTTTGCAAGCCCATGAAGGTCTTATTCACGGGAGTGCAACACCAGGGGCATACAGCATGTGGCTAAAGTCTCAGGACAATAATACAATACACAGAGACAGGTAAAACTGTAACATTAGGGACTTTATTACTGAAATAGAGGAGGGAACAAAGTCAGAAACAAGTATTACAACCACCAGCCAGCTCCTTGAGAAGGAAGATGGAGGAGGACTAAACAAGTGTGAGGAGGAGATGGCGCTTTGTCACTGATGTACACAGCGACAGGCAGATCTGTATACCTCTGAGACGTGGGCCTTGTCCACGATCTGCTGCTGGTCATCTCTTGCTGTGTCCAAGGCCATTTCTCCTGCACTAACACTCTCTTGGTCCACGGTTCCTCTTCCAGGCTGCCTGGACATGGTGGAACGATTCCCCTGTCGGTGTGAGCCGCTCCATCCTTGAGTCTGCCATCGTCCCAGCAACAGCTGTGGTGACAGCAACACCAGTGGTGAAGGAGACCAGAAGCAGCGCCCCATTCCACAGCTAAACTGAGACGTCATCCCACCCGTGGTACCACAACCCATCCGTGCTCCTCTTGGCTCCCAGGCCCTGCTCTGCTCTCCAGTGGTGGTGCTGGGATGCAGCCTGGCAACACGCTTACTTGACCTGGTCTTTGTGCTGTTTGCTGGGGTGGGATGCACAGACTGCACAATGTCAGCAACAAGGGAAAGGTTCTTCATAGCAGCAGTTGCAACACTCAGATGGCACATCATGCCTTGGCCAGTAAAGCAGTGCACTCTGCCTCTGGGGCTGTGGTTGACCAAGGATCTGAGGAGAAAGGGTCTATCCAAGAGCAGTAGCTTCTTGTTTGGAGTCCATTTGTGGCAGTAGGAAAAGGGTGTAGATCTAAGGGCTTTTGGAGATCCAATTTATCATCTTCTGTCACGGGAGGGAGGTCTATAGAGAAACAAGCATCAATAGGAATTGTCTGGAAAATTGTTTTGTCTTCTGAGAAAGGGAATCCAGAAATAACCACTGCTTGGAATTTTCCTGGACATGTATCTGATGGTCAGTGTTGGATGGTAGATGTCCACTTGAGCCCTGGCATAAATAAGCTGTTCTTCTTGGCTTGCTGCTAAAGGGTCCTGTGTTAGACATGCCACCGTTGTGGCTCAGTACCGTATAGCACTTAAAAAAAAAAAATCTGGGTTTATATTCCAGCTAACCCACACCCATGAGGTGGTCTCAGTGTTGGAATCCGATGAGTTCTGGGGTCCTTTCTTTCCTCTAGGAAATAACCTGCAAAGACAGAGATGATAGTTTTGGCATCTGGGTAAGACTACTGCTCTGGGTCCTCTGGAGCAGCCTCCACTGGACTCGTTTGCCCGCTCCCAAAACACACGGTTCCCCGCAGCCCATCCTTCTCCTGTACCAACATCAATGTCAGAAGGAAGTTACTCACCACTTGCCTGGTGGAGAAGTTCCTCTGCCAACTGCTGGGCTGCGGTAGGAGCGTGGAGCAACTCATTCCCATCGGCTGTCAGACAACAAAGCCATCAACCAACATGTAAGAAGACGGTGAGCAACGCCTTAGTTTTCACCTAAAATTGGCCAGTCCTTGTCATCTCTGCTCCATGAAACTATTGTTTCCCAGGCCTTGTATTACACTGGAGTTAGAAGAAGAAAGAGAGGCTGCATGTACAAAATCCTTGTGCAGAAAAAAACCTGTAATGCTGAATTACAAGATGCCAGCCAGAAAAGAGAAAAGGTAACAGCATGGAACGTCAAGTTGGATGAAGCAGGCATGGTGTAAGTCTGTACAGTTTCCCAGTTGAAGCTAAGATGACCTATTCGGATGTGAGCCCAGCCATCCAGAATGTGGCCCATCAGGCATCGTGGAGACATGACCATCTGGCCTGACGGCAACAAATCACTCCTGAAAGGCTACCAGTTAATTTGGGGAGATAACTGAGCTTTTACTAGCTCACTCAGGAGACAGAAGCCCTGAGGTTTAGGCATCTTGGCAAATTGTTAAGACTTTTGTGAATTCAGAGACCTAAGTCTGTCCTGTTTTATATCTGAAAATTTGGCTCTTATTTCCTAAAAATGTTCCAAATTCTTGCTCTGTTTCTCTGAAGAATAACAACAAAAAAGCCAAAACAAACAAACAAACGGATCAGTAGAAGTACGAAACTAGATTCAAAGTGTCATTTAGCATTCACATAGCACTTCACAATCTAACTTTGCTGCATTTACTCACACTGTTTATCCCTTTTTTCACCTGTGTGAGTAGCAGTCAATCAACTTTGATCTGAGAAAGGTTCATGAAGCCAAGCAATCTAAGCCAAAGAAACGTGCTGGTTATTTTAGTTAAGTAGTAATTCTTTTTTTGTCGAAACAGGTCCAGTTCTAAAAGTCTTTTGAAAATGAAAACATCAGCAATTACTAAGCAATTACTAAGAAAGGATTTACATTAGGATTGTTAGAAGCTCCTAACTCCTGCAGCTATGTCTAAATGGGTGCATTTATCCAACCTTCTGGGAGAAATAGACAGGAATCAGGGGAGTGGGAAGGTGCCACTGCCAAGAAGCAGCTTGCAATGGTGCTGGTGCCAGGAGGTGGCTGGGCAGGGATGGAGCCCACCTAACAAAGTCATGGCTTGGAGTTTCCACCTAAGCAGTTTAGAAAGCAAAAAAGCGGCAGCTGACGGTTGCTGGGAGCCACATCACCTCCCACACTTGAGTCCACGCTCAGATGCTAAAGGCTGCCAGCAGCCACAGGCTCCCCTGGCTCCATTTATCTGTGCTGCTTAATCACTGCTTCCTCAGTGTGGCTCTATGAAGCGGGAGAAAAGGAGAAATAATCGGATGAAGAATTGTTGCTTTATACAACAGCCCAAGGATGGAGGTTTCCTAGCAGGAAACACCACTGGGCACAAATTTACGCAGCAAGAGATTAGAAGACAGTGTTTCAAAGTCGAGTCTTCTCCCCAGGTCCCTGGGCGATACAGGTCATACAGGTTCTCCAGCGCAAAGACTGCCCCCAGTACCGTGCTGAAATCATAAAATGTTCAACATTTCCTTATACAATGCCCCAGTTTCACACATGGAGACTCAATCTGCAGAAATTTCATTGGATCAACCCTTCAAAGTCTACAGTTTTTCCACCTTTTTTTTTTTTTTTAAATAAAAATAATGTTAACACTCAGGCTCCAAACTCTCCATTTATATATTGGAATAAGCATAGGCAGCTTTTAAAAATCTGGGGTATCTCACAGCTCGCGTAGACTTCGCTTGGCCAGCACTCTTACAATGAAGCACTTTAGTAGGACCCAGTGGATACTAACATATTTCGATGTCTATAAACAGAGTCGCAATATAACTGTAGGCAACCATAACCTTTCCCTTTCTTTTTTTTTTTTGAAGAAGCCTTGGACAAAGGCTTTTTGAAAGCAAAAGCCTCGGCATATTTTTCTCCCTGCAGTAAACGTATTTTGAAAGTTTACATATTTCTATTAGTTTGACTGCCTCCAGATTTTTGGCACGCCTTGGGACAACTCTATTTTTAAACTCTTAACTGCACACAGAAAACTTGACAGAGATGTTTAAAATTTGACCAGGCAGTATTACTTCCAAAATGTTTTTTTCAAATGCATGAACATTTCAAGGATACAAATGATTTTGCAGATCTCAGCCAGAGGAACTTTTCAAATGTCAAAAGTTTAAGCTACTGGTAGAAAATAATGTAAAGCTGTAGAATGCCACAAAAACCAGTTCTCACTTTCAAATAATATAAATCTGAAGTTAATTGTGCACATCAAATCTTAAGGTGAATGAAATGCAGGGAATTAAAGACTTTGGAAGACATAATCTTAAAATTGCCTGTCTGGATTGCTGACTTGATTTTGCAGAAGCAAACCTACATTAAATAGCAAAGAATATTAAAAGCTACCCAAAGAGTCAGTCCTGTAAGCTTTGGCAAACACACAGGTCACAGCAGCACGGTGCAAATCCTTGAAGCCTGGAGCGCAAGATACCCAGATCTACAGCTTTTGAAGACCTGACGAATCTTCTTCTGCCCGCTGGTTCCCCTACATCTCTCCAACTCCTCTGCTCTCCCTGACCATCTTCCAGTCTCCCCAACCCCTCCCTTACTGCCTCCTCTTATCTTCCCTCTTGCTGTCCCTATTTCTCTCCCCACACCATTAATTCTGCCTTGTGTTATTCCGTCTGCTGATGCTGCGTCTCCTCTGCTCTCCCGCTGCCCATCGCCTGGCAGCCACCAGCATCCTCTCCAAGCAGAGCCTGAGATACCCAGGGAAGAAACAGCGCGCAAAAGGGAGGGCTCAGCCAACTCGGGAGGAACCATATGGCATTAGCCACAGGTCCAGGCCAACCACAGCTTCTTCCAAAGCTAAAGAAGGGGAAAAACAGAGATTGGCGTTAACATGACGTCACTTCTGAATCTGACCACAACAACGTATGTGATGTTCCTCCTGTGGTGCAGATCAGTAGAAGACAAAAGGCACAATCGCTCGAGGTTTGAGGGACCTCATCGCCTAAGCAAAACCCGATCAGCACGCAGAAGGCACCAGTATTTCCACGCAGCACCATTAGTAAAAATACTAGTTTTCCTCCGCCAGCGGCCATGCAACAACAGATCAGATCAAATATAATTTACAATTAGATAAAACCAATAAAAATATATCCTCAGGAGGTTTTTTGCCTTTCTTCTTGTTTTTAATAGTTTTGAATGAGAACTCTCGCCTGCAGCCACATCTAGCTGTCAAAACATGAGAGTGGATATGTCAACTTAGTACTGGCATACCTGAAACCAAGACTTGAGAAGCTTATATCTTTTCTGGACATTTTAAAGAGGTAGTTAGTCCAGACAGTTAGGATGCTACAAGACTAGGCCAATCCATTTGTTAATACTACGCACTTATCCCCTTCATAAAAGTACAGATTTTATAGGTATTTTAGGCAAAATGCTTTAACAGATGCCCTTGTCTTACACAGATCTGCAAAGCCTCAAGAACACATAATGCATATCCAAGGAAAGGATCGAGTGCCTTCACTCTACAGAACTTGAAGATGAGTAATACGTTCCTCAAGAATTTTTATGCCTTTAGAAAAGTACTACATAGGGCTATTAATCTCATAACTTGACTAAAACCTGGAATTTTAAAACCATAAATTCATATTTTCTTTCCACCCCCAAATCATATTTTCTCCATTAAATTAAGGTAAATTAACTATTTTACTTAGCGGGAAATCAACAACTCCCACATGCAGGACTACAAACTTATCTGGTTTTATTGCTGCAAGTTTTTAGTGAGGTAGCACCACCAGAGAGGAGGAATAAAGTGGGAGGCATTATTTGTCAGGGCAGTTATTGCCATGAACACGCAATCTCAATACACCAACCCATAAAGGAGGTAACAGAGAACAGCCTTTGCAAAAGCACACCCAACTCGCTACTGCAAGTTTGACCACAGTACCTTCTAGTTATGTATCATACCTACCGTTTCTTAAACGATGCCAGAAAGCCGAAATACAACAGTTACAATACCATTTTTTCTATCAACTGCGTGGTATTGCGTGGGCAAATCACCTCACCTACTGGTGTTTGGTTCCCATCCCACCACTGCTTAGCTGGAATACGCAAAGCATAAACCCTTCCCCTCTTTCTTACTGTGGATTTGAGGTTTACCCAGAATGAGGAGATCCACTTCCATGATACTGCACCCTTACAATTACTGACAATAATACATCTGCCTCCATCCAATGAGTTAGGAAAATGTGCTTTAGGAAAAAAAAAAAAGTCTATATTCTCTTTTTACCAAAAGGTTACTCCTGCTTCTACCAATACCACCGCACAGATAAAAACCCAAGCTATGGAAGCTGATGAAGGTACATAAGCATAAAACCAGTGAAGACATGCACCCAAGCCCATCATTTTATAGTGCAAATTATTTACTTGAGTTTTTATCTGGAAGTCTGTCTATCTTCCACACAACAGCCCTGTAGGCACTCTCGTATTTTGCTGTTCCAACTGAGACTTGTATTACGGGATCAGATTCAACCTCGTGTAAAGAGCCAAGGCACGCTCTCCTATTCATTTTTGCTTTTAGGGACTTCTGTCTTTGGAGGTTCATGGTCCAAAGTGCTTTGACCCACTGTGTGGGAACAGGAAAGCGTATCATAACGTTTTCACAGTATTTCACAGTGGGTAAACGCGTTGGGATTGGAGCAGTTGAAGACATGTTTATAAAAGCCTGAAGTTCAACATATGCCCCCTGAACCACTACTGCAGCCTTCACAGAAAAGGGAAGGTCTTGCCCATTATACCGTGTCCTGAAACGCATCAGTTCCAGCCTACAGCCATCCGGGGGTGTAAACTTAATAATTCGTGATTGCTCAAATTCCTGTGCTTTGACACAGTTATGGAAATGACAATCAAGAATATCGATCCATTTCTTCTCCTCCTCCTTCTCAAAGTAACGTTCATCTCTCTTGTGGAGCTCCAGGTCATTCAGGGTTAGAAAGCAGTCAGCACTTCCGTTCACAAAACACAAGCAGTAAATGTGCGTGATGACGGCACTTTCTACAAGTTTTCCTTCTGCCTTAGTGACTTTCCCCCAAAAGTTATCCACTATTTCCAGAGTCATTTCTTGCTCTTCATAATTCCTCTTTTGTCTACAAGTGGTAGGAAGTTTCATAAGCTCTTCCTCGACCGTTACAAGGAAATCGGTGAAGTCGTTATAATCTGTGGTGCCCAGCTTTAACATCTGCTCAACCTCTGGCTCATGGATCACTTCTACTTTGGGATGATACCTCCTTTTCTCTGTGTAAGACACGCACTCGATCTTCACAGTATGGATTTTTCCTGAGACATTATAGCTCTCTAATTTGGGTTCAGACAACTTACAGTGCGGCTGCAGCTGGAATTCCTTGAAAGGTTTCTCCAGGCCCTTTTCATAATACATCTGCAATATCCCTCCAGCTAGGACACTAAGGTATATAGGGCCCCATTGCCGAGACGACATCATGTTCTTCTTTTCGGGAATCCTCAGCATGAATGGCCACCCATCCGCTTTCCGGCTCCTGAAGAGGCTGCGTGGGATGGCGGGGGAGAGCGTGTGCCATGCGTGGGCGATGGAGATGGCCGGGCTTCCCGCGGCATCGCAGCTACCAGCTTGCAGGTGTTCAAGCCTCTCGCAGATGTAGCTGAAGGAACCCTGGTTAAGGCTTTTCTGATCATGGCAAGTTTCTTTGTCTTTAGGATGACAGATGCTCCTGTCGAGCGCTTTGTCCTTCCTGTGCAGGCTAACGGTAGCTGGTGACGTGCTGAGTGAGCATCCTTCCTTCCAAAAGGGACTGGAAAAAGCACAGTCGCTCTGGAAATTTGGGAAGTGCTCCGGTGCCGATGACATCTCTCCTAACTCCTCGGAGCTTCCTGGCGGATTAGGGCTTCCTTCGTCTGTTGATTTGGAGAGCGAAGTCTTAACCGGATGGTCATTAGGCAAAGTGTGCAAGGGAAGGCTGCTTGGTTTCTGTGAGGTTAGGGATGAGCAAATCCCGGGTGATGGAAGAAGGTTAACATTTGATGGCCATTCAGGGATGGGATATAGGATGTGAATCCCAGGCTTTGGGATGCACGGACTCCCTGGGTAGTCTCTGGTAGGTGTAGTGAGTGGAGAGTTGCTGGGGGGTCCAGGACTTAGGTAGAAGTCAACTACAGGAGATGAGAGTGGAGTGCTGCCTGTAGAAGATGACCTACTTGAAGACTCATGCACACTAGACAGGTTGAGTTTAAGGCCATTTGCTTTACAACTACTCTGATTATCAACTGATTTCTGAGGCGACTGGAAGAGCGGCTCATCATCAAAGGTGACCCAATTTGCTGGATTTGTGGAACACATCTTGTTGGAAAAAGTTGAAGCACTTGCACACGAATCACTCGCAAACCATCTATGAAGAAACAACAGACATCAGCAGAAATAAATTCTCTTGAAAGACAAAATAAACCCAACCCTTACAAAAATCAAACCACCGAAAGCTCAATATGTGCATGCAGTTCACAAATCCAGTGTACTTTGGGTTTTACGTGTATAATCTGAGATAGCAGCGTTGAAACAGACAAACTACCCATAAATCCCTGCTGCTCTCCCAGGCTGGGGAATGAAGGGTTATTTATGGGCTGTTCAGAGCATCTGATGTATGCAGCCTCTAGATCAGAGAGCAGTCCTGCCTGCATCACACTTGCTACTCTACAGCTTATGTGTAGCTTGGAATATGGGCAGATATTTTCCGAGTTAGGCACCTTCTCCAGTGGATCTCATCATGACGTTTCCCCTCCTTCCCCCCATTAAACAAAACAGCATTTTACCAAGAATGGTACAGCTGTTTCCAAAAACAAAATCAGGAGGGTGAGAGGGGATTTTTTTTCTCGTTGTTGAAAAGCTGTAGCAACTCGGTGCTGATGGCAAAGGTACACATACTACAGCCATCAGGGCAAAACCAGCCCACCAAGGTAACACATGCAACAAGCAGCCCATTCCTGAGGTCTCTGCAAGGCAGACATTCTCCTCCTGCGACACACAAAGGCAACAGGGCAGTTGTGTGAGCATCCCCATGCTTGTGAGAGGCAGCCTGGAGCGTGTTGTGGCCACCAGAACTGGCCTGCGACTCATCACGCGCTCCGTGCCACTATCTAAGGCGCCTCCTGCCAGGAGCAGGATGCCCAGATTGGTCCCAGACGCTTTCCAGATCTGGGCAGAAACTGCTTCACATCCGTTCCTTCAATGCTGACTTACGCTTTTAGAGACCGGACACATTAGAGGCGGGTGGAAAAGCATTCGACTTATAAACAAGAAAGTTAGCCCTAAGGACGAGCAATGCATCCCTGTTGAAGGGTGGACTACAAGCATCCACCAGAGATAAAACACTGCTGAAACACAAGTCAAGGCCAAGTAACAACACACGCATCTGCTGAGCACTGAATTGGCTGGCGGCCTGGAAAAAGTACAGGTCTTTAAATCAATTAATAAACTACACTTCATCCGACAAAGTATCGTTGCTAAAGGGGTTGGCTAGATGTCCTCAGAGCAGGACCGCAACCAGTAAATAATTAATCTTGCCTTCATGGTTTTAAATCATGCACTGAAATGTAAATGCTCACTGTATCCTTATGTATGTCATCCACGAAGTTTTTCCTCCCCACTGCTCCTGACTGACGAAGGAGCGAGCAATAAATTGCTAATGACTGAGGAGGACTCGAGCACAATGAAGCACCACAGGGCACATATAAACATCGTGTGTTTGATAAAAAGTTCTTCTGGTTATGTCAGAACATATCCGTGTTTGCCTGAAAGCACAAGGAAGGCAGAGTTCATATAGACAAAACCATCTGCACATACATTGCTTCATAATTGTAGTTAGATAACGATGACTTAAAGCTATTCCCCTTCATGCACAGACAGCCGTAGTTAGGCCACTTACTAATTGCACGGTACCACAGCATATTATCACTTAACCACAAAAGCCATCCTTTATCTGTAGCATTTAGAGAACAGTTCATTTTTAGAGGTGCCAAAGTTCAGCCGAGTGAAATCTTAGGCTATGAGTTGTTGTTTTAACCATTTCCCCGTTATTCCTTGGCCAGTTTATAGCCTTTAAGAAAGTACCATAAAGGGTGGCACAGCCCACTTGCTCCACTGCCAAGCAAACAAGAGCTCGCAGTGGAGAAGGATTCTGGGCCTTCATTATTTTTTGAACTCTCGACCTCTTGGTTCAGTAAAAATATTCGCACTATGCTAGTTATTTTATAAGCACCCTCCTCTCCACTTCGAGAGAGAGAAAAGGAGCAAACAAGTCACAAATGACTGTCATAGCTCAGACACACACAACTACCAGTGTAGCCTTCACCCACACCATCACTTCATCAAAATAAAGTGTAGCAATGGAAAGAAAAATTACAGCTATTTGGTTTCTGACTTGGTCATCATTTTTTCCTCCCATTCCACGCCCTTCTCCTCCTTTCCCCCTGGCTGCCAGCACACTGCTCCTTCAGCAGTATATATTGATTATTTCTAGATCGGGAAGTTTCTAAGTTTTCAGACCTTGCTTCATCTTAACAAGCCTTGTTTGTTAATGACAGCTTATGAGATGCTCGCTCAGGGCATGGCTTTTTTCTCCAACAGCCAGGCCCGTGGGGCACACTGGTAAACGGAGAGCACGAGGAAGCAGCCCCAAAGGCTGCCATTAAAAACTCCTCTGGCATTTACAGGAGATAAGGGACCGCCAGCGAGAGCAAAAACCCCGCCGAGCGAGGGGAGAGGATGCCCCTCTCTGTGGGGGGGCTGTGAGGACAATGCAGGGACATGGCATGGAGCTTGTCAGAAATGATGGCGCGTTCGGCTGCCAGAGGAGGCACAGCTACTCGGAACGACCACAGCCACGCTCAAGGGGCAAAGCACAAAACACTGAGATGTGCCAGTGAAAAAGGAAACATAAAATGGGAATGTAAGTAAATACAAATGTTCTGTGCAGTAAAGAACACATTCTGCAGCCTGTTTCCCTTTCTCATTAGAACTGAAGTTTTTCAGTGTCTTTCATTATTTCCAGATGCTGATTTTTTTTTTCCCCCCAATGCCTGTTGCTATTCACTTTTTAAAATGTGATATTACAGATTATTCGGCAGGTTTTTTCTTTTACAAAACAAAGACGTTTGAAATTCACCTGCTAGATATTTAACTTCAGCCAATAAATGTCTATGAAGAAAACCACTTTTGCAGCTGGAGTTCTCATCTGCAGTTACAAGACCCTTCCCGTACCTGTCAGAGCCTGCAGCTTTCACCTTTCACTACTTTCCCAGAAATGTGTTTTTCACCAAATAACGATGCTGATGTTAACAAAACTACACATACAAGAAGTAAGCGTTGAAATAGATAACAGTTCCCGTGCTGATCCCCAAAACTAACTACTAGGAATGGAGGAAAGAAATCCAAATGGATCTTTAAAAGCCGTTTGTATAATGTCATGCTAACAAAAGGAAATGCACCCTCTGGTGTGCTATGGGCAGCACCATTCATCTAGGATTTAAAAGAAAAAAACTCAACATTTATAGCCTTACGCTCCTTTATGTAGCTTGTTCTCTGATGCTCTTACATCTGCACAACACAACAAATTAATCTTTTCTCTCACATTATTTTTTATTCTAAAAAGTGCTCCAAATTCCTTCTTAAGAATTAGGACATTCTTCCTCGAAATGGCAGTAAACTCAGGCTTTAGGATAGATGTGTTTTGACTTCAAAAAGCTCCCATGGGACCCGAGTAAACATAACCCAAGTGTTTTGGGTAAGAGGAAAATGATACAAGATGCCATTGATCTCCATTACCACATATGTTATGCGGCCCATAACATTTAAATTACAAGCACGTGTAGTATCTCATTCAGATACGTGACAGGAAATACCATTTTCTGAATATTGAAACTGCAAACAAAAAAGCTGGCTGAAATAACAGTTGATCCCAAATGCATCAATTCCTGTGAACCCAAAAGCTGCGACTCATCGTAATTCATCCTCCTCCCTTCCCCTTTATCACGTTAACTCAGTCCCTCAGCATTTAATGAACGGTAGTTGCGGCTTAATTTCTTCATTTTAATACCTCGAGGATGTAAGGAAGAGAACTCCTATCCTATTATTGAGAGATTTTTATGGGCTGTAGCTATTACTGGGCCCTCTGTTGCTTTGAAAATCCCAGATCAAATCTGCAGCGAAAATACTGCTCATCTTTTGTGCCTTCCTGGGGGATGCTGTTACCTCTTCCTACGGTCAAACAGTGAGAACAACTTCCTTACTTGCTCCCAGGCACAATTCAAAGTATTGGCTTTGGTACTTTTAATCCGGATACGGCGTGGCCCTCAGCTAGGCGAGGGTGCTGACTTATCATCCAGCAAAGTCCCCCGCCACCCTGGTGGAGCGCCCTTCCATCCCCTCCTCCACAGCAGCATCTCAACCAGCGCAGTCCACGAGTGAACGCCCTCAGCATCTCACTCCCAGGGTCTGCCCTGACATTTGGCACCACCTAAAACCCTGAAGCGCACACCTGCGGATTTAGACATTGAAGGTCCTTTTTTTTAAATATTGGAGGAGCATGAGGTCAGCTAATGGGGAACGGCAGGGAAAAACCTCCCTTCTGCAAAGCATAAAGCAAGAAAATGCAAGGTTTAATAGACAGTACTCATATTCCAAAGAACACAGAAAAGCGTAATTTTATAAATACATTCCTTATTTGCCTCTCTAGCTCCAGAGGCCATCGTGGCTTCAAAACTGTTAAGCTATACATCCTCTAAATAAATTCTCTCTGTAACACCTCAGCATGTATCTTACGCATGCCACTTGCATGGTGGGGTCTTACTGGGCAAATGCCAACCTCACAAACTGTTTCAAGCTTTAAAAAAAGCGTATTTACCTAGACACAGTGTGAAAACACAGTTAAATAATCCCTTCAAAATAAGCCGAACTCTTCACATGAGCTACTCTGTTTGTGGCCAACGCCTGGACCTTATATTTCTACCTTTCCAGAAAAACTCTGGACCCCATGCGCTACTACACTTCAATTATATTTCCAGGAACAACATTGTCCCTTGCACATAGGCTATGTAGAAATTTAACGCCAAATTCTGCATATTGTGCATTCTGTGGTGAAGCTGTCCCACAGCGATACCGTATGAGCTCTTACTGTTTCTTGTACAAATATGTAGACAATTCTTCAAGCATTTTGCCATAAAGTGTAATAGTCTCTCAGGAAAGTACAAATTCTCTGCAGTTTAAGCAATAAAGCACATATGGTATATAAAATACCCTAAACGTTTGTAAGCCCTTGTGATATCCAAGTAAAACATGGCAGATTTATCTCTGTATTTTACTGCCATATTCTTTGTATCACCGCTTTATTACTTAACTATTCAAAAAAACTTGAAGCATATCTTCTACGTAAAATACTGCCTGATTTATGTTGATTTGCCTCAAATTTTATTTTGAGACTACATATGGCTGCACTTTTAGTTAATTCTGCTCTACCTCTCCTAGACACACACACACCGACTTCTCCAACCCATACCTCTGAAATAAACATAAGCAAAAGGCACAACTGACGGTAAATAGGAATTTCTTGGCTTTCACTCGTATTTGGGATATATACATGGATTAAGTCTCCCACTGCATTACTCATTTCATTACTTTTAGAAAATAAGGAACTGGTGCAACAGTCAAAAATATACACTGACTTCAAAGTGTAATGCGAACTTATATTTACATTGCTGGCTCTCTGGTGCACAGGCACAGCTGGGAGAAGTTCAGAGCTCGCAGCTAATCTGTTTAATTTGGAATTCCTTACTCTTGGCCCCAAGAGCTGGAGGAATTAAAGCAGCTTTCAGCTTTTGACAGTGCGCACGTCCCCAGAGCGAAGGCAGGCATAACCCGTGCAAACGCCGCTCACCATGACTTGCTTCTGCCTTGAGTCAAAGGGGAGTTCACAAATTGGTTGGTACTTGCATGAAAAAATTAACATTTTTAAGGGCATCAACACAACTGCATCACAGTAGGTGCCCAAGCAGAGACAACACTTACTTTCCTTGCTGGGGGAAAAGATAAGGCCGAGGCTGGGGACAGTGTCACACAGTCTGGGACGTGTGTGGGGACTCACCACAAGAGCCAGTAGCGATGGCCACAGCACCGGTGCTCTCTGCGCGCCGGGAGGGCATCCAGCGCTCGGGAGGGATGCTACACGGAGGCGCCTAACGAAGGAGGCCTGAAGAAACACTAGCTCCTCTGCTTCTCGGGGTTGCTTCTCGTGCTTTAAGGGCTGTAGCGGGTACGAGATTCACATGGGAGGGAAAACCTACAGGGAGGTCTCAAAAGAAAATAAAAGAAAAGCAGCAGGGCTGCCAGATTCACATCTCTAATAACTACTCTAGCCTGCTGGGCTGCAGTTGAGGTGGGTCTTCCTCAAAGAAGTAGCTCCTTTTCTTGCTCACAACAGAACGAGGTTAGGTGGTCAGGACCTTCTAGTTTATATGAAAATTTAGCGTGGCTATTCAAAACAAATCCCATCCTTGCCATGGAATAATCGCCCAACCCTCAGCTGCTATGCACTGTAAATAAACTCCTTTTCATGTCTAGATCCATGCTAGGAGACCTTCCCTAACACTCAGATGTGAAGTCATTTCAAAGCTGCCTCAAAAAGACAACAGAGCAGCATGCATGACTGGTCTTGTGTGTAACGCGATCGGCTTCAGCCAACCTCCCCGGATACTGTAAGCCCCAATTCCCACACCCTCCCTCGCCCCGCTCCAGCGGTCGCACCACCGTGGGTTAGTCAGTCCAGCTTGCTCCTTCAGTGTTTTCTTAACTGGGGATAGAAATCAAGGCGGGAAACCCTACCGACGTTTTACTGGAAGTGCCTGTGGGATTTTACAGGGACATGTCAAAGATGCTTTCTACAGGAACTGAGAGGTTTTCATAAATCACTGCAACACGGTCACCCGGGATCTGCACTGCCATTCCTCGACAGGGTTTTTTTTGCAGAGTTTATTATCCCAAACTTAACTCTCAGAACGGGCTAAAATAAACAAAATAGAAATCTAAGTGTCATTGAGAAAGATACCAGAATCGAGACCTGAAGCCACTCTTTGAAGTCACTCAAGAGTTTCTCCATCAGTGCATGCAGCCAAGCCCTGGGCTGCCAAAAAAAATAGCAGCCCTCTTCCCCTAAAGGCCACCTCACACACCTGAAGGGAACTGTAAAGTTACCTGCAGAAATTCCTATACTGTTTGCTGTGACTGAGCAAGTTCAAGGATCATGAGCAGTTTCTAACGTAAAAGAAAAAAGTTTTCCCAGTCCACAGCTACATGTAACTATTTTGTTTCAAGGAGATGGAATCACATCTTGCATCACACCACCAACTCTGGATAATTCTGGTACATAAGAAAGACCCAGAAACAGGTACGTTTATAGCCTGTTATTTTTTTAAAAATGTAACAAAAGCGTCAAAAAAGGCATTTATCTCTGGTATATCATCACATCTAACCATAAGAATAGCCAACACCAGTACCCAACACAAGTCTAAGCATCTTTCTTGGGTCCACCAGTTCCACCTTCTCTGTCAGTTCCTCCAGAAGAGACTCAGAATTACGAGTACCACCTCGGATGTCCAGCATTCTCCTGTTCACGGGGTGGATTCCCTATCTCGGAAGGTGACAGACTCAGTCAGGTCTAAGTAATGTACGTCTGGTAGCACATGTTTCTGTTTGGAGTCCATCCTGATGACCGAGAAGGCCGGATGGGGTGTACTCCTGCTCGTGCCCCATTTGCTGGCAAGCAGGTCAGAAAAAACCTCAAGAGGACACAATCTGCTATCAAAGACAGTAGGAGCATTTTTACTAACTCAGATGATAACACGGTTAAACCCTAAGGACCACCACATGGTTCTCTATGTTGTGCCGACCATCTTTAACAGAAGAAAACTCTCTTTTCCTAGAAGAAATAATAAAAAGCCTCATCAAACCAATATTAACTACTCCGT
>VXBO01009786.1:0-14426 GCA_013400135.1 Rhinoptilus africanus | reverse complement strand
GGGGGGGGTCTGGCAAATATAGTTAAAGCAACGTTGCGCGTGTATTTGGTCGTAACTGTGCCGTGGCTATGGATAGGCCTGGCCTCAAGCCCGGGAGGGGCAGAACTCGTCCTTCAGCCAGCCAAGAGGCCCGAAAATCAAGATGGGGAAGAGCAGGCGAAGACAACGTCTTTGACATCCACGGAGCTCAAAGGACAACTCTTCCTGGGAAGAGCTTCAGTGCGTTCCTTCCTAAGCGGACCTCTCCAAGAGAGGTGCCTCTGGAGGAGCCTCACGCCCCTGAGGACAAGGACTCCAGGACTGCTCTCTTCAGTTCCGCACCCTTCCCAGGTGTCACCCCGCTGGCTGGGAAGTCTGGGTAGAGCTCCACAGCCATTTAGCTTCAATACACAAACTTGCTGGTTTCTTAGAAGTTCTTAAGCCAAGGCGATTTTCCAAGTTGTGGAAGAACCACCATTTCCTTCTTTACAGTGTCAATGTTCCTGTCTCCAAAAAGACAAACGCTATCAAAAAGGCCCAAGGATTTTTTGGTGTCCAAATATATGTTCATGCCCCAGGAAAGGGACACCTCAAGGGAAAAAAAAAAAAAGTACCCGTGTTTTAACGAAGATCCATCAACCCTTGGGAAAGAAGTTTCTGAGTAGAGGACCAGCCAAAAAAATCTGTTACTGAAGAGTAAGAGAATATGAATTACAGTCAAAGAGGGCTGAGGAAGGGCAATCTACTGAAAGAGTGGGAGATTCAGTGGTGACCTACCACTACAGCAGTGGGGACCTCTTGGGGAACAGGCTTGGAGGAACCACGCTGGGAGCCTCTGGTGAGGACACATGACACTGCCCCACGACAGCGGTGGGCCAAGGATGATTTTCCATGGGGAGAGAAGCTGGTGAGGTTGTTTCACAAGTTCTTATGTTGTCAGAAAGTCACGCCAAAAGAGACAGGCTTTTCTGGAAAGTGAGTGGAGGCAGGCTCCGATACATTGCTCACTATACTTATGTTGATCTTAACATGATTTGCACTATATTACCCTTTTTATAAAACGTTTATTGTAACTATTTTGTCAAAAAAGTGAAACCAGTCAGTTCATACCTCACTAGAACCAAATATTCTTAATTGGAGACAGAAGAGCACTCCATTCTAAACTTATTTTAACTCTTCCCTCTATTTTGCCTCTATTTTAGCAAAAAATGCCTGCAAAAGTCCGTCTAAAATGAGAACTCAAACCAAAATGCAAAACTGAGAATTGAAATCTTCTCTCCCCCCTCATATAATAAATTCATTTTTCACTTAGCACCCTTGCTGATTAAAAAAAAAACCTCACAAGTTCAGTATATTCACTTTTAAAGTACTGTGTATTCACTACATATAAATTTGTTAGAGAAATTTAGCATACTCACGTTCTTTTTGTGAGAGGTTGAGTGCTGGGTGATTTCAAATGCTCTTGAGCTCCTGGCCTGGATCGATCATCTAAGAGAAACTTGTCCTTGTCCGCTTGCTTGGACTGAAAATAAACCTGACTTCCCAAAGGTCAAAAGCAAGCTTTTGGAAAAATTGATTCCCTGCCCTCCAAAGGAGACTATATTCTATATGCAGTTTGAAAGTCAGATAAGTAGAAGGCACATAAAGGGTGCAGCACCAGTGCCAGTACCTCAGCTGTTCCTTACGCTGAAGGCTGCAGTTAATGAAGCCGCACTGGAGTTCAGACTTTTTCAAGCTAATTATGTCATTAAAATATTTTTTTCTTGAATAAAGTGTTCTGCCTTTACTATTTAAGTACAAAGCAAAGCTTTCGAAGGACAGGAGAAGGAAGGAAACTCAAAGCCTTAGTGGGAGGGCAGACAAGGATGAAGACATTTTTTGTAGCAGAAAGCGGTGTGTATGGAGACTTGAGGTCCTCCCATACTCATTTCAGAAGCAATGAGTTTTATACGGAGAAAGTTTGCAAGCAGCTACGTTCCACCACAGACTAGCTTCCAAGCCAATTCATGAAAGAATCCGTAATGCTTAAAGTGACTGGAAATTACCTGGACTATTTAATTTTGTGGTTTTAACTCTTCTCAGGACCAAGCTGTGCTGTTTATGGAAGACCACAAATACAACTTTGACAGCAGGCCTGGATTTCAAAGGCTACTTCCTTGGATAAGACTTCATCAGTTTATTATGAAGTTTTATAGGGTGAATAACGAGATAAAAAGTTACAATTTAAAGTATGATCTCTGCAGTTCCCTCTACAATTTCACATATAAAACGTTTAAAATTCTTACAGGGCTGTTCACATGCTAGCTCGCTGTGCAAATTAAGGCCAACAAGAATCATACACTTCTTGTTTTGCAGCTCAACTATGTAACCTTGGTATTGCAGCGATGCAAGTATTTGCACTCGAAGCTTCTGCAAGAAGCCAGAGTGGTTCTAAATTAGCACTGACGTGTCTAAAGCTGCCTACACACACAGCAGAGGCAGACAATGAGAACTGCCCCCAGGCAAGTTTCCATGTGGTGGATATCATAGCCCCAGTCAGGCCTTGTTTACAAAGGTCCCCAAAAGCTCCCCTCTGTCCCCAGCTGTAACCAAGCCAGCAGTTCTGCAGACAAAAGTATAGTTAAAGCAAGTTTTTAATTCTGTGATTAAAAGAAATACACAGGAATGAGGGCAAACATGGCCTCTTCTAAACAAACGTGGTTTTGATTCACTGCTGAGTAATTCTGCAAGTAGTAACAGAAGCAGAAAATGCAGAACAAGACAGAACAACTGTTCTTAATGGAGCGGCATCTAGCCGTTGTGGGAGGAAGCAATCAGGACCTCTGGAAGCAATTACAATTTTTTACTGTACTATGCTTTATTTTTATTATGACCCTGCTGTTGCTAAGATCATGCTCTCAAATTACCTTACATACAAACTGCATTAAAGAGCAACAAGCTTGCCCAGTTTACAGGGCCAAATGGTTCTCCAAAGTTTAATATATTGCTGGATTTGTATATAAAAAAAGAAGTACCCACATTGTTCAACCCGGCCAGTAAATAACTTCTCCAGTCTCATGATAGGTGATGTGTGGATAAAAAGTTTATTTCCTTTCCTGCTTGCAACTGATGCCTTCAATGTCTGCGCAAATCTGTTCTTAGGAGACGCGGTGATTGCTGTTGAACAGCGATGGGCACCTGCCATGCCCAAAGGCAGCATCAAGGAAACACGCTGGGCCAAAGACTTTCCCCGCCAAAAATTCAACTCATCTGTCAGTGAAGGAAGGTAGGGTAAAAAGAGCAGTAGGATTATAAATACAAATTAGAAATGAAGCTGGCTTGGTAAAAAGGGAAGATACCCTGTATAAATAACCAGTGCATTTCAACAAAGATGGGAAGGCCAAGTCTTGATCCCGCTGCTGCTTGGAGCACTACTAGATCACATCCAGCGTGAAGATCCAGGCACCACCATGACTGAAATGTTGAGCCGGTTAAAACTTAATCTGAAGGAATTAGCAACAGACATTGCAAACACTGCCATTTTTAAATCAACACTTAGGGTGATCATTATTTAAATCACAAATGTATAGTTATGTATGTAACAATTTAAAATAATCACAACAGTGTTTAAACAGCAATAACACCCTTGTGCAGCTTATGACAATGTCAGCCTAAGAATCTTAGTTTAGAAGTTTATCTTCCAGGCAGGGAAACCTCTGACCTGTAAGAGCTTAATGCCTTTTAAAATAGCCAGTGTATTTGGTGCTTCTTGGGTACTTTCAGAACTCATGAAGCAGTTGTTAAAAGGGCAATCTTGAAGGTAAAATTCATTCTCGGTTATACCAAGTATTTATTTTGAACGCACAGGGTAGTTACTGCAGATGTATTCTCAGAACTCTAGGAGAGCTAAACATTTTAAAATCTTTGAAAGCGTGAGTATAGGTTTAAACCAAAGTTCAGAAAGAATTTTTGAAGATCCAGTTATTAAAACCATTAATAGGAAATAGTGCTGTTATCTGAATTGGTCACTTATTCATGAGTCTGAGAGATTATTCATGAGGTGCCCAGCATTATGGAGAAATTAAGTACAGTAAAAACACTTTGAAAACTTGGGTTATGATGAACTGTCCATTAAAAAAAATTATCATTAGGATTTTTCTTTAACCCTGATTTTATACTATATTGTTGTAAAGATTTTCCTAATTTACATCAGTTTGTCATTAGTTTCCTGATTAATCAACTAGGAAGTCAAGTATTCACACTGTAAATTTTTGAACATTAATTCCAATATTAGTACAATTTCTTTACCCAAATTTTGTGCATTCCATAATAATCTACAGAGACCATTTTGTATAAAGTAGTTTAAGTTTGTAGTACTGGAAAACTGTCTCAAAGATGAATTCTTCACTGCAGTGTTGAAGACAACTTTCAGCTTTTTAATAGCAAAGCATTATTCAGTAACAATTTAGATATTTAAGAAAGTTTGAGATACTCAGAAACTGATTCAGAACCACCTAGTTTGGGGATAAGCACAAGCTAGTTTGGCCTTTCCACTTGTTCCAATTTCTAATGCCACTAAGTTAAACGTAATGTACCAAGCCCCTTCACAGCATTACTACAACAGTATCCAAAATACCATTTAAAACTATTTTTTTTTTCACCCAAGATTCTATTTTTGTGTACTGATAGTTTACAATTGTCTGTAACTTACTTGAAAACATTTCCTTGAAAAACTGAAGACAGCTTGAGTGGTCAGATTGTCTCTTCCTGAGCATATTTACTGCTGATGATTGGCAAGAGGGACACCCAAATATATTTCCAAAGAGATACTGCAAGGAAAAAATGCTGATAAACTAACATACATTGGAATTGTACCTAAATGCCTATACAGTCTATATTTATTCCAGCTTTGATGCTGGGGTTATACTCTTGTAAAAACACTTGAGATAACAGACACATTTAACTTTTTCTATGCTCATTTTTAAATGCTCAATCTTCAAACTATATTTTTACTTAGGCCTTTCAAAAATGGCATAAGCAAAACCTTTTTCTGAATGTAGCCACCTAGAAGAAGTAGCATCAGTAAGAAGTTCAGCAGTTTAATCCAGAGAATTAAAATAAGATAAATTAGTACCTTCACTGCAAGATGAAAGCCCTCAGAAAAGGCAGCTTCAAAAGAACTGGAAGAAAGCAACTGGCTTCCAATCCTAATTGAAACAGCTGAAGCTGTATCTGCTTCAACAATATGGTAAGAGAGAGAAAGTAAACACTTCCTAACCCTTATTAGCACCACTAAGTAGTTTTTAATTCAACATGATGCTAGTAAGAAACCATGCAGGCTCTCCCCATCTCCTCTCCAGTCGCATGCCCGCATCCATTTTGTCTTTAAAAGGAAAAATTGCACCACAACAGTTCCACAGTTGCTGTCAGCACAGATAGAGTGCTCATTTGCCTTTCAGCAGACAAGAAGATAAGAAACGCTAACGGGGGCCGGTGTACTTTGTACACTGCAGCATTAGGTACAGAAATGCAGCCTCACTCAAAGAGAAGCACTACTAAGAGCAACTAGACTGGTTTAATTACTTAAGCTCACCTCACCAGGAGTAGCTGTTAATATCTCACCACAATACCACATCATGCAACCCAGGTATAATCACAATCAAGAAAAAAAGAGTCAAGCTCGTTTTTTGTAGTTGATTTTATTACATACTAATAATGCATATCAACACAGCTGTTATCGGAGTAAATCCTTATGGGACAAATAAGTGCCATAATGCAAATTATGGAACCGAAGATTAGTGGAAAGTGTGGAGCAGCACAGCATCTGATCAAAAAAATTTTAAAAACCCAATCAATGCTGTGAACTCTCATGGTGTTAGACTTCACTTAAAAAAAAAAAATCTTAGGAGAGGCCTAAAGTTCACAAACTTCCCAAAACACAAGAAAAGTCACGTGCATCCCCCCAGTGAATCCATTAGGACTTAATTCCATGAAGACTTTTTGCAAATTCAATGTTTAAATCTTCTACATATTTCATATTCTTCTTTAGTGTAAGAGAGCACAGGAAGCTGATCTATTCTACACACATATATTGCTTTACTCTTTTGGGGCAAATTACAATCACAATTTCCTCTAGCTTTGAAAAGCTACTTCAACCAATATACATACATGTATGTGTAAAGAAAATGCTTAAGTAAGGGTTTAAAGCAATTTCATAGAAGTATTCCAATTCAGCTATTTGTGCTCTTTACTTCAAAATCCAAAGTGCCAAATACAAGCAGCAAATGTTACCACTATCGCAATCAAAAATAAAGGTGATCCCATTTACTTGTGTGAATTTATAGAAATCATTTAAAGCTACAATTCCAATTAATTCAAAAGGGCTGAGAACAGGAATAAGATACTCACAGTAACTGCACATCTTGCATGGCCAAAAGTCTCAAAATTAATTTTTAAACTGTTATTAACAAGGAATGTACATATATTGACAATTTAACATATAACTCAAAAAAGACTACTACCACACTGATCCAGATTTGTTAATGCATAATCATATCTGAAAATATACAAAATATGAAGTTATTACATGAAATTAAAACCTAGTTTTAAAAAGTGCACAGTAAAAACTGAAGGTAATTACTATATAAATTATCCACAGTGTGTATTTCCTGGTTTAGAGCCAACATTAAGTTCTATCTGTCACAAGTTCTAAATATTTTAAAGCCATTTACAGCACCAAATCAGGTTTTACTAGACCCAATGCCACCTCTGCTTCCTGTAACAAACAGGAATTGGACAGTGACCATTCCCTAACTGCATCCTGCGCAGCAGCAGCTTCCGAAGACAGTTGATCATCTGCAAGCTATCGATTTTTGTTCTTTTTAGAATTTCCCTGCAACAAGAAACAAGTGAACAGGACATATAGTTTAGATAAGAAAATTTATACAGACAACATATAAAATCTGATGCCTGATGTCTACAGAGAACAGTCAAACTGAAAATATACAGTCCATATGCTTTTAATAATGTAAGCTTCTAACTGCTTGCTTTGCAAATCCCTCCGTCTTTACAGGCGTAGCACTGGTAAGTACCAGGTATTTCAAATAAGCACAACAGTACCTTACCTCAGATAAAACTTGTGGAAGAAAGACATCTGAGTTATGTTTCAAGACACTCAATTGTATTAACACCACTAATATTGTAAAGACAGTGAAAGCAAGTCAAATTATAACTCACCTTTGAGTGATACTTCAAATATAAACCTTATAGGATAACTGAATCAAAATTAAAATTGATTCCTCACCTCATCATTTTGTTCCAAAACCAAATTTAACTTGGTCTATACAGACTATTCCTAGTTTAGAAAAGAATTTGTTCTACAGCTAACCAACTCAAATTTGACTTGCAACAACTCCACAAAGCAAATGTGCAGCTCAAAACAAACTTTTGTGCAGTAGTTACTTGCTGGCAATTCCGTCTTCCTATTCCTGAAGATAGCATTTGGATTTAATCTAATCAACAACTCTCTCCAAGTGATAATGGCTTTAACTGCATCATTTTGATTTCAACTAAATCACTATCTATGTTTGGTAGCACTTGAAAATCCCTGTCTACTGTTGTGAGATTCTGAACTACCTCCTTACAGACAGTGGGCCACTTCAAGTCTCAGAAGTAAGACATGTGAAAAAATCCAGAAAACATTTTACAAAAATATGAAGTGTTATGGTCAGTATGCAGCCAAGAGCTTTCCTCTAAAGGAAGCTTATACTCCAAGCAAGAGCTTATACTCCAAAAAGTAGTTTCAAAGATTGCAGTGGCCAGTCAAAACACTCAGACATCTGAAGAAAAACAGTTCTGTACATGAGGGGAAGAGTCTACTCTAAAAAATAAAAATTGCCGTTATGGGACCTTTAATCAAAACATGGGGCTGTTGGGTTTTTTTTTAACCTTTCAGTGAAATCTGCTTCCATGCATTCCACAATTAAGGAGAATAATGCTAGCTTATCAGTTTCCCAGCCAGACTAGTGAAGGGTAAAGGCCTTCACAAGATCTGTTTCTCCCTAGAACCATCAGAATAAGATATACCATGGTTTAAGCATTGACTGCTCCAACAACAGACTTCTGTGTTTTTCATCATTGAGATAAGTCAAAAACTTGCTTCTGGTAAATGGATAGATTCCTTGTTTAGAAAAAAAAATGTAAGTGTGCATTTTAAGTTCACAGAAGAATTCAAGTGGCAAAGTTTTCATTCCTACATATGAGACACCAAAAAGCTGGAATATGGAAATAAAACAGAGAAAAAGAATAGCCGCCAAGAACAGATGATGCTGCAACTAAGAGAGAGGCAAAGGAAGGACACTCCTACCAATAAGTTAATCAAACGCCTGGTATCACTAGATGGATTTGCAAATAGTTCTATTTTCACCAGATAAAAATAAAACAACAAAAAAAAGGTACTGATCATCCATCAGAGGGTACACTCTGAAAGCCAACTTTAAAGCAGTGACATAAAGCGTTTCTTCTTTCCCAAATACATGTTTTGCAAGAATTTTTTCTTCACTGCAATGTGCAGGACCATGTTTGGAGGGTTTTTTCCAATTGGCCAAGAATACGAACTACAGCTTGTGAATTGGTTTGTTAAAGGGTAACACTGCAGTAATAATGCAACCCACAGACCTCCCAACCGCAGCCAGTGCTTAAGGGCAACTTACCTTACTAGTCATTTTTAGTGTATCAATTTCTTCCCTTTGTTTAGTTAAGGTTTCATTCATACTGCAGAGATGGTCACTCATCATACTTAACTGATCCTCATAACTTCTCTTTGTTGTCATCAATTCGTCCTAAGGGAAACAAAAAACAACCAGAAGCCTTTGGTGAATATTAGCAACAACTGGCAAAGCAGCCAACTTCCACGTCTACTTAGTAAGCTATATGGTTTTGCTAAATGTGTGCAATTAAGCTAAACCATTGGGAAAAAAAAAAATCACTTGCTGAAGAAACTCAATAGCTATTTCTCTTTTACCTGAAGTCTCATGCATGGTACGTTCCCCTTATTTTTGCTCTGTTTCCTTTATAATTTCCCCCCTCTGCTTTTTATGGCTTACATAAAAAGACTGACAGCTAAGTTTTCCAGCATTGCTTCCAGCCAATAGACAAGTAAAGTTTATAGGGTTAGAGCACAGCCTGTACATGAACATATGTGGCATACAAAGCTGAAGGAATCAGCAATCCACATGCAATTGCAGAGCTATGATCCCTCTGGCCATTAGACAGACACGGTGGGACAGTGTGCATGACCAGAACACAGCCATGAAGGGATTACAGACACTTTAGGAAGGACGGGATAGGAAGGGGAGAAGGCATGCTTTACATGAAGGAGTGGTCTGAAGACAATTAAGATCTCAAACATAGGGATCAGGGGAGAACAACAAGGATGATATGGGGGGCAGTTGCTACAAGCAGGTAGAAATCTCACAACTCCAGACCCTGATCCTCATGAGGGATTTAAACCATCCTGACATCTCCTGGAAGGGCAACAAGGTGGAACACAAGCAATTCAAGAGTTCCCTTGAATGTGGTAAAGAACTTCTTGATACTAGTGATCAATAGGCCTAAGAGGCTCTCTGCTGGACCTGTTACTCACAAATAAGGAAAAGCTGGTCAGGGATGTGAAAGCCAATGGTAGCCTTGGCTGCAGCAACCTTGAGTTAGTGGAATTTAAGATCCTGAGGGAGGCAAGCAAGATGAATAGTAGAATTACAGCAACCCAAGATTTAAGAGGAGTAGATTTTGGCTTTTTCAAGGTCTTCTTGGCAAGATCCCAGGTAAAACTGCCCTGGAAGTTAAAGGGGCCCAGGAAAGCTGAATGATCCAGGACAGAGCAAAGAACAGTCCACAGCTTAGGAAGTTAAGCAACTGTGGCAGGCGGCCAGCAAGGCTGTACAGGAAACTCCAGATTCAACAGCTTGATCTGAACTCTCTCTGCTCTGACCAAAGGAGGGGGACCAGATTACCTTCAGGGGGCCCTTCCAACCTAAACAATTTTATGGTTCAATATTATGCAGGCTACTAAACATACAAATGATGCGCCTGCTATCTTTTCTCAGCAAGTTTAATATGTAACTGAAGATGAACATCTCATGTTGAGTTGGATATCGACTGTGGAATGTTTTAGAGAAACAAATCCAAAGAGCACTTTGTGTTCATGAGCAATTCTTTTAAGTGTATATCGTTATATTCACTGCCTGTATGGAGCATTTTAGGTACTCACCATCTCAGGCAGGTGAGCAATAAAGATATGAACTAAAAATGAAGAGAACACAACAGCACTTAAGCACTGAATATTTATATATACTTTCTTTTACTATTGGCTCCTTTCTGAACTGTGTGGAGGGGAAGGACAAAGGGACAGAACATTCACAGGATGTCTGGTATAAGAGTTTATTATCTATTGTTAACAACAGCTTCTTAAGGATTACCCTGAAGCTATTTTTGCTTAATATCAAGCTGTCCATCTCAAAATACCACCCTGGTATTTCTAAGATTTTCAGTTCCAGGTGCTAGAAAGGATTAAGAATGTGGTGTATCATCTAGGAAACTGCACTTTCATCACTTTTCTAGTCTTGTTTCCAAGTTAAATGGACTGATGTGTAGTCAGCCTTGTCAGTACCACATCTAACTCTGAGGAGCAGATGCAAGTGCTAGCTGTACACAAATTAATCCTCTCCTTGCAGAGGGAAACAAGCCATTGAAGTCAGCCACACCTTTTGGCATTAAAAAAAAGCATTTTCATAAAAAGCCTTTATTTCACATGTGCTAACACACAGGCTTGGCTACTATAACCTTTTCCTTGCAAGCACATTCAACTTTATACCTGGGATTTGAAGTGTATTTTTTAAGTCTCCTCTCAACATACCATTACAGTTTTTACATCACATAACTAAGAACCTAATAAATGACCATCATCAACGGTCATAATTTTTCTCCTCCAGCTTCCCCTTAGAGACAATTACAAAATGCATTTATTACAATATATAACATTTTACTTGCCTGTAACCTACTGATGTTTTGACTGGCTAGTTTCAACTCTTCTGTAACTGATTCCTTGGACTTCTCTGCAAGAGACAGTCTTTTGGCAAGTGCTCGACACTGTCAATTAGAAGAGGATAAGAAGGGTAGAAGGGAGAAAAGTTAGTTCCTGAGTATTGCCTTGTGCCATCTTTAACTGATTGCTTTGGATGTTTCCATCTTTATGTAATCGTTAGATTTCAAGAAACTTAAGTCAGAGCTTGTGCACATTTTTAAATGCAAATATAATGAAATAGTTAACATTACATTTTTCTTTAATTTTACAGAATTACCATATTACCAATCCTCTAAATATCATATTTTTCACATAATTACTAGGAAATATCTCATAAGGAAAAAGCAATACAGACAACTCACTTCATACAGTGCTGTAATATCAAAGATGTTTCCTCCATCCTATGTCATCTACTACTAAAAAAATATTTAAGAGGATGTGCGCTATCAGCCTGGAGCTTTGGCATATTCCACATCAGTTAATTACACAAATCAAAGTGGCCGCTACTTTCAAGAAAAATTACCTCATTATTTAAAGTGAAAACAGGAAGCCAGATACAATGAATCATTTTGTTAATTCTTGAAGTTAAGTATAACTTATACCTCAGAACCAACTTCTCAGAGGAGAGTTGTTTTCATCACTTCATGATACACTCAAATATTTTTGAATGACATCAGCATCACTTCAAGATGAAGTCAAAACTAGCTTGGTAACTAAAGGCAGCTGCTTCAGCTTATATGAACAAACCTATACATGATACACATTGTACTTCTTCATACCCCAAGGACAAGGCTACCAAAGGATTTATTTAAAAAATGTAAAATCTCTCTACAGTATTTGTTTTTCTGCGTACTATACCACAGCCAAAAAACATATTCCAGGAATAGGTTTTTATGAAACATTATGTTCCATGTATTTAAACTCAGTGTGAAAACACTTGCCTGTGGAAAGTTCAAAAAGCGATTTACTGTTTTCAGGACAAACACTGCCTGTGCACTCACCTCAGCATGGAAGTGTACTGATTTGCTGTCAGCAAGCTGCAGATGAGATGTAAGTTCTGCTATCCTTGCCATATAGTGGTTTTTTATCAGGTCTTCACGAGACTCAACATCTGGAGCCTGACAAAGCAAAAATTTAAGCAGACAGATATTTATGTTTAGTAGACTGAATACTTACATCACAACATTGTCCTCTATACTGAGGACTTCTCTTTCCTCCCAAGGCCTGGCTGCTCTACCCAAAAGCATTAAATTCCCCAAACACAATAGATAAATCACAGCAGGTCACTCTGCAATTTGTCACTCTAATGGTGACTCTTAGTGTCAGACTCCCTTGAAGGATAAAGAGCTGACTGAAGATATAAGAAGTTAGCTTGATTTAACATAACAACTAGCTGATGAAGATGAAAATCCATCGCAGAAGTGGACTGGTTTCACCCTGATAAAAACTTCCTGGCTTTTCCCCAACAAGGAAGAACTCCTTCGCATAAACAAATTTCAGAAGCTCACAACAGTAAAAACTATTTCCAGTGTTCCATGTTCCAGAAGCTTCTTTAGCCATTTGAACTTTTAAAGAAGCCACAACTCACCAGTGTACTGTAAGTCACAGAGTAACCCACTAGAGGCAGATTTCACACGACTTGTCATTACCTTCAAGTTCAGCACTATGCGGTAGCTTTTAAGAACTTATGTCAGTCATTACCTGCCCCACCCCCTTTTTAATCATACCTTCAGAAGAAAAGAAAGAGTAAACTAAAACACATATCAGTTCCCTGCAGTGTCACAAAAGGCAAAGCACTGAACTTTACACTGCTATGTTCCTGCTGGGGCAAGCATTACATTATAGCAGTGCTTAACAAAAGAGTTAACATTTAGTCTGACAGCTCGTTCAAAGTTTCTTTGGCATGAGCTCTGGTTTGGGATAGCCTGTACTTAAGTGTTAAACACCAGGTACTACAGTCAGTGACTTTTCTTCTGCAACTTTATCCCTCCCTCAAAAATTAAGAATTGAGGCTTGGAATGCAGATAGGGTTACTGAAGTACAGACAGACCAATGCTTTCCTCAAATTACAGAGAGCAGACCTGGACCACAGCTCACACTGCTCCAAGCTGCTTACATGAATAAAAAGACAACAGTTCACTAAACAGAAGAAGTTAAGAAATGCGTGGATTTCAGAAGCTTGAAAATATACTATACAGGCTACATGCCATTATACGATGGTATTCTTGGTAATTAGACCTTTGGAATAAGTTTAACAGAATCGGAATTGAAGTATTTACCAGATGTACTTCAATAATGTTTAAAACAGATTACCTTTTCATTATCAGTAGTTATAGTCAACATTCCAATCTAGAACAAGGAAGAAAATATGCTTAAGTGAGAACTGCAAAAATAGATACTATAGCTGCAAGTCATTTTGCCTTCAGTCATAGAAGAACTTTAAACTAAAAAAAAAAAATCTTGCAACAGTTAAAGTTAACCCCAAATTTAAGTACTTCCACCTGTAACACAAACAAGAGTAATAATAGACATTAATGCCTTGAATCAAATTAAAGCTGACACCAACTTTCCAAATATATCCTTTACCTTATGATGTACACGGGGAAAAAGCAACAGAGCAACAAGATGCAGCTAGCTTGTATGATTATGCAACTGCTTGATTACATGAAACTAATTCAGAGATACATTAGTACATTGAAACATTATTTTTCAGGTTGAAGAACAAGGAAACCCATCCCGGATTTCTCCCTTCTGAATTCTTTTCTTTCCAGTTTGACAGTTAGTTCACTGTGAAGCCCCAACCGAACTCTAGCAGAGGGGCGTATGCAAATAACTAGTTTCATGGAAGAATGTCTCCATAGAGTCAAGAGGGTTTTTTTCTGACCTAAACAGGACTAGAGATTCAGGTTTATGGGAAACATTTATACAGTATGTTGACCTGTGAGTTACATTAGGCATCATGGCTAGAAAAAGCCATTCTCCTCAAACTCCTAACAGAACAAATATAGGACCAAAAACTTAAGATGCCAGTTTACTTCAAAACTGTGGATTTCAAAATAATCCACAGGTCATTTTTACCCTGGAGCAGGAAAGTAGTGAAGAAAAAAAAAAAAAGGAAGAATTCTATTGAGTGCTGAGATAAGTATATTGTTTCTTACAGATGATATGCCTATTAATACCATTTCAGAAGTGGTAATGCAGAGGAAAGGCCAAACTCTTTTAAACACTATCAGTAAACAGGAGAGACATTTACCCAACACAAAAGAGCAAGTCAGAATGCACGCCATATCCAAATGCAATTGTTAAGCCCAAGTTGAATGCGTGTATGATGTAAAAATTAAGTGTTCCAGACAGCACCAAAAACTTGAATGGCTTCATGTTAAAA
>VXBO01009785.1:50732-89306 GCA_013400135.1 Rhinoptilus africanus | reverse complement strand
TGAGGGTAGACCTAGTCACTCTCTACAACTACCTAAGATGAGGTTGTAGTGAGATGGGAGTTGGTCTCTTTTCCCAAGTAACAAGCAATAGGGAAAGAGGAAATGGCCTAAAGTTGTGCCAGGGGTGTTTTCGATTGGATGTTAGGAAAAATTTCTTCACTTAAAGGGTTGTTAAGCACTGTAACAGGCTGCCCAGGAAAGTGGTTGAGTCACCATCCCTGGAGGTATTTCAAAGACATGTAGATATGATGCTCATGGACGTGGTTTAGGGGTGGACTTGGCAGTGCTAGGTTAATGGTGGACTCAATGATCTTAAAGGTCTTTTCTGGTCTCAGTAATTCTATGATTCTAGTTCTCCAAAAATAGTTTTTAACATAAAACATTCCTTTTTAGAGGTATGACAAATGAGTATCCTTTCATCTTGCAGCTTTCTTTAGTTATAGCGTAATTGCACTGTTCAAATGGCACAAAGAAGTAACACCTAGGTGAAAAACTGAGTAGCATAATTGGAGATAACAAGTTGATCTCTAGAATAGGGCAAAAGTCTGAATAAATAAGATGGTGTCAACACAGATTACATACTGTAATAATTTTATTTTTGTAGTATTAATTTTTGTATTGACATCTCTTCATGATAATATACATTGTCAATTCTTTTGTTTCAGCAGTATCATGATATTTCATTTTTATATTTATTTTTCCATGAGTAATGATCCTAATCAGCTAAATAGTATATCTGTAGACTAATTGTGTATTTGTATTATTCTACTATGTGATATTTATTTATTAAATTGCATATAATTATTATGTAGCTAATATATAGTTATCATAAATTATAAATGTTGAAAAAATTGTTAAGTCATTTATCATTTATTACTTAGTCAATAACCTTGGGTAGTGTAAAGCAAAAAAAACTTGTAGAAGAGTAGGATAATAACAATTTTACTTAGATTAAAGAGCTACACATTTTTAATGGATTTAGATGCCTGTAATATTTTGCACAGGGTGTATGTTCCTTAATTCCACTGTTTTCTGTAAAAGAGTAACCATTTCTGAATTTCAGTTTCTTATTCCAGCTTCTAAATATCCTGAGATCTTCAGTGTCTACTTACCTTCAGATCTGAAATAATTTGGAGTCAGTCTTGCTGCCAAGACTGTTCATGCATTTTATATTAATAGTCACTGAACAAAACCAGAAATGACCCCGGGACACCCCAAGCTGTTGAATATTTAACTACTTTAAATAAAAAGTGAAACAGCTTCAGCAGGATGGATTTGCTTTTACTTACAGAAAAGAAAATGCATGGGGAAAAAATAGAGAAAATGCTAATATTAATAGCAATTGGATCAGTATAATGACAGCCAAAAAACTACACCCAATCAAACTAAGTGACAGACTACTGAGAGAAGAACAAGTCATAAGAGCATATATTAAATTGTGAGTACGCAGTACAACAAAATGGAGGAAGCTGAAGTAATCAGTCAGTGTAGGCCTAACAGAAACATGAACATCACAGTTAGCAAAACATCACCCCTGAAGAACAATATTAAAGTATATGTTTGTGTCAGGTTTATATGGCAAGGTTTTGGTAGTGGAGGGGGGGCTACAGGGGTGGCTTCTCTGAGAGGATTCTGGACCCATATTGGAGCAGTTCTTGAAGAAGTGGGAAGGACTCACAAAGTCCCAACATGCCTAATATTTACAGTTCATTCATTTTTACAAATGGATGAGGCTCCTCTAGAGTTTAATAAAATTATCACATTTCCTGTCAGTAGAGGGAAACAAAAGTGGTCACAGAATGAGAAGATGGCGAAGGTAGGAAGGGACCTCTGGAGACCGTCAGCCACTTGCTCAAAACATGGTCAGGTACAGCAGGCTGCTCAGGGCTATGTCCCGTCATATTTTTAATATCTCAGATGACAGAATCCACAGGTTTCTAGGCAGCACGTTCCAGTGTTTGACCGCCTTCCCAATAAAAAAGTTAGTCTTTTTCCCTTATGTTTAAAAGGAATTTCCTGTATTTCAGTTTCTCCCCGTTTGTTCTTTTTCTTTCACTGGGCACCACTGCGAAGGGCCTGGCTCTGTTGTCCTTACTCCCTCCCATCATGTAATTTCACGTGTTGGTTGGATTCCCCTGAGCCTTCTCTTTTCCAGGCTGAGCAGTTCTCACAGCCTTTCCACATGTGACAGGTGCTCCAGTCCTTTGATCATCTTTATAAGTACACAAGTTCAAAGTACAAAAAGATGAATTTTGCAAATTGACATTTCAAATACCAGATTTGTGTAGAACATTATCACAGATTAATTTCAATCCATGTGGTTCTACTTGGCTGTTTGGACATTATGGATCATCATCTAATAGTAAAACTTGAAGTGTTGCAAGCTGGCTTTGTGTGTCACAAGAGTCAGTGTGCTGCGTACTTATAGTTCTGGCAACAGAATTACCCTGGACCATCACAGAATGGATGGGGAACAACAATAATGTTTTGTGCCAAAGGTGAAGCTACCAATGCTATTGAGTAAGATTTTGATTCTACATATCTGGAAAAGTGTTTACAGGGCACCTCTTCAAAGCTGGCACAACTGTTAAAGTAAGTATAAATTGTACATTATACACTTTCATTAGTTATGTTCTAAAGTAAAGAATAATTTTCTGAAAAGCAATATTGGAAATTCATATAGCATATATAATCTATATTAAATGTCACAAAATCATGGCACTGCAAAGGTTAATAAAATAAAGTTTGTTTAAATCTTGGTTTTCAGTGAACCACAGCTTCTCAAAATTCTCAGTCCTGAAGGGTCATCAGAATGCTATATCATTCATTATTATGTCAGCATGCTGCATTATGCAAGGAAACACAATGTTCTTTTTTAATGGGGCGTAACAACAGGTCATCCCAAGAAAGATGCATCGAGTCAAGGAATTTAGAAAATTCATGGTTCACTGAAAATAGTGGTGAAAAATATTCCCAATTCCTTTTATAAAGTGAAAAGAGCTGGAAGAGTTTAATTTGAAAAATTTCTACACTAGATTAGGAAATTCAGTATTTGCTTTGTGTTCTATATTAATATTTCAAAGAATTTTTTTCTTTGGTTTTGTCTTCTTTCATGATGACTAAAGACAGCTCTGTGAATATTTTTAAACCCTTTTAGGTCTGATTTTGACTATTTTTGTAATTTTGTAATCATTCACTGATTCATCATTCATTGATTCCTGGAATATGGATGTCTTAATGCATCTATAACTATATGGATTTTCCATTGACCATACAAAATTAATCTCAGGCAATTAATAAGGGGGTGTACATATTAGAGAAACCATTTTGTGTGAGAATTAATTTATTTTTCAAACATTTAAATTTCAATAGAATTTTGAAATGTATTCTATGATGTGACCTGTTTGTTTCAAAGTCTAGCTAAAAAGCAGAGGAAGATATGAAGATTTAGCATAACCTTCAAGGATTATCTAATATACTATTACAGTACCACTAGTCGCATTTCCTTTAGGGATGTTGTTTGATGCTCTAAGAAGCATGCTTATGAAAAAAAGGGCTTAGTATAGACAATTGTACAACCATGTATTTTCATATGATGTAGTTTATATTGAAATGAGGGACATACACAGTCATAGGACTGTCATTCCTGTGTAATCTAAACATCTAAATGCCCCTTTTGCCTTTGAAAATTCCACCATAACATTTAATTGCAGTGATTTTTCCTATCATTAAACTTCCATCCAAAGCTCAACCTCCAATTAAAAAAAAAAAAAAAAGATTCCCAGATGTCACATTGATTTAAAGTTATATAATACGCAACCAATTTTCATAACTGTAAGAACTACTGACTGTGGCTGATTTTGGCTTCCTGTAACACATATTTGAATATGAAATTATAAAACACAAGACTCACAAAAGGAAATTTTTTGACCCAGACAATGCATGTAATACATCATCTAAATCATCTAGTCATTGAGCAGTTGCACTTCTGAAGGTTTGTAAAGTCACAAAAAAGGCAACACATATTTTACAGTACTTTCTGGTTTACTCTCTCTTTCTAGTCATCAAAATCAACATTAGAGACAGAGATTTTCTATATTTTTTCTATGCATATTTATGTCTATTGAAACAGTGTGATGAAAGCTTTGTTTTAGTATATTTTAAACTATTAATGAAATATAATCTTTAATAAATAATATTCCCAGTCTGGGAAGTGAAATATAAAATTATGGATCTTTTGATTGAACTATGTGATTGGATTAGCAAAAGATTTACAGTATCTGGTTTCTTGTTTTCAGAGCTATTTTGAAGTTCAAAGTGTCCTCTGATTGTTCTCCTGCTAGAAAATAATTTAACAAACATATTCATTGGGGCAACTGAATTGGAAAAACTATAGGCTGAAAACTCACTCAAGGTAAATTATTTAAAAGCTTCAATGAATAATTGGATACAACATTACAGTAGCAGACATATGAATTTATTTCATAGCTTCTTTTTTTTCAATTTGGATGCAGCGTTTGCCAGACTCTCTGGTTTCATGAAACAGAACAACTTCATTGTAAATAGTACAGTATAAATACAATGTTAATGTTTGTTGAGACTAACCTCATATTTAATGAAGCCTTTCTTTTCCTATTTCCAATTGTTTGAATTATTTAAAAATAAATAACAACTTAATGGCTTTTCTATTCTTAAACAGCAGGAGAATATCATCCAAAAGTTTAATTGGCCATACATTGTGACTAGCGGAACATTTGTAGGTGTTACAGCTTTGTACTGTATGATTACAAACCCAGCATAAGTTAACTTGGAGGGAAGATTAAAGCCATAGTAAAGAACAAACAAACAAACAAAAAACCCAAACAAAAACTGCCTGCAAATAACTCACACTGTATAAGCTTAGGTTTTTATTTTTAAAGTTGGTTGTGGTTTTTTTTTTTAAACTAAAGTGAAAAAAGTTACTCATTGGGATAAAAGAACTTCATCTTCCCGGTATATTTTTTTCCCAAGCTCTGATGAACAAATCTCCGATGTGAAGGATCTGTTTGCCCTTTCCTTGCTCTTCATTCTTTTTCACAATGAGTTCACCTTCTGCTGAAACTGAAACCTGTGCAAAGCTATAAAAACTTTAAACACTCAGAATTGCCTAACTCCTGCATGTTTGTTTAGTATTGGGGAAGGAAAATATATTTTGCATTGCACACCATCATTAAATGACTGTGCTCATAATGGTAGCAGACGGTATTAATGGTTGTAAACAGCACTATGTGGGAAAGAGTAGCAAGAGTGGTTGATAACTGAAGTCAGACTAGTCCAGGTATTTATATTCTAGCAGAACTGATTATGAAAAAGATATTGAGTATATTTTCCACTCTATGACTTATGCTGTTGTATAAAATCAAAAAGTTATTTCTGTCTACCTTCTATTTGAAATCTGCATTCATACATCTGGCTAACTTTGAAAGGAATAATAATTTTTAGCTTTCTTATTGAAAAATATGCTTAGCTATAAACTCTCAAAGCTTTAAAACGGTATATGTATTTTTTTTCCTCCCCAGGGCATTACTGAAGAACTATAGCCATAAAGTCATGTAATGTAGAAAGTATTGTACAGAATAACGTGGCTCTCTGAAGCCTTAAAATATCCCAAAGAGGAGGATTGTTCACCTACCAAGACTGACTCTTCTTTGAGAAGGACAATGTTCTGAAGTTGTATAGATTGAGATTCACAGGAGACAGAGAATGGCATACGGATATTTCATTATACACTGCGGTATCCACACAAAATATTTCTCCCATATTTATCCCTCAATAAAACCATAAAATAGATCTAAGCAGATGCAGGCAAATTATAATGAGTTCAGTTTTATTAAGTTCTAAGATGAACTGGTCTGGCAGTTACTTATTTGCAGGAAAAATTGCAAGCTACACAACAGGAATGATTAATTTTTAGGCCAGATTTTTTTCATTAGTGAGAACATACTTTTATTGCATTTCAAGAATTCCCATATGTAAAGCATACATTAAATTGATAAATGCAATTAGGTGCAAACCCAAACCAAAATGTAGTACAGGTTATGCTACCTATTTATCTGATCTTGAATCAAAACATGTTCTCTATAGAAAATGTAAACACTGACATTAAAACTGTCCCACTGTTGAGGGTCCAGAGAAGGACCACAGAGATGATCAAAGGACTGGGAAGACTGGCATATGAGGAAAGCCTGAGAGAATTGGGTTTGTTCAGCCTTGAGAACACGTTCCAGTATTTAAAGGGTGTCTACAAAGAAGATGGAGACTTCCTTTTTACAAGGAGTTGTGTGAAAAAGTTGGGGGGTAATAGATATAAGTTACTCCTGGAGAGATTACAATAGAACACAAAAAGAAAATCTTTCACAATTAGAACAATCAACCATTGGAATAATCTCCCCAGGGAAGTCATAGATTCCCAACATATGACTCTTTTAAGTTTCAGCTGGACAGGTTGCTGGGCCATCTTGTCTAGACTGTGCTTTTGCCAAGAAAGGTTGGACTAGATGGTCCCTGAGATCCCTTCCAACCTGGTGTTCTATGATTTTAATTATAATTTCAACAACATCTGAGGTTTTGTTTTCAAGTTTAAGATTCTTTATTAAAACTTAATGTATGCATGAAGGGATTAGTCATTGAAAATGTCTATGAAAATTCACAAGAAAAAACAGACTTCTTAACTATTTTAAGTGTGTCAATGTCTTTAACTACATGTGTGAGCTTCATGTGTGTTTAAACTCCAAGAACAATGAGCAGAGTTAACAAAGCATTGAGCAGAAGCAAACATATCCAACCATAGAACAGCACTGTTTGCTAACATAGAGGTTAGTGGTAAGTGCTGTGTTGACAAGGTTTCACTTGAATTTGGAGCATGGGCTGAACAAGACCATGTCTGCCTATGAAGTTTAAGAGTTACGACTGCTACATGTTATTATTCAGGTTGGCAGCTTTCCATCCATCAAAGAGACATCTGTTCCTTAAAAGAAAGTAGTAGTAGTGCATTTTCATCAGTTACATGGAGAAGAAGAGGCAACTTGATGATATTTGCTCATAAATTTCACAGATACTTGCTCACAGCAGAGCAGTAATAAGATTTCAGAATCCTGTTTGCTATTGCAGATGATGGAGATTTTCTTGAATATACATTCTTTTGCGATTTCTTTTCTTTTCTTTTCTTTTCTTTTCTTTTCTTTTCTTTTCTTTTCTTTTCTNCCTCTTTTTTCTTTTCTTTTCTCTTTTGTTTTGAATCTATTCTTCATTCTCACAAACACATCTTCCATCATCCTACTCAAAAGTCCAGTCAAATATTCTGACTCATTACATTTACAATATGTGGCTCTTCATAACTCATTGTTCCTTAGTGGATAGCCTTCATTATGTAATGTACCTCTCCAAAAAAGGGATAAAATTAGAAAGACTAAGAGACAAAATGGGTTCTTTGTAAAGGAAGAAAAAGTTAGAAAGAAATTTTTATGAATGTATTATAGAACAAAGTAAAATATATAGGTTAATTACTTATGGGAAAGAGAACAAATTATAATTTAAACAAAGGAGGCTTAAGTAGAAATGGCTTCAGTCTTTACAAAATTAATTGTGTCCAAACACATAGCAACACTAATTTAGCACAGAAATAGGGCTGTAGGCCAGAACATAGAAAGAAGGCACTGAGGAATGCTTTAGCTCAAGTCTTCAGTGCTTGATGAACTGAGGAACGAAAGAAACCCATACATGAAAAATGTTGAAATAATCTAAACCTGTTGTCATGCCTGAGAACTTCTGAAAGAAAAGGGCTCTTGAAATTGGAGAGAAAGGGAAATCAAAATGAGAGAAAACTGAAAAAAAAGAAAAAAGAGTAGTAACCCAACTGTTTTCCTCACAAGGTCTGTGAGTCAGTGTTATTAAATAACTAGAACATGCGTAAATGGTAAAAAGCACCTTCTAAAGAACTAGTAAAAAGAACTTACTGTGTCATAACAACTCAGTTTGCTTTCTGTTATGCTAGCAGGATAAAGAAGGAGGATGAAGAAAAGACTACACTATTGACTAAAGTTTTGGGGACTCTCCTATATAATCTACTCTCATGAGCAACCTCAGGAAGTATGGTTCATATTTTATCAGTACAAAATTGGTGTACAGTTGGATGAAAACCTACACAGTATTTATTATTGATTCACTGTCTGCTGGAAAGATTTCAAGTGAGGTCCTTCCAGGGTTTGTTCTATGACTGATTCTGTTTAATATTTTCATTCATGAATTAGATGTTGATACACAATAATGTGTACAGATGGCGTCAAGATAGGAGGGGTTATAAGTGCTTTGGAAGATCAGAATTCAGTGTGATCTTGAGAAAATGGAAAACTGATCTGAAATCATCAATAAAAACAAAGTATGAAATGTCACAATTAAGAGGCATAAATAAAATGTCTACAAATATGAAATGAAATTATCTGCCTAGGCATTAGTGCTGCCAAAAAGAATGTACAACTGCAATCGGGCCACACATTAAATGAGATTTTATGTGTTGTTGTGGCAAAAAGGCAGTTACATTCCAAGATTCACTTTCTCTTGAGAAGTATTTTGTATCACATGTGAAGGATAACACTTCTGTTTGCATTTGGCCACTGTTGCTGTCTAAATAGGAATTATTATTTATGTTGGCCATACCATGTGTGTTCTGAATAAGCAAATGGGACATGTAGCCTTATGTCTGGGACTGTGTGACCTCAAAGAGTGCCATTGGACATAATACTATGATTAAGATCCTGTGCGATTTGGAAATCCCAGACAAACTGAGTACAGTATTCATGAGAAAAATCAAAGATGCCTTAGTTTCCCTTTTTTTTTTTAGAAATGTAATCAGTGAAGAAAGGTTGAATGAACTGGATGTTAGCAATAAAAAAAAAGGGTGATGCATATAATGAGAGAAAAGTGAAGGCATAGTTATAATCTTCCAAAATGTAAGTTGGCCTTAAAAAGGATATAACTTAGCAGGAAAAGAAAGCTTACTAAATGACAACAAATATTTCAGTTTGATAGTAAGAAAAAATGCTCTAACTGTAATGTTGGTGCAGAGTGGAATAGGCTACATGTCCCTGCAGAGAAATAAATAGAAGGCCTTTGAGGGAAAATTCATTGGATGCTCTTAAGGTTGATTTCGAATAAAAGTAATCTTACTTCAATGTAGAGGGATTGACCGCATGGTCTTTTGAGGTCTTCCCTAGGGGCCTGTTCTTCCAATCCTATAATAAACTTAAATTTATGATTTGTTATTTTGTAACACCCAGGAGACTAACTAATAGAAAAGGATCCCTGTTGTGAGAGATTTAGTTTTTATTAATGGGATTTATAACTATATCCACCTGCAGAAATATTCTCCAGAAATATAAATTGTTAACATATTTTAATAGTTAATAGCATTTTGTTCCCCCCAAATATTGTTTTGTGCTTTGTAATGGGTAGCTCTAAGTTCCTTTTGTACTTCTATATGTTTTGCAAAACTGTGTTAATGTTAAAAGGTATTGGTTGACTTAAAGGTAATAGGAGAGAAAATAAAATACAATTTTTAACCTGCAATTCAGCTTAACCGTTCATCAGTTTGCAAAACAAAAGCTTCAGTTTACATCAATTATTTCCTATCTTAGTTTTGAATCATGTTTTTAAATTGATCTCAATAAATTTATTTAATATTTTTTTTACATAAAATCTACCCAGATGAGCATGACTGTCAAATTGGCAACAACGGTTGAGGAAAAGGCTGAGGTATTCAACAACTCTTTTCCCTCAGTCTTCACTGGCAACCTTTCTCCCCACACCTCTGGAGTGGATGGACTACAAGGTAGGGACTGGGGGAGCAAAGTCTCTCCCACTGTAAGAAAAGATCCAGTCTGTGACCACCTGAGGAACGTGAACATACAGAATTCTCTGCAACCTGATGAGGTGCACCCTGGAGTCCTGAGGGAACTGGCTGATGTAGTTGCCAAGCCACTCTCCATGATATATGAAAAGTCATAGCAGTCAGGTGAGGTTCCTGGTGACCGGGAAAAGGGAAACATCACACCCATTTTTAAAAAAGATAGAAAGGAGGACCCTGGGAATTACTGACCTGCCAGCCTCACCTCTGTGCNGCCAGCCTCACCCCTGTGCCTGAGAAGATCACGGAACAGATCCTCCTAGAAGCTGCGCTAAGGCACATGGAGGACAGAGAAGTGATTCAAGACAGCCAGCATGGATTTACCAAGGGCAACTCCTGCCTCACCGACCTAGTGGCCTTCTGTAATAGACTGAATAAATCAGTGGCAGAAGGGAATAGCTACAGATGTCGTCTATCTGGATTTCTGTAAGGCCTTTGACATGATCATCCACAACATCCTTCTCTCTAGATTGGAGGTATGGATTTGATGGGTGGGCTGTTCGTTGGATGAAGAATTGTCTAGATGGCCACATCCAGAGTGTAGTGGTCAAAGGCTCAATGTCCATATGGAAATCAGTGACAAGTTGTGTCCCTCAGGGGTCTGTGTTGGACCAGTGCTGTTCAGTATCTTAATCAATGACATGAACGGTGGGATTGAGTGCATCCTCGGCAAGTTTACAGATGACACCAAGCTGTGTGGAGTGGCCTACATGCTGGAGGCACAGGATGCCATCCAGAGGGACCTGGACAGGCCTGAGAAGTGGGCCCACGTGAACCTCATGAGGTTCAACAAGGCCAAATGCAGGGTCCTGCACATGGATCAGGGCAACCCAGGTATCAATATAGGCTGGGTGATGAAGGGAATGAGAGCAGCCCTGATGAGAAGGACTTGAGGGTACCGGTGGATGAAAAATCAGATATGAGCCAGCAACGTGCACTTGCAGCTCAGAAAGCCAACCATATAGTGGGCTGCATCAAATGAAGCATGGCCAGCAGGTTGAAGGAGGTGATTCTGCCCCTCTACAGGAGGGTGAGACCCTCCTGGAGTACCGCACCCAGCTCTGGAGCTGTCAGCACAGGAAAGACATTGATCTGTTGGAGCAGATCCAGAGGAGGTCCGCAAATGATCAAAGGGCTGGAGCACTTCTCCTGTGAAGACAGGTTCAGAGATTTGGGGTTGTTCAGCCTGGAGGAGAGAAGGCTCTGGGGAGACCTTGTTTTTGCCTTTGAGTACCTAAAGAAGGCCTGCAGGAAAGATGTGGACAGACTTTTTAGTAGAGCTGTTGTGACAGAACAAGGGATAATGTCTTTAAACTAAAAGAGGGAAGATTTAGACTAGATTGAAGGCAGAAATTTTATGCAATGAGGATGGTAACACACTGGCATAAGTTGCCCCAGGGAGGTTGTAAATGCCCCAACCATGGAAACATTCAAGGTCAGGTTGGATGGGATTCTAAGCAACCTGATTTAGTGGAAGCTGTCTCTGCTCATTGCCAAGGGGTTGGACTAGATGACCTTTAAAAGTCCCTTTTAACCCAAATGGTTCTATGATTCTATGATAATTACCTGTTACGTATATTGTAGATAATTAAATTTTCTTTCATAACAGTTCTACTATGTCCTATGTATTTTTTTTTATTTTTATTTTAGATGCTTTAGCTACACGCTGATGATAGGTAAATTATTTTAAAAAGAATGCTCTCACAAATATACACTATTTCATTATTTACTAGTAAGCCATAGTGGAAATTGCTAACGGACTCGAATAGAATGTATTTTTTAAAGTATAGGTATTTTCTTAAAAAAAATACAAAATTATTCAAGAAGCAGATTGTGAAGAAAACATTGGTCTGACTTTAAAGTATATTAAGTTGTCCATTGTAAATAAACATAAAAGAACTCAGCATTAAGTAAGCTCCATTTAGCATTATATTAGACAGCGGAGGGCAGGCTATTGGCAGAGGCAGCAGGTATGTTGTTATAGGTGAGAGAACAAACTCTCTAATAGCACAGCTTTGTCACTGTTACCCATCACACTCTATCCACATCTTATGTTAAACGAGTGACTAAAATGTTCCCTTGGGAACACTCTGAAGATTACAAGATTCCTTGGCAACCAAAAGTGCCTACAGACAGCCCTGCCTATCACATTTTATAGTCTTTCTCTTTTCATATCATCTTGTCGCTCTGAAGCCCCAGTGCAGTGTTTTTCCTGCAGAGGCATTTTGCAGTTCACAGATAATACAAGGTATTTTGCAATCCACTGCTGTCTTCTACCTCCCATTCCTGTCTTCTGGACTTTTTCTGTTCACAGACTTTATATTAAATCTTCCTATTAATGTGACGGATATTGCTAGAAATGGAAAGGAGGAATTGTGCCCTTGTTGTTTGGTTTTGTTATTGATGGGGAATGCTAAAGACTCATTCTGTACAAGTGCCTAACTGCGCTTTGGTTAATACTTTCAAAACTATTTAGACCTTTTGACGCTTGACCTGGTGGATGTCCTTATAATCCAGATCCTTGAAGATACTCATTTTTGTTGAGAGTGAGTTGGATAAATATCTTTGAGTAGCTGGCTATTACTGCAAATATTTTGATTAACAAGATCGCCTGCAGGTTTAAAATGTTTGAGGATCTAGTACATCACCTGAGAATTCTGACTTTGGCTGCTGAGCCCTCGTTCAGCACCTGTCTAAGCCCTTCTGAATTCCTCAGACTGTGACTTTCTCTTTTTGTCCAATCTAGGGGCCATTTCAATAAATCAGCCTGCATGGAAAAGAAATTGGAATGATATTTTGGTAGAGACAGTATAAATTCAGTTAAATACAGCCACAACAGCAGTGACAGCAGCACTTATTGTCAGGTATGTGGATACTCTTCATTGAGTCTTTATTAGAATCCTCTGTGAAGTTGTTCCAATTTTTACAAAAAATAAATATTCATGATGTGTTATTTTTCTTTGAAGAAATTAAAGAATTTGGGAGAGTTTATGTCCGCCTTTCTCATGGGACATGAAAACCTGTATTGTACATTCACCTTCAAAAGTTGAGATTCTTTGTGAGAATCCACTCTGGAGAAGGTGACTCCGATGACTCTGGATATTATGTGAGCTCTGGAAAGTCCTCCAACTACTGGATTGTGGAAATTACGATCTTTAGATATCTAGCGTCCTTATGCAATCTCTGACTCAGAACTATTGTTTCCAGCAGTTCTTAACTCAGATAGCTTTTAAGCATTCTTCTAGGCATGTAGTTTCCTTTAAAATCTAGTTTTAATTATCTGCGATCATTTTGAATATTCCTCAGACAGCATTTTTTTTGTTCTGATGGACCACTCCATTTAAAGCTTTATTGCACAAATACATCCAGAAAACTATATCACATAAATAGGTGTTTTCTTTAGAATCATAGAATGGTTTGGGTTGGAAGGGACCTTAAAAGGTCATTTAGTTCCAACCCCTGCCATGGGCACGGACACCTCCCACTAGACCAGTTTATTCAAAGTCCTATCCAACCCGGCCTTGAAAATTTCCAGGGATGGCACGTCCACAGCTTCTCTGAAAAATCCTCATCACCCTTAGAGTAAAGAATTTCTTCCTAATTACCTAATCTAAATCTGTCCTCTTTCATTTCAAAACTGTTCGTCCTATCACTACAATCCCTGATAAAGAGTCCTTCCCCATCTTTCCTGTAGGCTCCCTTTAAGTACTGAAAGGCCACAACAAGGTTTCCCTGGAGCCTTCTAAACAACACCAACTTTCTTAGCCTGACTTCATAGGAGAGGTGCTCCAGCCCTATGATCATTTTCATGGCCCTCCTCTGGACCTGTTCCAACAGACCCATGTCCTTCTTATGTTGGGGGCCCCAGAGCCGGATGCAGTACTTCAGGTGGGGTCTCATGAGAGTGCAGTAAAAGGGCAGAATCAGCTCCCTTGACCTGCTGACTACACTTCTTTTGAAGCAGCCCAGGATATGGTTGGCTTTCTGGGCTGCGAGTGCACATTGCCAGGTCATGGTGAGCTTCTCATCAACCAAATAATTTGTAAGGACTTCCTTTTTTTACTGAGTGTAATGGCACTTGCATAATCATCTGGAAGCGTTCCACAAAAACTGACATACCAAATAATGTGCTTAAAAAAAAAGGAGTGAGATCATTTAGGGAATTGTATTTTCCTCTTGTTTTATGTATCAGATGTATGAGGAGCTCTATGTTGTGTTGTCTTCACACAAAATTCTCTAAGTTACTTCTTCTAACAGAATGTAATATATAAACTAGTTTTTTGTCTGGATCTTTGTTTTCTAAATTTCAGCCTGCAGTAAATCTTTTGACCTGATTTATAAATATCTAAAAATAAAACTAATATGATACATGAAAATACTGACAGATCATCAACTACAAGAACACCAGGGAACATAGCAAAAATTAGATCTTGATATGTTTTCCTACAAGAATGTATTCCTCCTGCTCTCTGCAAAACGAATGGTCTTGTTTCTCTTTGGTGCTGAAATTGCAAGAGTAAAATATTTGACTATCTGAATGGCCTCTTGAACACACTTCTTTATGAATGATCTATGTAGCAGGTGATAAAACACCTAGATTGTCTCTGAATAAAATATGTAGATTCTGTTTCCATTGAAGTCAGTGGTAAAATACTGTTTTTACTCTTGGGGGACTGTTCTTTTAGTGGAAGGCTAGTATGAGATGTTAATCTAAAAAAAATTGTTCCTTACTAGCAGGATTATGAGTACGATTTGGAGAAGCACATGGACACTATTTTTTGCCATTGAAACAAACTCAGAATGAACCAAGATCCTTTGCTGCTTTGAAAAGCTTTCCCTCTGACTGTTAGAAACAGCAAAGCATGTTAAAAGTACCTATAGTTGCAACTGTATTTGATACACATGTAGAGATATCATTATTTGTGTGTGTGTATATTTACTCTGCGTATGTATATTTATGTATACATCATTTATAAAAGAGGTATGAATACATGATTTAGTATAGGTTTTATACTTAAAGTGTGTGCACATACAGAGAGTATGTCTATAGGGAATAGCTAAATATGGGAAATTCTGTATAGGCAAATTCTTTACTTCGGTAATTCTATTTTTCATATTTTGATAATGCTCATATTTAAAGAAATTAGATTAATTTTCTTAGGATTTACTAAATTTCAATTTTATGTGAAAATCATCCCTGTACTGGGTAACACTTAGCTCCTACATCAGTAGCATTTTCCTGCCAAACAGGTACATCACACAAGATTTGCAAAATGAAACTGTGATCAGATAGTACTCCTCTATCGTCCCTTCATCTGCTGTTTCCAAAAGGTGAGTCACACATTCACAGTAAATTTCTTATTAATCCTGAAGGAGGTTTCGTTTTATTGAATTTGTATTTAATTTATTTATAATTGAATTTCAGGACATTTTTATTATTTTAGTTCTCTATGTCAGCCAGTTATTTCTTGATGTTCTATATTAATAATATCACTTAAAGTTGTCATTATAAGCTTTCATTGTTGTACTCACACTTTTTTATCTCTATGTAACTAATAAATTGATTAACTAAGATTGGTCCCAAGACTAATCTTGAGGAGCTTCATCAGTAATCTGTCTCATCTAAGCCTGAAAGTTCCTCTTTCCACTCTACCTCTGATTCTTTTTTATCTAGTTTCCACACTAAAGATATTTGGCCAGTCTCTTATTACTTTAATTATATTCTCTTGTGTAGTACCATTTCAGGTATTGGATGAAAAAAAATGATATCTACCACGTTCCTACTCCTGAAAATCAGTTAAGAAAGCAAGCTAATATGTCAGTTTCCATTAATCTGAGAATAATAGTTCTGAATAGTTCTGTCATTGTCACTTCAATATCAAGTATTTGTTCTGTACTATTACTGTGGAACCATTGTACATACTGTAATTCTTCTTATGAAGAATTGTACATAAAGTGTGATATAGAAGACATACATAGTATTTTCTCCACTCTCTCACTTTGCTTAGCACTTCAGCCTCCTTTAAGGTGCCACCCAACTTACAAGTAGTGCCCATGTGCATGTACATTAGAAATATATTTTGGTTAGCTCTTACTGAGAGAAATAATCATTTTAAATGTAAACATAAACCTATAGTTTAGCTTCAAAAATATTCTAAATTGTTAATAACTGTGATAATGTTGTTGCTAAATCTAGGCCATTGACAAATGTCAGTGATGAAATATGTATGTCATTAACTTCACAGATAATGAAGTATTTTCACAACAGNGAGCTGACAGTGTATCCAGGTGGCCAAAAAGGCCAATAGCATCCTGGTTTGGATCAGAAATAGTGTAGCCAGCAGGACTAGGTAAGCAATTGTACTTCTGTACTTAGGACTGATGAGGCTGCACCTCAAGTACTGTGTTCAGGTTTGGTTCCTTCACTACAGGACTGATATTGAGGTGCTGGAGCGTGTACAGAAAAAGGCAACAAAGCTGGTGAGGGGTCTAGAGCACGAGTCTTATGAGGAGCGGCTGAGGGAACTGGGGTTGTTTAGCCTGGAGAAAAGGAGGCTGGGGGGAGACCTTATCGCTCTCTGCAACTGCCTGAAAGGAAGGCGTAGCAAGACAAGGGTTGGTCTCTTTTCTCTAGTAAGAAGTGAATAGGAGAAGAGGAAACGGCCTCAAGTTGTACCAGGGAGGTTTTTTTGATTGGATATTAGGAAAAATTTCTTCACTGAAAGGGTTGTTAAGCCCTGGAACAGGCTGCCCAGGGAAGTGACTGAGTCACCATCTCGGGGGGTATTTGAAAGACTTGCAGATGTGATACTTAGGGGCAAGGTCTCTTCCAACCTATACCATTCTATGATTCTATGATTTAGTTGTAACTTGGCGGTGCTAGCTTAATGGTTGGACTTGATGATCTTAAAGGTCTCTTCCAACCAAAATGATTCAATGATTGTGTGATTCTATGAAATAGAAAGGACAAGTCTATCATAGAAATAAGAATAAAAAGATTTTTTTTTTAATCTTGTTTGTTGTTCACAAAATAAAGATGTTTCTCAAAATGGACTTCCACAAAATGAAATTAAAATGTTTGATGAAGAGATCATAGATATGGTTCAGGGCTGAAATATAATGTTTTCTCCTGGCATAGCACAAGCAGTGAAGTAAATGCTTGATGGTGATGTTAGTGGCAAACTGCAATTTTTGTTTCCAATGGTATTCTCACTCTCTGGGGAAAAGCACCAGGATTTCCCATAAGACATAGCTCTAGAAAAGAAGTTGTATTAGAAGNGTTCCTACTCCTGAAAATCAGTTAAGAAAGCAAGCTAATATGTCAGTTTCCATTAATCTGAGAATAATAGTTCTGAATAGTTCTGTCATTGTCACTTCAATATCAAGTATTTGTACTGTACTATTACTGTGGAACCGTTGTACATACTGTAATTTAATGTGATGAAAAACCCAGCAAATCCCTTTTTTTACTTTAAATACAAATTTAAAATTTTGATCTTGATTCTTCATACTGCATCTCCATTTAAAAGAAAAAAAAAAGAAACCAAAAAAACCCCAGCCCTACCTAAATTGGTCTTTAAAAAATCTGTGTTACATTTGTTTTCTTTGCATACATATTCTGGATCAGACCACATGTTTGTGCTTTAAAATTAACAGTCTAATTTTTTGAAGTTGCAAACTGGGGCAAGAAGGTATGTAACAGAAGTTCCTTTTCTACAAATATGGTAGAATATCTGCAGATAAATATCAATATCCATTGTTCATATTTATTTTCTCTAGTAGTGACTGCATGATATTTTATTAGTGGTAGCTTTAGAACACCAGAAGCTGAAACAACATACATGGTTTTTTTCCCTCTAAGCTTTACTACTCTACTGTTCATCTGCCATCCTTTACAAATGGTAACAGAAATGAATACATGTAATTTTAGTATATTAAAATGATGTTTGGGTGTTTTTTGCTTTTTGCGTAGAATCTTCTGCAGATATTGTGTTGAGCGTGTATAGGATTGGAAAAGATAAAAAAGTTTGGCTATGTATGTGAGGATATGGTATGAGGTTCNTCACTACACTCCCTGATAAAGAGTGCCACCCCATCTTCCCTGTAGCCCCCTTCAGGTACTGGAAGGCTGCTATAAGGCCTCCCCAGAGCCTTCTCTTCTCCAGGCTGAGCAACCCCAACTCTCTCAGCCTGTCTTCACAGGAGAAGTGCTCCAGCCCTTAGATCATCTTAGTGGCCCTCCGCTGGACCAGCTCCAACAGGTCCATGTCCTTCTTGTTCTGAGGACTCCGGAGCTGGGTGCAGTACTCCAGCAGAGTCTCACCAGAGCAGAGCAGAAGGGCAGAATCACCTCCCTCAACCTGCTGGACGCGTTTCTTTTGATGCAGCCCGGAAAGCAGTTGGCTTTCTGGGCTGCAAGTGTGCATTGCCTGCTATTGTTGAGCTTCTTGTCCACCAGCACCCCCGAGTCCTTCTCCTCAGAGCTTCTCTCAAGCCATTCTCTGCCCAACCTGTATTTGTGCCTGGGATTGCCAGAATATGTGGCCTGAACTGCACCAAAGATCCAGTGTTTTTTCATGATGAGGAAGACCAAAGAACTGGTATATTCAAAGCAGAGTATCCTTCAGAAGATTCTGCAAGTAACAGCCTTTTTGAGCTGAAGATGCACAGAACCTTTTCTGAAGGCAAGCTGCTTCCTAGTCATTTAGAGGAGGCATCATAGTTGCTAAGGAGAAAGGAAAGAAAGAGGGTACGCTAATAATAGTAATCTGCATGCTTTATTCTTCTACTTTCCTCTCTTGATAACAGAGAACAGAGTAAAAGTCTACATTGAAATGTCAGGAACTTGGACACTTGAAAAATTACAGTAAATATACAAATCAGAAATAATCACATCACAAGGATCTGAACCACATACCTCTGATTTGTCTTCTTCAAAAGAGTTATTAGGAAGAAGATTATTAGGAAGAAAGGCATATTATTAGGAAGAAAGGCATAAGAACTAACTATACTGTGTATGCCCATAGTAGTAATAAACTTCTTGCAAGGTGTCTTGCTCACCATTTATGCCCACTTTCATGTGGAAGTTGCAAAGAATATTAAGAAGCATAGAAAATTTCCCATAGAGTATGACAACTCAGTCTTCTTGAAAAAATATATTTAGATTTCACCTTACCTATACAAAGGCAGGATGAAGATTTCACCAGATTGTTTTTAGGTAGGACATGAGTCATGCACTGAAGAATCCAGAATCTCGAATGTACAAAAATTAGAAATTTTATTATATTAAGTATCTAGTATATTAAGACCAACAAACTTCTTGTAAATCCTTCAGTGTGAAGATAATCAAGTAAAAACCTCATGAAACTCTTGTGGATGAGCCACTACTGGTAAGTAAAGTGATTTCTACTCAAAGAGACTTCCTCAGGCATTTTCTTTTCATGACATGCTAGTCAGTATTTCTCAGTTCACATATGGTGTTAAATTAAGCTTAGCTGTTTGTGCCTGCCTGATTTGACTTTTTGACTCCCTCCCTTTTCCATCAGATACAGTGTTATTGCCCCAAAGTGCTTAGATATTTCTATAATATGTGCAGTGACAGCTACTCTAGTTTCTTAACATTTTCATTTAAAAATCACTTTCCTCTTTGACCTAATAGGTTGTACTGAACTTATTAAACTCAGTAAGAATAATAAAGTGTAAAATAGGAAGATTTTAATATATTGTTCTTAGTTTAAGACTACCAACTTGATTCTGAGTTAACCAGAGAAGGTCTTACCAATTTCGGTTACTGAAGAGTCTGCCCATTGTTTGGATAAATGAGCATTATTTATAACTTCCAACAATCCAGAATTTAAATTATAAAACACTTCAAGATCTATTCTAGAGAATTTTAAAAAATATAAATATTTTATTATATCCAGAACAGGATTTTATTTTCTGATTAACTAACATTTGCACCGTTACATCTGTCAGTGTCATCGCTAATAAAAAATATTCTTATTAATTTCAGAGAGTGAATGATAGTTGCAAAAGCTGCTTGTTTCAGAAGTTAGTTAGACTTTGATTTTGTATAAATTCTATCACAATTCATTCTTTAAAAAACACAGTTGTGTTGTCATTTTGGACTGTCAAGGCTAGCACTGTGGTTCCAAAATAACTTGGCATATTTTTTAGCTCTATTGAAAATAATTTTTACAAAACCAGGAAAAATACTCATGCATGGTGAGATGCATCCCCTTTCCACAAGATTTCCACAAGATTTAATGCTACGTAAGAATGGATAGGGTCATTACACTCCTAAGACTAACTACTTATAGCAACGGTATTTTTAGGGGATGGTAGCTACCAAATGAATGAGCAAGAGAGAAAATGATCCAAAACATTAAGGGAATGTTTGCTGGTTTCTAGAGGATGGGGTCAAACTCTTCTCAGTGGTGCCTGGTGACAGGACAAGGGGCAATGGGCACAAGCTGGAACACAGGGAATTCCGTCTCAACATGAGGAAAAACGGCTCTACTTTGAGGATGGCAGGAACAGGTTGCCCGGGGAGGTGGTGGAGTCTCCATCTCTGTAGACACTGAAAACCAGCTTGGATGCATTCCTGTCCAGCCTGCTCTAGGTGAACCTGCTTTGGCAGAGAGGTTGTACTAGGTGATCTCTGAAGGTCCCTTCCAACCCTTACTATTGTGTGATTCTGTGATACTATATATTGCTGTAAGGATTAAGCTGTTGCACCAAAAACTAAAAGAGGGGGAGGCTGACTGGTGGTAACTTGTTATTTGCTCAGTGTGAGAGATGTTCCCTCATTAGGCATTATCTCTGACAGCACCTCAAGGATCACTCTGCTTAGTAAACCCACCACTCTAGTGGTTTTACTAGTAGAATCCTCTCTTAGGATTTAGGAAGTCCTGTTGAACCAAAGTGATCAATAGGTATATGCCTGTCCAGGGCTTCAACAGTGATTGCAGGGAGTACACTCTTGCAATGTTAGAAATGTGCATTGCATTAATCTATTTATAGTTGATGAAGGTCTTATTCTTTAAAACCTAAAAATAAAGAGAATTGTATCCTTAGGTTATGATCATTTCTGTCTGACTGAGCACTTGTTTCAAGGGATAGAATACACATTTAGTGTGTTTGCATGTGACACCTAATTGACGTGAGCCATTAATACATGGGAGGGCAAGGATGCCATGTAGAAGGACCTTAGCAAGATGGAAGTATGACCCAACAGGATCATTATGAAATTCAGCAGATGTGTGAAAGTCTTGCATCTGGGACAGAACAACTCTATGCATTAAAGCAGGCTGCAGATTGGCTAGAAACCAGCTAGAAATCAGATTGGTTAGAAATCAGCTCTTCAGAAAAGGACCTATGAGTCCTGGTGGATGAGAAATCGAACAAGTCAGCAAAGTGTGTTTAATGTAACTGCCTACTGGTCTGTGTTAACAAGAGCATAAACAATAGCTGAAAGGAATGCTTATTTCCTTCTACTGAGCATTCATGAGGCCAAATTTGAAACACCATCCAGATTTGGGGCTCCCAGTGGGAGACACATAAACAAACTCTAGTCCAGTGGAGTACCATTAAGCTTGTCAGAAGCCTGGATCACATGTAATATGGGAAGAAGCTGAAGGAGCTGAGTTTATTTATCCTGCAGGGATAACTGAAGGAGAGCAAACTAATTACCGTAGTCCAAAAAGGAGGCAGGGGATCATATTAAAAAGCTGGAACCAGACACTGAAGTGTGCGGCAAAAGGCAGTGGGACAAGAAGCAATGGTAGCAACCTGCAGTAAGGGAAAATCTGGTTTGAGGATAAAGCACTTCACAGTGACGGTGATGAAGTATTGGAGCAGGTTGTCCAAAGAGGCTGGGGAATCTTCATCTCTAGAGAGTTTCAAAAGTCATCTGGATATGGCCCTGAGCAACCTGATCTAACTTTGACATTAACTCTGCTTTGAGCAGAAGGTTGGACTAGATGAACTGTATGTGAAAAATATAAGGGCATATACTTTCTTTTGGACATTGTTCTTGGTTAAGTCGGCATTAGACATCATAGCTGGGTCCCAAAGAACTGAAAGTGCACCCTTATTTTTTTGAGTTAAGGAACAAGTCCTTTTTATTCCTTTGAGAAATAAGTGGATTAAAAAGGATGATAATGGCTAAAAATAAAACTGTTAAGATCCTCCATTAAAGAGAATAATATTTGCACGCATTTAGATATACCTTATTACCTAGATATTAAGATATACCTATATCTTAATACTTAGATATTTAGATATACCTTAGAAAGGTGGTTGGTACTTCTATTGCCCTGTATAACTCATAAGAATCAAAATGGACATAGAGGCAAACAGCACTGAGTAATTAGTTCTGATGTCAAAGAGAATAGAAATGTAATTCTGTTTTATACCTCCTTCATTTTATTTTACCAGTTAATACACAAACAGATTTCTCACTTAACAAGCAGCAGGAAAGATCTGGAAAGTGCTGGAGTGTGAGAAAAAAATCATTAAGAACATATGCAGTAATAGAAAGCAGAGGTACGCTCTAGAAAATAATCAGATTGGTGGACCCTCACTGCTTAAGAGCAGAGGCTATATGGTGGAAGGAGAGGGAGGAAAGAACCCTTCACAAAATTGCATCCAAGTAAAAGCAGACAGCTTGGACTAAGAGTGAGTAAAGAAATATGTGTTACAGGCACTGTACCTCATTTGTCTTGAGGAATGTAAAGCATTTCAGAAATACAGATTCTGATTGAATAGGAACCATTAGGAAACAAGCCATATGTAATGAATGACTGCAGGTTTGAAGGAATCAGGCAGATTGCCAGGTGCCACATACTGCAAATGAGTTTTAAAACAAATGAAACCAGACAAATTCCAGCTATGAATTTAATTCTTGGTGTGCCTGTATGGCAGATACCATTAGCTCCATGTAGGATATTGGTACTTGAAACATTTCATTTCTTTTAGCTTCAGTATATTAATTTTGATCTATGACCTATAGAAAAGAAACAAAATCAAATTCTGCATGCAATTCAATACTGGCACCATAGGAATATTTTCTATAGACTTTAATCTCTGTGGTCTTTTACTGTCTCATCAACACAGATATTAAAATGCCCATGTTACATATAATTCTCAAAAGATTTAAATGAATTCTAATGAAAGGATTCTTACCTGGAAATGATGTCACTCCTTTGTCTTTAGTGACAGAGTGATTAACTGGATTAGAAGTAGAAAAAAGCCCCCAAAGAGTAGGGATACCAGTACAAGTGAAGGAAATAAGATAACACCTTTCTCAAAAACTCCAGTACTACAGCTTGAGACATTTTCCTTATATTTTCCTATGTTACATTTCTAAGTATCAATTTATAGCTTAGGCATCAAAGTACTGTCACAGCTGAGAATCCTAATGTAACTCCAATGAAAGTGGACTTGGTCTTGAAATAATGAATGCTTTTCCTAATATACTTAAGCATCAAAACAGATAGAAGCTTTGAAAGGAAATCCAAAGGGATATAGAACAATGTAAAGTGTTAATTGACCTAAAACATATTTAATGCCTGATGCTCCGGACAAGTTGTGCATTTGTGTGTATTTTAGTAGATTTTTAAAATAAAGGGATATTTAAAATATCTTGAAATTGCAGCCATTTTGGATTCATTTTTGTAGTTCAAGATATTAAGTATATCAAAATAGAAAATAATCTTTCTACAGAGTTTAACCCAGATGTTAAAGTACATTAATAGAATCGGAATGAGAAATGATAGAAAGAACCAAGACTTTCCTGTTAAAGTGCTTCCACTGATTTTTTAATAGTATTATCTGCTTTTTATAACTGTACAGATGTCATTTACTGTTAAATTGATCAATTGCCTTATTTATTTGTCCATTATTTGTGCAAAACCATCTAGCTAGACTCTAGTCACTGTTTATATGATACTGATTGAAACTTTAACAAATAGACAAAAATAATCCTAAATTAAATTAGAGTTTGTTTTTTTTTTTTTTTTTCCTTCAAACATTTGCTGACTGAATAAAAGATCTATGTACACTGTGCTCTGCTTTGCCTATGGGCACATTTCTTTAATCTGTTAATGGAATATTTCTCATTACCTAAGAAATATTGCCAGGTTGAGATCCTAGCTCAATGTGAATGATTTGGGAAGACTGGTAAACAGATTTGTTACTTCAGGGGTAGATTATCACACATTTCACATCTTGGCATTTCTGGTCTATAGCTCATCTAAAAGGCAACAGCTTAAATCTTTGTCATAGCCATCTGTTTAACAGTAGCACTTTAGTTGTAACATATAAAAGTTTGTTTCCAATAATTTATTTTTTAATATAAAACTAATTCATAATTACCTATTGCCACTACAACACTGTTCCATTTTTTTCTATTTCAGTTATATCCAAATTAGGATGATATTAAATATTTTCTGCCTATGCTCTTCTGGAAGTTGTGGAATTGCTTCTTAGAAGCTGTCATAACTTTCTGCCTGATCATGATTTAAAATTCCATTAAAGAGATCTAAGCTTACCACAGCTTGTAACTGATGCAAGCATTGCAGAGTTTATTAGTAGCATTTGTTACAAGAACTTCTCTTTCTTTTGGGGAAGACTGAGACAGAAATGTATTTAGAGATATTATTGTTTGGGGATTGTGACATCCCTCCTTTGGAGCTATCAACTGTGAAAGAAGTAGTACATATTCAGGAGTACCTTTGAGGTGCTGCACAGAATAGTAATATGATATGAATTCTTCAGACGGGTTATTGTCTTATGTAGGTGTCAAAGCACAGGAAGGGAGTTTGAATTCCTACCAAGATCAGCTGAAGTTATGGAACAAGTCCATCATACTTTCTAACTGACAGTTTAACAAACACAGAAATATTATTTAAAAATTCATGAACTTTTAATAGTCTTCACTGAATTGTAGCAATACCATATATGCTCTATGGTATATTAAATTTGCATTATTTAGTATTTGTATTCTCCCTATTCCTTTCCAAGAAATGCAATAAAATGCTAATTAAAAAACAACATTTGCCACTCAGGAAACTCAAGACTTGTCTACAGTTTCAATGATTAATTAACTTTTGTATGTCCTTAGGTAAGTTGTGCCTCTAGACATACTAATCATCAGTATAGATATGAATTTTCAGTGATGGGTCTCATTAGTGGAAATGTACAGAAGCTACCTCAAAAAAGAAACAACTAACTTTTCTGTCACTGAAGTAAGACTTCTAGAAATAATACCTTAATGATATTTCTGTAAGACAACTAGAGGAACATTTGAGGTTGAATGACCCTTTACAGCTGACTGTAAAACATAAACAGTGCTCAAATCACTCTGTGATTGCATTCTGGTTTGGACTTGCTCCTCTGGGCACAGGTATGTAGAGCTGAATAGGATTATGATATTTAACTGAGTTTTTCACTGATGCTTTACTACTTTTATTTCTCCTAAGTCTCTTGTTGGCAGATGTCCAAGTTTGTCATTCATCGCTGTTCATTAGTTTCTGTATTAGGAAAAGAAAATATTGTGTACTAGCTAAAAAGAAATATAATACAGCTGCAGTAAGAGCAAGTTAAACCCCATATGAAGAATGGCTCTCAGAGGGGATATTAAGGGCAGAGTAGAGATTGGTTTATATTTCTTCAGAATCTGTTTTGCTCTATACAGCTCCATTTTGAGATTTATGTTTTCTCTGGGGAAGTTATAACACTTGCAGTTAAGTACATATGTGATCTATAAAATAATCTTCAAACTAGATAGCAATCAATCAGTCATTTTGTATTGAAATAAGTTATTTCAGGAAAAAAATAGAAGGAAAAACATTACTGTACAAATATCAAGTATTTTGCCATATGCATAAGTTAGAAAATTCAGTTCAAATAGTTTTGAAGTTCTTTCATATTAAACAAACAAAACAGTAGTAAAAACAGTTATTGTTTTTTTAAGAGGTTGGAACCTAAATGTGCGTATTTTATTATAAAATTAATTCAGCATTGTGTTTTTAATTATCTATAGATATCAAGAGATTCATATGTTTATTCATTTACTATTTAGTGCTGAGGGAATGGGAGAGAAAGTGACCAGTAAGAAATAAAAGAATTGAAGAAAAGTAAAAAAAAACCACACCACAGAATAAAACAAAATAAAACAAACCTGTGGAGTAAACATTCTTATGTATGCTTCTTTATAAGAAGGTTTTATGATTTCGTTTGAAGATAAGTTACTCATTTTGGATGAAAGTTTTGGTTTTGTCAAATTAGCATTTTCTAACAAACCCAAAACCATTGGTATTTCCCCAGTCAGATTTAGCAGCTGCTCAGAAAAATACCATAGCTGGAAATAGTTCAAGAAGGAATCATGACATGGATTGTATGAACTACTGGTAGTAGATCTCATCTGTATCCACAGTAAATCTGTGGATTACTTTGACCACATCGCAAGTATTGTGTCTTTTTTTTCTGATATGGCCAGCATGAAGTTTACACAGTAGATTTATACTGTATGCTAGTCTTCATCCATTCTTTCTCCTCAGAATGTGTCGGATCCCATCATTTCAGATATGTAGTCCAATCGTGAAATTTAGTAATACATAAGAAAGTCTTGTAAAAGACTTACTGAGAAATTGGGAGAATAGTTGGTTTATGTATATTATTTATTTTTCCTTTGTTTACCAAAGAAATCACAAAGAATTTACCAATGTGTTAAGAGTTCACACATCAGTAACATGAAATCCAACAAAGTTGCTCTAAATGGTAAGGAACTGAAAAAATATATTTTAAAATCCATTTTGAAAGGAAAAAGATTCTAAATTTTCAACTGCTTCAATATAAGGGAAAGCCTGTTTTCAGGCTCTCACTGCCCACTGATTTTCCTTCATGGAGAACTCGGCCCAGGAGGCACCACAGAAATGTAGTCTTAGGTTTAGAATGCTACATAAATGGAGTTAAATCCAGTTGGTGTCAGTCACAAGTGGTGTCCCCCAGGGATCGGGGCTGGGGCCGGTTCTCTTTAATATCTTTATCAACGATCTGGACGAGGGGATCGAATGCACCCTCAGTAAGTTTGCAGATGACACTAAACTGGGCGGGAGTGTTGATCTGCTGGAGGGTAGGTTGGCTCTGCAGAGGGATCTGGACAGGCTGGATCGATGGGATGAGGCCAATGGCATGAGGTTCAACAAGGCCAAGTGCCGGGTCCTGCACTTGGGTCACAACAACCCCAAGCAGCGCTACAGGCTCGGGGCGGAGTGGCTGGAAAGCTGCCTGTCAGAAAGGGACCTGGGGGTGNGGTAGATTCCCCATCCCTGGAGGTGTTTAAGAAAAGGGTAGATGAGGTGCTCAGGGACATGGTTTAGAAGTGTTTTTTGTCAGGGTAGGTTAATGGTTGGACCTGATGATCTTAAAGGTCCCTTCCAACCTCACTGATTCTATGATTCTATGATAAATCAACAAAGGTACAGCATTTCATCAGGAGAGTCAAGATCATAATTTTTCTAAATTTCTGAAATGGAGCAGTAAAATCTTCACTATAAGGATGATGTGGTTCCTAAAGAGCAAATCTGATTTAAAGATGACACTGAGATCAGGAACATAAAATCCTATTGCCAATAAATGGCACCATAAATGAGATGGGAGAAGTCAGCAGGTAATGGATGGAAACAGATTAAATTTAATTTTACCTAAATTTTATCCATTAATTGCCAGTCATTTTTTATTTCACTAGTGCCATCATCACATTTTTTTATGATGTCCTTGTTAACTTAAAAGCAGCATGAACATCAAACAACTAGAGGAATTTAGCTATTCCTTGCCAAATTATTCTTATTTTTGTTGTTGCAACCCTTTGTATAGAAAGTACTGCTAAAATTCAGTCAGGGGAGACCTTATCACTCTCTGCAACTACTTCAAAGGAGTCTGTAGTGAGGTGAGGATTGGTCTCTTGGCCCAAGTAACAACTTATAGGACAAGAGTAAATGGTTTCAAGTGTTAGGGAGAGAGGGTTTTAGGATGGATACTAGGAAAAATTTCTTCACAGAAAGGGTTATCAAACATTGGAACAGACTGTGCAGGGAAATGGTTGAATCACCATCCCTGGAGCTATTTAAAAGACAGGCAGAAATGGTGCTGAGGCACATGGTATAGTTGTGGTTTTAGTAGTGTTATGTTAATGATTGGACTTGATGAATTTAAAGGTCCCTTCCAACCTAGACAATTCTGTGATTATATATGAGTTTAGAAGTATATCCTATGATTTTCAGAATATTAAATTTTGGTTTATGACATTGCCTGCGGATTTATTTTTTTTTTGTCTTGGTATTTCTAAGGAAAAAAAAGTATTTCTGTTGAAAAAAAAGTAAAAGGTAAAAGAAAAGAAGATCTTTCCAGATTACCTAAGTGCATCAGAAATCTTTTCTGGGAATAAATGACCTATAAAAAGCCAAAGATTGCAGGAAGTAGATAGTGTTTAAATGTTTAGGCCAAGTTATCATATACTGAAGTTATTTAATTTTGTTGTTATCTCCAAAAAAAAAAAAGGAAGAGGGGTTTATATTTTATTGTAAATGTCTTGATAATTAAAGGTGAAAAATTTAAATCAAATACTGGATTTCTTTCCAAAAGTAGACTCAATTTTCAGCAAAAGATGTCATTTGATATTGAAGCCATCAGGTGTTAGCAGTCTGATTGCATACTAGTTGGGGAATGGAGCAAAATATCATATCTGGATTATAACATTTAAGATTGAAAGTATTTCTAACCAATATTTAAATTATTCTATTAACAAATTAGTTTTTAAGATTTAAGAGACGAGCTAAAATACTTCACATTACTTTTTCTATAACAGTTAATAAGACTTTATTTCATTTCAAAAAATGGACAGACAGGAACACTCTTGGAAGCATTTCCAAACTTCAGTTCTTGAAGGTAGTATAGTATTTTATTTTCTTCTGTACACTTGAGTTTATACATACTTTCTATTCAAAGGTTTGCATAAATAACTTAGGTAAGAGTATATTAACTAATTTACTTAATTATGCAAATTTTAATAGCTTCTGGAGGCTTTTCAACTGTTAAGTAACACATTTCATTGAGCAGAATGCCAGAAATTTGGCCTTTTGATAGCAGGCAGTGGTACCAGTGGTTGCTATTTATATTTTTGCCATAATTCCTTACTTGTACTATGACAGTGTCTAATATTCCAGAAAATGTGTTCTCCACTTTAGAATCCCCAAAAGCTACCATTTATACTATAAAATAACTAACCTATTTCTACATTGCAAATTTTACTGAAAATTTGTGAAGTATTCAAAATGTTTAGTAATTGTACATCTTGCCCTTTAGGATATTACTAAACCAAATTTAATTAGCTTATCAAAAAAACAGACTAAAAAGCGATGAAGGCTGTATTTAGCAAAGAAGATATGATGTAATGGCTAATTTAGAAGCTATAGGATGATTAATGATAAAAATAGTAAGTATTTATTTAGGACAAGGTTGAAATTTTTTTTAGATGGAGAACCAAACTTAAGCATATAATAAAGTCTTGATTCAAGAATCAGTGAGCACAGAATGTGTCCTTATGCCTCATTCCTGAGGAGCCAGAACTTTTACAAACTTTCATGAGTGGGGACTAGTCTTTGTTTAAGCCAAATCATGATGCGATGAGCAGAATGTGGTGATCAGAATAAAGGTTTGTCCATATAGGAGAAACATGCCCCTCGCTATTAATGCTTAACCATAGTAATAGAGGGGAAAAAACAAATTGGCCTTTTTTTGTTTATTTTAGATTTCATAGGCTTTAGAAAACAATTTATTTTGCAGTGAACAAAATAATTTTTTTCAAGTCAAGATCAAAGTCTTTTACGGAGAATTAGACTCCAGTTGAATCAAAGCATACTGTCTTTTGACATAAATAAAGACTCTATTTGTAATCCTGCACTCAACTGATTTGAGTAAAGCCACCATGGAAAAAAGACATTTCTCAGCTTTCAACTAATAACAACACAGCTACTGTGAAACTGATTACCAGCATCTCTGACCCACTTCTACAAAACAGGTAGTGTCTGGATATGAAAAGAGGTGCCATACAACCCTATGCACTCAAAGCTACCTTGACCTTTCAAAACTGGTTTGATTCCATTCTAACAATAATGCAAAAAACCCCACCCCAGGTAACATTGGCAAAAACAGTAGGTACAGAAAGGAATTATCAGAAAATAGTAGTGAGATACAGGCTTGTCTGGATCAGCATTAACTCTCAAACACTAGGGATTATATCTTTAATGAAATAATGATTTCCTTTTAATTATCAACACTATAGTAAAGTTAGTTCAAGCGGTGACATCAGCTGCAAAAGCAGATTTGGGTTTTTTTTTTCTGATTTGCCACTAAGGGTAATAATCATCTACTTGAAATTTAGATGTCTATAAGTGACGGAGATAGGTATTTCTGGAAGACAATAATGTATCTACCTCAGATATATGCACTGAAGGTACAATTCCTACACTGATACTGATAATAGGATTCATCTTACATAAAGGTGGCCATCAAGAAGTTAGTTAAACTAGCGTAGGCTAATCATTAAAATTCCCTCACCAGACAGTGGGGACAGATAAGTACTGAGCACTTAATTCTCTGTGAAGACAGATGTTTTAAGTAGGTTGCACAACTCAGCTTCCAGAAGTGCCACTCCATCTTTACACTCTAGAGGGAGATCCCAGATGTGTAGTTCCGATGAGACACAAAGTAATGTGAGAGAAAGTTCTCGCCAGCCATTCTTTTAAAGGACACTGTCAGAATTTGACTGCAGCTGACTGTTCTGCATATAGATATGTATAAGCAATATAGACATTTCCATGTAATGATATCTATACATATGTGAGAAATATATTGAATGCAGCTCATTTATAAAATGTTAATAAGTGTTTACCTTTTTTATTATTTTCACCTCTTTCTCAGCTGCCACTCTGTACCCAACCTACACCAGCAACAATTCAATGAATTAAATCAATGACAAGCCCAATGATAAGTTTCATTGCCCATCTTCTTCCCAGCAGGAGGGGTCTTCAATCCATTGACTTGCTGACAGCTTTTAGGGAAAGATGTAGACCTTTCTTTCTAATAAAATTCCCCCTTCAAAAGTCCTGTCAAAGTTTCTCTTTCTGTAGGTGAGCTTCAGACACCTTTTGAAACAATCTATAAAAGGGATAAATCCACTCTTCTTCCCTAACACTATTATCTCGGGAAACAGAAGAAAGGAATTTTCCTTAGGAAAGTTGATTTTGTTTTCGTTCTTCATTATTTTTGACGCTGAAGAATTACCGAGTGCCTGAATAGGAAACAGGATCATATCTGGGCAAAAGACCATCCTCAGGAGATGTTTCTTCTAAGAAGTTCCAAATTCAATGGCAGTAAGATGGATGAATGGCTATATCAGATGTAGAAGTAAGAAATTAAAAGGTGGTGTTTTTTTAGCATTCAGTTGTACTACAAAAACAGATTCAGCCATGAATCACAGCTGTGTTCAACAATATATAAGTGATGTAAAACATCCACATCTTTTACCTAACAATTATTAATTTTCTGTCCTGGACAACTCATTGGGATTAAGAGGAGAAACTGAGATTCCAAAGTGATAGACAAAGAACTCAGATTAGAGTAAAAATGCAGTTTTAATTAACAAGAACACACCTACTTTGCATTTTATTTGGTTGCGATCAATTGGCAATTGGCATCAATGTAGTTCCCTAGAAAGAATTTATGAGAAGACCAAACTAGCAAATTTACTGATGCAAATAAAAAAAAATATCAACAACTTGGGACAAGTTCTGCCCTTCCCATAGATATCATCTCATGATTTCATTACCGGAATTAAGTGCTCAATCCCTCTTTGAGGGAAATTGATTTAACTACTTTTGTATTAGCTAAAATGGTACAGAAAATGATCTCTTTTGTGCCTTTTCTTGAAATTTTTTGCCTACATATTTTCAAAAGTTACCAGATGCTACTGATGAGAGCTATCAGAAAGTAAGAGAAGAACAATGAAAAGACTTGCAACGTTATTGCTAGTGATTCTCACCATGCTGATATTATACATTCCCCAGTGGTTCTGTCTTCTATCAGAAGTTGCATGATGAGTCACTTTATGAGAAAATCTCATGAAAGACATTTTTTTCATTGAGATTTTTACTGTATTGGCTGATTGGAGAGGTACCAGCAGTAGGTAGGAGTTTATAGCGGGAGCAACAGCTTCTTTAAAAGCTGCTGCTTTGATCCATGAAAAATGAAGAGTATAACTGCGGAACTATTACACTCTAGTGATTGTTCAGGTGGTCTCTATCACCATTATGATTACCCTGAGAAGTACCCTTACTTTTTCTTGTATGCTTACATGCCCAGAACAGTAATAACTTTGTACTCCTATGACTACCTATACTAGCTCAAATTGTGGGTCTCAAAGCAGATGAACAGTTCTGATGCAGCTGAACTAAACATCAAAATTTTAAAATTTATCCATGGATATGGAGATTAGTCAGATTTTTACAGACAGACAAAACAACACAGAAATGTTTAAAGACCTCTCTAACAACAAAAAGGACAATGTTAGATCTCAGGAGTTACCTTGTCTATGTAAGAGTCAACATTAGCATTTAAGAATTAATCTGTGAAGCCATACTGTCTCTTTATAATGGCTACATTGCCTGAAGGTTCCCCAACATAATTTAAAAAATTAGAAATTGAAAATAAGTTGTGCAATATGTGCAAGTAAAATCATCAATATTAAGATTTTTGGTCAGGTAATAAGGCGTTGCTTATGAAGATTTGACCATGGATGTGAAATGCTGTTTCTGTAGACTTTGCATAACAAAGAAACACAGGGCAATGTGGGCAACAGAATACTCAGTGTCTTGAGGTAAAAATCAGGAAATTCAAGTTCTGACTAACTAATCATAGCTCACACCTCCTAACGTATGGTTTTACTGTTCACATTGAGTATTTTAATAAAACAGTTAAAAAAGAATATTTCAATATTACCCTTCCTTCTAAATTCTTATCCCTAGTTTTCATCTGAATTCATACATAGATCAGAAACACAGAGCAACATTTTTTAATAAGAATAAACAGAATAATAGATAAGCAGTCACACAAAACTATGATGTTAGACTGTCACAGGATTTGTTGACATAAATCATTAGTACTTTGTTTTGTAAGCTTGGCTTATTTGTTTATTTCTTTAATATTTTAGACTTCTAAAATCTACATATAACATTCAAAGAACTACAAAAATAAAGACTGGCTTTGCTCTTTTTTATCCTTAGGGACTTTCAGCCTCCTTACTCTCTTGTAACATTCTGTCCCATCTTGCTTTTGAGAACAATATCCATTTGTTAAAGATTTTATTATAGCAACAGACTAAGGGACCAAACACTTCTGAAGTGTGGAACAATGTACTTTTTTTCATATCTCCACACCGAGTCAACTGTTACTTCCCCTTTGTTTCTTCACTTGTGCTTTCGATCATCTACTTCATAAATAATTTGGGAAAGAGTGTTGTCACTATCTGCTCCAAGATTTCCCTTCCTCCCTGTTTTAGTAGTTGGGGATCCAAGACTCTGAGGACTGACTCTGATAAGACACAGCTTCCCATCATTGATTCACACTGCTAAGAAAGGTCTGTGAGAAAGTCTGTAGAGAGATAAGAAAAACAAAATTACAGAGCTGGGGTTGTTAAAATGGAATTCTTTGGTGCAGAAGGATTCAGAAAGGACATACCAGCATTAGAAGGGTATAAAATGCTAAAGCAAGGAAGGGTAGTCAGGTTAGTGAGGAATCCTTGGGTCAAGTCATCTGTGCCAACCAAGATAGTGGATGTTGCCAGGTGAGCAACATTGAGAATTCTTTCCAGAGGGATGCAGAGGCTAATCCTTCTCCTCCCACCTGGTGCCATCCGGGGCAGCAAAGACTGTTTGGGTGCTTTAGTAGGGTGAGAAGTGCATTAATCCTAAGACTCACAGCTCCATAAAGAGAGAAATACATTTTTGGAATAGGAATGCACATTTGTATTTTTCCATTCTTCACATTTGCTTTTTTCCCCACAGATTTTTAAAACTGTTAAATGTGAAAAAGTGCAACATCTGTCAGTGAGTACAACAGATTACACATAATTGTCCAACTATGAATATTGTGTAACTGAAATAAAATTTAGAGGATATAAAAAATATAGAGACCTTATTAGAAATTAAGAAAACAAAAGAATCTCCCATTAATATGCTTAGAAAGTTGCTGGCTTTTCTGTGTCTTTCCTGTGGCATTCCTTTTGGGTTCATTTGCTTTGATGATCTACCATAGTCTTTCATTTAACTAGATAGCCTTCCTCCTGTAATCACTAGGTTTTTCTCTCACATCTTTTTCTTTATTAATTATTAGTCATATAGGTAGCTTTACAGGGTGTCAGAAGTCTAACAGTCATAGATACCTCTTTACAGGATGAGGCTAGACCTGTTCCTGGAGCCATATATAGAAACTATTACAGGTTCAACCTTCAAAACCTGAAAGTCTTCAGCTGTTCCTATGGTAACCAATTGGATCACTGGATTGAGAGATACAGCACATTCTGGAAAGGAAAAGTTTTAAAAACAGGGTCTCCATACCGATTTAAATACTGAAACAGACTCCTGTCACTAACAGTAGACAAGGACTTGCCTCTTTGTTGCTTTCCTCTGCTTCTCCTTCTGTTTTGTTGTTTGGGTTTTTTTCCCTTGAATTGTGGCTTGACCAAGCAGCCATGTGTGAGACTATAGTCCACACTGCATGATACAGCAGGGTAACTGCAGGATGCATAATATTACGATGAGGTGACTTTAAACAATGCCTTAAAGATGGAGTTATTGCTTAATTTTATTTTTTTTTACAAAGAATTATTCTAATATATAAAACTGTCCACTCTCTTGAGAGCTAGGAGCTCTTCAATAGGGATAGTTGATTCCTTCTTGCTGTCTAAAAAAAGAAGATTTAAGCTTTAGAAAAAAATTAGAAAAAATCTAATTTTTTCCCCGCCTCCCTTCCTCTTAGGCTCAGCTTCACTTCCAACTTCTTAGCATTCTAATGCTTCATTAGCATTCTGGTTTGCACCTCTTACCCTTCCTTGGACGCTTTCTGTTTCTTGCTCTGAAGACTTATCTTCACACAGAATTTACAATAATTTGTTTAATTGTATGATGAGTGTTGACATTGTTTACAAAAGTAAACAAAACAATACTTTATCACCTTTGTGGCAACAGGCAATGGTCGTGATATTCTGTAGCTCTCACTAATTCTGCAACTGGGCAGATGGGATTTTCATTATCTTTCTTTATGCAGGAAATATCTACTTTTAGCTTTGTACAGTACATGCCACATGGTTTCTGAACCACACTATTAGGTAGGTGTTTATATAATTCTGTCAACTTTTAGACACATGTTAACAATGGTAACTGTTGTAATATTATCATAAATAATGTATAAATTGTTACATCACATCTGCTGTTGTATCCTCCAAAATGGCAAATATATGCTTATTTTAGCGTAAGAAATTAAAAGCACAGCTACTCTGTCATGAAAAGAAAAAAAATTAGTAGGACATTTCATTACTGTAGAAATTTTTATTGTTGTTGTTGTTGTTGGTTTTTTTAACATTAATGCCACAATTACAGAAATCTCCAAAAGACACAGTGTGTGTCTTATCTGTCTAAGGATTTTATGGCACCTGAGAATGTGACACTGAACTGATAGACTGAAATCTGCAGTTACAGGGTAAAAGGACTTAAGTTTGCCCCACCAAGTTACGGATCTGGGACATGATAACAGACATCAGAGCAACAGCTTCAGGGATCAACAATATATTACCAAATAACAGTCCAGTAACAAATACAAATACAAATCAGTATTACAGTTATCTGGGTTGTTCCAGTAGTATAAGTATCCTGGTTGAAATGAGAACAGATACTGTAATTCACTAATACTGGGCTAAACTTAATAAACTTAACATGCAAAGACTTACACAGCCAAGGTTATCAGGCTGGCTAGAAGGAAGTAGGTCATGACTTCTTCTTTGGAAGGGTGACTCTGACTGGCCCACAGGGTCAGGGAATTCCAGATTCCCTTATCAGGTTGTACTCTTTTACTTCTGAACCATGGAAGCACTATCTGGACTTGTTAACCAGTACTAACTCTGATCCCCTTCTGTGCCAGTGTTGTCCTTGGTGTACACAGTGCAAGGTAATATCATATAAGGCAATACTAAACCCACAACTGGTTGTGTGCACAGTCCCCAGAAATATCATGTAAAACTATGCTAGCCCCACACATGGCTGTGAGCTTATTGAGAACATGGAGATGTGGTGAGATAGGTCACATGTGTGGATTGTTGTGTTGAAGAGATATAGGCTTTTTAGGAAGGAGAGCTGTAAAGGAAGGGTCGTGGAGTTGCCCTTTATGAGAGAGAGCAGCTCGAATGTATGGAGCTCTGCCTTGGGACAAATCAGTAGCCAGTTGAGAACTTTAGTGTCAAAATTGTTCAAACAGACAGAAGAAGCCTCACATTCAGAGGCCTTAGTCCTCATAGAAGACTTTAACCACCCTGATATCTGCTGGAAAGGCAACACAGCAGGGAATAAACAATCTAGGAAATTCATGGAGTTCATTGATGACAACTTCCTGACACAGTTGATCCACAAGCCAACAAAGGAAAGTTGTTCTGCTACATCTCATACTTAGAAAGAAGAAAAAAATGGTAACAGCTATGAATATAAGGGCTTTCAGGCTTGGTTGCAGTTACCATGAAATCGTAGAGTTGAGAATCCCAAGGGGAGGGAACAGAATAAAAAGCAGGACCACAACCCTGTATTCCAGGATATCACTTCAGAGATCTGCTTGGAAGATTCCCATAGGATATGGCCTATATCTCTTCAGCCAAGAGAATAGAAGGCAAGGTAAGGCAAGGCTCAGGGGAGATGTTATCATTTTATCAATGTCTATGGGGAGGACTGAAGAAGAGGGAGCCCGTCTCTTCTCAGTAGTGCCTACTGACAGGACAAGAGGCAATGGGCCCAAGTTAAAATATATGAAATTCCATCTGAACATGAGACAGCGGTCAAAGAGGTTGCACGAAGATGTTGTGGTGGAGATATTAAAAACCCAACATGATGAGGTCCTTTACAATCTGCTCTAGCTGACGCTGCTTGAGCAGGGGGCTTGGACTACATGATACCAAGAGCTGCCTTCTTACATCAACCATTCTATGACTGTGATATAATGACCTAAATTACTGTTATAGAGTAGTTTAAGAGAGAGCTTCAGAATTGCTCTCTTGGGCTTAGAACATCTGCATTGTTTTTAAGTCCCTCTTTCTATTTCAGACCTGACTCTGAATTTCTACTTAGAACTGGATTGGTCAGCTTTTGGTCTGCATGTGTAAGACTCCACAGATCTATTATATGAATTGTCCTAGGTGAGTTTTTCATCAGTTGCAAATCTGAAGGAAATAGTTTTAATAGGATACACCTTTGCATATAGAGATGGCTGTAATTTACTAAATTTACTCTTATGTCATTCAGCTATACTATTGCAGATTTTGTCTCAGCTATTGATTAATAAACTACTGTAAAATATTTACTGCAAATTTATGCAAATACACAACTAAAGGTAAGAGGGTTATTTTTGTCAAATCGATTAGATGTTGTATCTATTTTAAACTGTAAAAGCATAATTTATAATACATAATTTATGATTAACAATGACTGTTAATAATTAAATGATAAGATGATTTTATAGAAAGATCAGAAGAGTAATTTGTATTTTAAATACAGAAGTTTCTTTCTGTGTGTCTTCAATTAAATAGTCAGGCCATGAAATGAATTTATTTTCATCTCGTTCACTGTGTGTGCCTGTGAGAGGACGTTCTCATCCATATGGTACAATCTTAAATGGCCCATATTTATCAAGTAAACAGAACAGTTAAAGCACATAGTACAGTAGAAAAGCACAAGAATAAGTCAATTATACTGAACAATGTTTTCAAAGCTCATTACTTCTAGTGTACTGTGTTATGTACAAGGTTCTCTCTCTGTTCTGGTAATGCACTTGAAGATGAGTGTTCCCTTTAAGAAAGACCACATAATTACTCTCTTAGTCTGTTTTCATGCTGAGTGGCCTCATCAGCTGTACCTGTGCCTAGGCATTTTAGGGGAAATGCAAAGGTGGATACTGAAAAGTACAGAGTTGCCCTGGATGCTTCTATTGAAATATCTGATAAACTTACATGACTAGCAGGCAAGTACAGTCAGCCCTATTGGGGAAAATCAGTTGTGAGAGACATAATGCACCTATGCTTAGGAGATACTCAGTTCAGTTAAGAATTAAGAGGAAATATGGAGATATGGTAAACAAAATTAGATTTTAAGAGTACAGAATCATAGAATCATAGGGTTGCAAGGGACCTCAGTAGATCATCTAGTCCAACCCCCCTGCCAGAGCTGGGCCACCTTAGAGCAGGTTGCACAGGAACGCGTCCAGGCGGGTTTTGAATGTCTCCAGAGACGGAGACTCCACCACCTCCCTGGGCAGCCTGT
>VXBO01009785.1:1201-50575 GCA_013400135.1 Rhinoptilus africanus | reverse complement strand
TGGTGCAGGGGGTTATTCCTCCCCAGGTGCAGCACCCTACACTTGCCCTTATTGAATTTCATAAGGTTCCTCTCCTCCCAGCTCTCCAGCCTGTTCAGGTCTCTCTGGATGGTGGCACAGCCTTCCGGGGTGTCAGCCACCCCTCCCAGCTTTGTGTCGTCAGCAAACTTGCTGAGGGTGCACTCTATCCCCTCATCCAGGTCATTGATGAATATATTGAAGAGCACTGGGCCCAGTACTGACCCCTGGGGAACACCGCTCATCACTGACCTCCAACTAGACTCTGCGCCCCTAATCACAACCCTCTGAGCTCTGTCTTGCAACCAGTTTTCTATCCACCTTACTGTCCATTCATCTAAATTTTGTCCATGTGATCACTTCTATCAGTTTATTGGTCTCTGTGACATGGTTTTAAATTAGGATAACCTTAGAGCTATGTTGGTGTGAAACTGGGGTGAGATAACAGAATCACTTGCCCAGAGTCCTCATATTTTTCTGGTTTCTTAAAAGACAGGACAGGGAGAAAAAAGGAAAGAGTTCTGCTATATAGGAAAAAGACCTACTATTTCTAAGCAGTGATCTTGTAGACAGCTTTAGCAGTTTTGTAAGATATTCTGTTTAATAGTTCTATGAATTTTTTATTTCATAATTAGAGCTTTAAAATCCCCAAGCCTTGTATATATATTAACTCAATCTAGAAAAAGAAAACAAAAATAGGGAATTAGAAAGAGAATCTTTTCCACCTATTAGGAATTTGGCAAGTGATAAAAGCATATGGATATGAAGATACAAAAAGAAAACACTAATGAATATGCAGTTTTCCTGTTGGTATGTTTTTCTATTCCTTATATGTCAGCAAAGCAAAGGAGAAGGCAATCCCCTTCTATTGTGTAAGTTCTTTAGTGGAAAAGATAATCTACTGGGTACTCAAGTGCTCATAATACAAAAAAAAACATTTTGTGACTTTCTGTTGCTGTAGGTTTGTAATGGTCCAAGGCACTTTAATAATTAGTCTACGGGGAGCCTTAATAGACTAGGGCAACTCTTAATTAACTCAATCCCCAGTACATGAGTTGACCACGAGACATCAAACCACATTTTAGCTTGAAGGGTACATGAACTCAGAAGAAATCTCATTTTTTAACTACAGTGGTGCTGCATTCTTCCCTTCTAGCACAGCGTGATTGTAGCTAAACACATTGTGCCATTCTGTCCTATGGTAACCAGAAGCCTTTATTTTCAGCAGAATTAATAAAAATGGAAGATGGCAATTTCAGCATAATTATTTTAACATGCAAAAATCATCATAGGGTGACATTCATAACTCAGTTAAAACAGGTAATTAGGAATTGTTTCTACTTAATTTTTGCTGTATCTCTATTGTACATTACTGATGCTTAAAAAAGAACTGGACCTGCGTAAAACATGAAAATACGCTGACGCTATTTTTAACTACAGTCATTTTTAATTAAGAATGTTCTATACTCCTATGATTTGGTACTGAGGGAAGGATTCTAGTATATGATTATGCTGCAAGCATGTTTTATATTTATAAGGGTTTGTTTTGTACTTCGTATTATATTTTTGCTTATCAAGATTTGCGATAGCTCCTAATAGCAGAAAAAAGATAAACTTCCTGAAGAGAGGCAGCCAGCAGCCTTTCTGTTTTCTTTTCTATCTTACTATTCACATATTCAGTAATATTTTTGACAAAGTTAATGTTACTTTAGGAGTATTTTCTTGAGGTACCTAAGGCTGTATGAAAATAGTGATTATCACTGTATTATATGGGGTGCCACTGTGGGCAGCCTAACACTGATGAAAAAAAGAAGGCAGTATAATCACAAAGCACCCATATGAAAGACAAAGTTGTACTATAAGGAACATATGTTTCTGAATGAACATTGTTAGCAACAGTATATATTAAATATATCCTTTTTATCATTCTTTACAGAGAGTTGTTTTGGCATTGGCATTATCAGCATTTGCTACTGATTTCCAACCAAGCAAATGAAAGATGTGTTTAAACGAAATGAGTTCACAGGAAAATCACTGGGCAAAGGATTTTAATCCAAGCCATGGTATTAAACTACTATTTAGCTCTTGGGGGAAGAAAAAATCATTTTACTTACCTCTCTTCAGTCCTGCCATAATATGTCTGTCCCAGTTGCTGAATGTTTTGGGGAATACACCTTTCCTTAAAACGTATTCCATTAGTGTCTCAGACAACACCTCAAATACTACAAATAAGTTCAAAAATAGTCACAAAATCACAGAATCACAGGGTGGTAGGATTGCAAGGGACTTCTGGAGATCATCTAGTCCAACCCTACTGCCAGAGCTGGGCCACCTTAGAGCAGGTTGCACAGGAACCCATCCAGGAGGGTTTTGAATGCCTCCAGAGACGGAGACTCCAGCACCTCCCTGGGCNCTGGTGCAGGGGGTTATTCCTCCCCAGGTGCAGCACCCGACACTTGCCCTTATTGAATTTCATAAGGTTCTCCTCTGCCCAACTCTCCAGCCTGTCCAGGTCTCTCTGGATGGTGGCACAGCCTTCTGGTGTGTCAGCCACCCACCCCCAACTTTGTGTCATCAGCAAACTTGCACTCTATCCCCTCATCCAGGTCGTTGATTAATATATTCAGAGGATTGGACTCATATTCAGGAAATACTCATTTTCATATTCAGGAATATTCATATTCAGGAAAACCACGTCTTCAGCTGGACAATTACCTATCTCACTGTCACCAAGGACAGAATACCAATTTAACAATTGCACAGGATCTGAATCAATGACAGAACTGAGAACATAAATGTGTTTGTGATATATGTTAAGGCTTATAGGATATTTCCTGACAAGTGATTTTTTAACATTAGGGAAAAAATAAGCTATATATATTAAGTACTCAAAAGCAGTATAATTAGGAAAAGGTACACACATTTGGTCCTGCTACTACAGTCAAATTTAATTTATCTCATTAAAATGCTTCCCTTTTATTTCAGTACTGTTGCATGTATTCAATAGCACTGCATTTTATATTGAATTCAATTTCTTATATTATTAATCCCCTTATTAAAAGGAAAATTCAATCTCTTCAAAAATCTTGATATAGTCAGTTTAATTTCCATAACTATAAATCTTTTATAACAAATCAGTTTTAATTAGTTGCTGTCCTTCGCCATGTACAAGAGGAAGGAATCATCTTTCAATTCATCTGTTGTTAGGTTATACTGAATTAAAAAGCCCCATATGTTTAAGATGTTCAGACTACTATCCTTCCAACTTAATAGACATTGACTCGTATATTCCTAAGTAGTTTTCAAGTGTTTCTCTTTGTTTCTGTTTTATAAAAAAGCCCATTTTTTTCAACTTGATGGGCTGAAAGAACAACATCAGAAAATAATTTCAAAAAAGCCCAAAGATATACACAGCTATAAACTGAATCAAAATCTCCAAATATTCCCAAACTTAGACTTCTTGAAACTTTTCAATTTTCCAACCTATTTTTATTTAGAGTATAAAACCAATGAGTCTTGGCTTGATATATGGTCCAACTGAATTTAAGAGTCAAGAAACAGACTTGATTAATCTCCATCTTTAATTCATTTTATAGTTTGCTCTTCTCAGTTTGCTTGTAGTCTCATAGGGTAATGCAGATCGGAAAATACCTCAGAAAATCATCCAGTCAAGCCTTAGGCTCAAAAGCGGTTCCGATGAAGCTGTTTGGGTTTTTGTGCAGTCACTCTTGAAAACCTCCAATGAGGGAGACTGCATAACCTCTCTGGGCAGCCTGTTCCACTGCCTGATTGTACCCATGAGAAAGTATTTTCTCCATTGTAACCAATGTTTATCTGAGATTTTATGTTTGGTTTTGTTGACAGCACCAAGTAGAAGAGGGACAGTAAGGATATTATGTGTAATTTTTTCATATGACATTGAAAGAAAAAATAAAGTTTTCATGGTGAAATTTCAAGAAAAAGGTGTTTCAAGTGACCTGGAAAGAAAATTATTAAATATTGTCTAAAATTCTCTTCATCTAAATCATTCTTCCACACTTAGGTTCATTATTTTAGTGAAGAAACCAAAGACCATGGTTGTTTTCTCATATAATTATATTGACCTAATTAAGCAATGACACACCAAGGATTTAAATATTTGAGTTGGTTTTTGTTGGGCTTTTTTCTTTGTGGAACTTCCATCAAGCTATTCCAATTAGATAAACCATCTGTGAGCTAGAAAGCATAACATTACGTACTACAACTCAAACTTTTGCTAGGGTGGCAGGTGAGATACTACATAACTGGGAATGCAGCACAATTGTCACTCTTCCCTTCAAACAAAAGGCAATAACCTTTGTCTCTATGGTGCCAATGAGCCCCATGTAAATGCTTAGTTCACAGCCATATCATAACCACAAAGATGTGCTTACAGTAAGATCTGAAAGACAAATATGTTACAGGATTTCTTCATACGTGAAGAACTGAGATTACTTATGTAACAATTATTAATAATTATTCGGAAGCTGAGACTGACTTGCCCTAGATTAAAGTCTCTTCATTATTCATCTTACCTCCTCTGTCATGATCCTGACACACATTTAGTGTCAAGAAATCTAGTAGGGCTATGCATTTTGATCCTTAGATGTCTAAAGTACCTCTCCTCTGCTTAGACAGCATAAACCACTTGAGAAACCAGGGCTCTCACCTATTCCCAGTTAGTATTGGAATACAGTTCTTACTTTCAAGAGGTTTCAAGTTAGCAACCTTCAAGTTAGCCACAAGTGCAACCTTGTGGCAAGGGTTGCCACGTGTGGGGCTCTATTAGCAAGAGTGCAGCCAGCCCATCAAGGGAAGTGGTCATTCCTCTCTATTGTGCTACTTGGGAGGCCACGCCTGGAGCACAGTGTTTGTTTTTTAGCTCCACAGTAAAAAAAAAAAAGATATTGACATGCTGGAGTGAGTTCTTCAGAAGGTCAGCAAGATGATAAAAGGAGGTGGACTACATAAAGAGTAAGAGGACGCTAGGGAAGCTGGGTTAAGGAATGAAAGCTAAGAGGGGATTTCATTGTGCTCTTTGGCTGCCTAGTGGGAGGTTACAGAGCAGACAGTCAGCTCCTTCTCAGATATGCACAGAAAAAGGATATAGGGCAATTGACAACAGTTGCAGCAAAGGAAATCCTGATTAGATATTAGGAGGGGAGGGGGGGAAATCACAATGGAGGTGATAAAATACTGAACCGGGCTGCCAGAGATGTTAAGGAATATCCATCCTGCAGATGTTCAGAAGTCATCTGGCCAAGGCCCTGAAAATCCTGCTCTGACTTTGCAGTTGGTGCTGCTTTGAGGCCAGATTACTTTCCAGGGTTCCCCTCCAACTATTTTTTTTTTTCTGTGATTATTGTACGATTATTCAAACTCCATGTTTAAAGTATTCCATTTTTAGCCATGAATGATCCTTACTGGTCCAGCCTAATAAGGTCACACTTACGCTGCTGCAAGAGTTAAAAGGTTCGCACAAGATTGGTTTCAACAAGCTTATCTGATCCATTGAATTAGCACATAGCTAGCAAAAGCCCTTAGATAATACAAAGAGCTTTTTCCATGGGAGCTCTAGATCAAATTGGCATGGACTAGCTGCTAGAAAGTAATAGACCAAGGAGGGGACTCTAGTACTAAGGTAGGAATAAAGCTAGAAATTGTTTGAATTGCTCTATAGGAAATAGGAGAAGAGCTAAGCTTGTTTAATAAGGGATGGGCTAGAAAGTGCAGAGACAGCACTGAGCAGCCATACTAGCAGCACTGAGTCAAAAGCATCGGCTGATGGGCTGACAGAGCTGAAAGAAGACACAGACAGAACTTGAGGAAAGTCTCATAAACAGCAACAGCAACAAACCAGTTTATGTACTGAGTGACACTGAACTGTGAATAAAACATCAAGGCACCATACCCATTATCACCCTGCCACAGGCAGTTTTAGCTACAAGGGACTCAAAGAGTGGCATGACTGTGTAACAAGAACTGTGTTAACAAGAACAAATAGCAACTACATGGAGATATTCTGGGTTAAATCATCTGAGCAGTTATGTCTAAGGTTAAAAAAATTGTTCAAGTCACAAGGTAACATGACCTAGAGAGATAATAACAGAGTAAATCAATCAAAATCTCATTTATATAGAATTTCATTCACATAGCAGCTTCTTTTGGTTAGTCAAAGGCTGGGCAAATGGAAGGGCAATGCAGAAGGATCTTATAATGCAGCTTAGAAAAGGGGCAGATGAGTATCAAGGTAGAGGTAGGTTTCAAGTTATAGTGATAAATAAAGTATGAAGTAATGTACTCAATTAAAAATAGAGTCATCATAGAATGGTTTGGGCTGAAAGAGACCCTTAAAGATCATCTAGTCCAACCTCTCTGGCATGAGCAGGGGCACCTCCCACTAGAATAGGTTGCTTGAAGGCCCATCCAACCTGATCTTGAACACTTCCATGGATGTGGCATCCACAACTTCTCTGGTCAGCCTGGTTCAATGTCTCACCACCCTAATTTTAAAAAAAATTCTTCTTTAAGTCCAACCTAATTTTACCCTCATTCAGTGTAAAACCAATGTCCTTTGTCCTGTTACTATAGGTTCTCTCCATTTTTCTTATAAGCCCCCTTTAAGTATTGAAAGGCCACAATAAGGTCTCCGAGGAGCCTTCTCTGAGATTGAATAGCACAAACTTTCTCAGTCTTTCTTCATAGGAAAGGTGTTCCAGATCTCTGATAGTTTTTATGACCCTCCTCTGGACTTATTACAACAGGTGCATGTCTTTCTTGTGCTGGGGTCCTCAGGGCTGGACACAGTACTACAGGTGAGGTCTCACCAGAGTGGAGCACAAGGGCAGAATCACCTCCCTCAACCTGCTGGCCACACTTCATTTGATGCAGTCCAGGATATGGTTGGCTTTCTGAGCTGCAAGTGCACATTGCTGGGTCATATCTATTTTTTCATTTACCAGTACCCCAAGTCCTTCTCCACATGGATGCTCTCAATTCATTCATCCCTCAGTCTGAATTGATACTGCAGGTGTTGGTCGCTTGTCCTAAGTAACAAGCACTAGAACAAGAGGAAATGGCCTTAAGTTGAACTAGGAGAGGTTTAGACTGGATATTAGCAAATATTTCTTCACTGAAGGGGTTGCTAAGCATTGTAACAGGCTACCCAGGAATGTGGCTGAGTCACTATCCCTGTATTTAAAAGTTGAGTAGATGTGGTGCTTAGAGACATAGTTTAGCGGCGGACTTGGCAGTGCTAGGTTAGTGGTTGGACTTTATGATCTTAAAGGTCTTTCCCAACCTGAATGGTTCTATGATTCTATGATTCTACAGTATTGGGGATTGCTTCAACCCATGTTCAGGACCTTGTTGAACTTCATGAGGTTCAAATGGGCTCAAGCCTGTCAAGGTCCCTCTAGATGGCATGCCTTCCTGCCAGAATATCAGCTGCACCACTCAGCTTGATGTCATCCTCAAACTTGCTGAGACTGCACTCAATCCCACTGACTATGTCATTAAAGATGATATTAAATAGTATTGGTCCCAGTACAGACCCTTTAGGGACACCAGTCATTATCAGTTTTCACTTGGACATTGAGCCATCAATGGAGGCAGACATCCACCCAGTTCCTTATCCATCTAACAGTCCCTACATCAAACCCATATCTCTCCGATTTAGCAGCAAGAACGTTGTATGTGACTGTATCAAAGGACTTACAGAAGTCTGGGTAGATGACATCAGAGGCTTTTCCCTTGTTCACTGATCAGAGTGACTCTAGAAGGCCACTAGATTAGCATGATTTATCTTTAGTGAAGTCTTGCTGGCTCTTTCTAATCACGTGTCTTCCATATATTTTGATACAACTTCCAGGAGGATTTGTTCCATGATCTTCTCAGTCTCTGAGGTAAAGCTCACTGGTCATTAGTTCCTATATTGTCTCTTGGTCTGACCCAGTTAAGCATTTCTCATATACGTTTGTGTTAAGATTATGTGATTTTAGGTTTATTTCAAATCAGATGACTTCCAGTTAGAATATATAAGAGGTCCTATATACATGCTCCTTATAAGATTTTTATTACAGACAATGAAAAATTCTTCTTGCACTGTGAATTCAGTTATAGGTGTTAATACTCTCTCTTGAACTTTTCTTGCAGCATTGATATCCTTAGAAGTAGAGTTTTACATATGTGAATGTTTGAAAGGCCAAGCACATCAAAACTATTAAGTACCATTTTCATTTGCTTGGTGTTGATTAACAAATGGGACTCTCGATTTCTCCACACTTTCCCTTGAACTCTACTCATTGCTTCTTAATTTTATGTTCAGTGTGTACTAAATACAAAATTGAAAAGTAATTCTGTGAAGCAAAAAGGTGTAATTTCTGCCTATCCAGAGCATAACAATTTTCTATATTTTATAAGCAGGTGTGACTGTAGATGTGATCTAATGTTGCACCTAAGATAAACTCAGAAAAGTGATTTTTCAAAAACATTATCTCATCTGCTCGGTTGTTTGCTTGGGTTTTGTTTCCCCTTTTTTCCTGGAACACAGTGATTTATAATTGCTTTTGTCTGTTTAAAATCTCCTTTATTCTCCCATTTACCTAAGTTTTCCTAGTATTTTCCCATAATTTGTAGCCTGATAAAATTTCTGACATTGGAATAGAAAGCATTTAACAGTATATCTTGCTGTTTGGGGCTTACTCAACAAATAGTCTGGCTGAATGAGTCAGAATACTAGCTTTAAGGATACTGTATTATAGTAGATTTTTGTTAGGTAAGCCAATCATAAATATGTCTACAAATCTCATGGTTCTCTGTGAAGTGGAACTACAGTGGAAACCAGAGGCAAATATGTAGGAACTTTTAGAATTTTCTATTGGTCAATGCAAATTTGTAAGAGCTTGCTCCTTCCTAATTAGTAGAGAGAAAAGAAGATAATTTACAAAACATCTGGAAGCATTACTGTAAATGTCTTGTCCAAAATACTGTAGTGCCAAAAATAGCCATGTCGTGCTTCCATCTTCTCTTTGTGGGGTCATTAAAATATCAACTCTGGATTAATGAATAAGGAAAAAAAGAAAAAACAATTAAAATATTACACCACTCATACTATATGTGTATCACCAAAAGTTTTGATTAGCTGACAGGTCACAGTTAATGGTTTAGACGTTTGGAGGCATTAGCAATTAAAGAGTAGTTCTTGTGCCCCATAATGCAAAGCATAGATATGAAAATAAGGAAAAAATTCATTTTACTCAGTTATAATTAGTGTTGATGATATTATTATTACAATTTCAAAAAGAACAAGAAAAAGCTGCAACTACACCTCAGAAGCCTATAAATCCACATGCAAAATTTCTTTTTTCACTAGATTTAGCAAAACACCTGTTAGTAAGTGGCAGTTTTCATTACTACTCCAAGAGTAGTCCTGGCATTAAAATATATGAGGTTTGGCAGTGCCGATTCATCACGTAAGAGATCTGTTTCCTGCATTAAAATAGAGACACAGGAACAAAGGATTGCAATATATGGAGAGAAGTGCAAGTGAAAAAATGGAAGAAAATTCAATTTCTCTGACATAACATGCATGAATATATTTCTACACTATTTATAGCACTGTCTTTTATGAGGTGAAAAAGAATTGAATAGATATACAAATTACATATAAGCCACGTAAAAATAAGAAAAAACCAAATGATGAAAGACAGTATTTTCTGATTAAACAGGCTTTTTGTGAAAACTAAAATAGTTAGATCATTCTGACTTTAAGCATATGCTTCAGCTAGAATCAATAATGATTAACTACATTTGTATTGACAAGAAAATGCTAATAATTAAGTCATTATCCAAGTTTCACTGTATGAAATAAAAAGGCAATGTCCTTATTCATTTTTCCCATTATGAAAAGTAATTATTCTATTTTATCAATTTCTGTGCTTAGCAGTGCACATATTAGACCAAACACCATCAATAATCACCTGCCATACCCTATTCATTTCTTTAATGTAATCTTCTCTTTGTTCTGTAATTAAAGATTAATATATACTTAGTAGTGGAATTCAGTAATGGCAGTATTTCATTCTTGCAGCATGCTATTTGTCTTTTCTCTGGAGGAAAAATTATAGACAAATATTTATATAACTGAAAACATTACTATGTGAGTTTTGGGACATTTCAGCAAAATTAATCAGCAGATCTTTCGTTAACAATTCAACAATATTCATCCTGATCTAATTGTGAGGCATTCTCTGCATTATACTACTAGTAATAAGATTTACATCGGTTTTATTTCTATTAAAACCATAGAAGTAGTAAAGTTGTAAGAAAATGAAAGTAGATTATCTTCTCTCTCTTACTTAATCAATTAAGTGATTTAACTAAAATGTTTTAAGTCAAAATCCTCTTCTCAGCCTATTCGGAGATGAACAGCTTCACACCTATTACACAGTTAGGTCAGTTATAATGGTGATGGTAATTCAGCTGAATATAATGGAAGCTGTTCCTCAGATTCAAAGAGATAAGAAGTATTTTGACTTATAAGAAACATTAAGTTAGATCACCAATTCATCACGTTTGTTCACTTTTGCTAATGCATGATTGAGATTGAGACCAATGTTTTAGATGTGAGAGCTGGATTGTGGAATAATGGCCTTATTCCAAAAAATATTGAGGCAATAAAAAGAAATTATCAACACACTGTTAAATCTACTTTTTAGAGTATAGCCTGATTTTAAAATGGAAGTAACACACTTTCCAGGAATTCAAATGCCTGGTCTGTAACAGAGGATTCCCATACTCCTACAGTCCTAGTGGTAATCTACCAATTCAAAGGCCTTAGGTCTGTGATCCACTCTGAGCCATTACCATGAAGATATGACATTAATTTTTCTTTTCTTCAGAAGGATTACTCAGTGGCAAATGACATTTCTGTAGCTCCTCCATATCTTCTCTACAATTAACAGCCTTTCTTCAGATTATAGCATTAATCATATCCATAAAATCATGGTCTATTATCAGCTAAGTTATCTGAATAACTGATGGAGAGCAGACTGAGTTTAATATGTATTCTTAAAGAAAAGAAAAAACTACTATTTCTGGAACAAAGTTCATGTTCTCTATACAACTGAGTGCACTGTGAAGAAATATATTTAAATAGTTTCTGTTGTTAAAAGCAGTACTGAAAAGAAGAGGCTTCTTTGATTTTCTTTTTTTTATGGAATGCAATTTTAATTTCTTTCATGCACTTTCTATTGCATGACTGTTAGTATTTCAATATTTGTTTGGGTTTTTTTCCTGTAATTCAGCGATAAACCCTGTGTATTTGTTAATGAAACTACTTGGAATTCATGTGTAATTCAGGGAAACTGATCTGTACTTAGTAAAGCGTTGGTTGGCACAGCTCAGGTGAATACCGCCCTAAGCCTTGCTCCATCTGACAAAGCACCATCCTGGCAACAGAGATGGCTAAGCAGAATATGTATTTGCTCTTGGGCCATCATAGTTTGCAGACTGAATATTAAAGTGACACTGGTCCTCCTTACTCCACCAGCAGATTTGTATCAGCTTCCTAAATTTCTTTAAGCAGCTTGTATTAATATTCTTGTCATGAGTGAACAAATATCTCATTCAGGATATAAATATCCCATTCAGGATAGATACATATAGGCTTGGGAAAAAAAAAAACAACCAGCTATCAGGTGGCCAAGGTAAAAAACTAGGACTGATTACCACTTCAGCCATCCCAGATACATCTGTCTGTGAATGCAATTCTTGATCAGTCTTTTTCCATATAGGACAGAATACCATAAAATTCTATATTGCATATTCAAAGGGATCTCACTAATCGGAACTCTCTTAATCTCAAAATCACAGAATATTAGATCTACAAGTTAACTTTTAGGAACCTAAGTATATGTCACACAAACTAACGCTGCAGTTAGACTAAACCAAACAGTAAGTCCCAAGGGAATGAAAGACAAGCAAGTCTTCCAAACAAACTCAAACTAGGGAGCATCAAAGTGTCAGTGAGGAGGGGAACACTCACAGATGAGACTGATCACACTCTCAAGCTAGTCTTTTGTCTCCATGTTTCGAGACTGTTTGTTTGTTTGTGAAGTTTCTCATTTCATTCCTTCATCTTTCTCTCATTGTCCTTTTTTTGGAAGTGACACAATAAGAACTTTTTACCTCAAGAAGAATGTTTGTTTGCTCTTTTGTTTGTGGGGGAGCCAGAGGAGGGTAAGAGGCAGAAAGAAGAAAATCTGATGAAATTGCAAGTGCTTTCTTGTCAGTTTGTCTGCACAAACAGTAGACAAACCCACAGTATTTTCATTACTGGGGAAAACTCAAGAAAAAGTCCTAGGAGAAAGAAAAAAAGTATCAAAGTTTCTTGGTTAATGACTTCATTTTCAGAAGTATTGAACCTTAACTTATTGTCCTATGTCAATGCGAGCTGCAGTTGATTCACTTATTGTAAGTGATCCATAGGTACATACACAATAAAATGATTTCTTAGTACATAAGGGTATTGTTTGCACCTGAAGTTTTTGTTGAAATTAACAAACATGTCTATTAGGATTTGTGAACCTACTGCAGGTAGCTGGATAAGAAACATACGCATTAAACACTACTAGCTTCATTCACATCTTTTTAGCAAAGGATTGCCCTCCTAGTTGAAAAAAAACATTAGATTTTTATCTTAATTTTAAGGATATTTATTTCTGTGGACTATTACTGAAGTTCCTGAAAGTTTAGGAATTCAGTCTTTCTGAACACCATATGTTTAGATACCTAAAAATACGGAAGAATTTCACCTTTAGCTGCTGCTACTTTATCATTTGTTACTTGATACTGTTGGCAGAGAACCTTCTAATATTGTTTGTTGCTAGCTTCTTATTGACTCCCCTTCTGTTTCTAGTCCAGCGTACTTTAAACAAGTCCCTGAAAATTTATATTAATAGGAAAGGTGTATATATCTACTGATCTCCTAAGGAATAACACCTGAAGTGTGCCCAGTTTCTGAACAAGGTGCTAAGTTAGGCATCTAAAAATGGATATGCCAATAGTCATTAATCCTTTAGGAAATCATGAAGGATAATGTTAATGAGTTAATTATCTGTTTCTCTTAAAATTTTCTTCATAGGTAAAATATAACTGATTTTATAGCAAAAATGGTGCCAGTGCTATGCAAGACCATTTTATTCTATACTTAAAGGATGTCAAACACATAAGTGGTAGTGAGATGCCAGGGGAAGATGCATGACCAAAGACTTTCTTTTTACTCCATAACTTCTCATCTTCAAGTGACATCACAAATCATTGTCACTGTCAGAAGTCTACAGTGAACAGTGGCATTATTTCTCCAGCTACTGTGAAATACCACCTGGTATTTTACATAAACTACATGGTAAATCTTGGTAACACTGCAGTGTTACTTTACAATAACACTGTAAATAACCTATGTCTTGACCATAAATCTCTATCACCAGCAACAACCTTATCAACAATAGTAACTCTGAGACTAAAAAAATCTTCCTCTTTACCTGTAAAAATGTTATTGGTATTCTGGCTTTGCCTAGTGTCTAGTAACTATATCCTCACCTGCTCTGTGCAAATGAAGTCAGAATAAATACTTGAGAAGGGTAGTTTAAATATTTGGCAGCATTTGTACTCAAGACTCACAGTATTTTCTGATTCAAAAATGAATGCATGCTGAGACATCTTCCCATACTGCTCTTTTATTATTGTTTAGGTGACTTCCAAAAATAAAAAAAAAAACCACCCAACTACTGAGTTTTGATGCAAAAGCAAAATACATGTATTTCTTAGGTCTGGGACACAATTTATTCCTGGAGTTACTCGGTGGATTTGAGGAAAAAAAAAAGGAGAGATAGAAATCAAATGGATGGTCCTGGATAGAGCACGTCTTTTCTACATGTTGCATTAGGACCTTCTAGAGCACAAGCAGTGGTATTGAGTATCTTTTATTCCTGCCCAGATTGCTAGTTCTGGAAAAATCATTAACTTGACACCAGATACGGTAACCAGTGTAGATGACTTTTTCATGTTTAGTATTTTGCTGTGTTTATTAAACTAGTATATGAAATAACCATCCATTTTTCAGCAGAAGGAGTTTTAACTGTCTTGCTTCAAATTTAATGTGTTTCTCAATGTGCTCCTCAGAAAGCTGTTAAGAGAGTTATTAGAGCAATACCTGCCACTTTCTTACTGTCATTCTATTCAGTATCCCTTAACTATGAAAAGTATCTACTAAAAATTCAAAACTGTCCTAAAATTAGCATATTACCTTTTGCTTTACCCATTCTGTCATTGTGTATTTTATTCACAGTTAGCTTGTGCCTCATTGCTAACCATTCCAGAAAGCATTAAAAAAAAAAAAAAAGAAGACAGAGCTTTCAATTATTTCTTGTTTCAATTTGCACATAAGGATATTTTTTTTTTCTTGTACAGACTTTAAAGATTCATGCATGCTTTTACTGAGTGGTTAGATTTTTTTGTATTTTTTTTTCAGGTTTAGCAAAGCCTTGCCAGAAGACATTTAATGCTGTCATCGATATTCGCTCTACTGTCAGGGATATTAAATTGAGAAGAAAGACCTGGCACGCTGACTTTCTCTTGAAGCTTTGATAGTATGTTGGCTGCAGTTTAGCAGTGTGAAAATAGTGTTGCACTGCAAGCAAAAACAGGGAATTTTCTTCTTGTCAATTTAGAAAAGTTTTGAGGAAAAAACTCAGCTTCAGACCACAGGCTTTACAGATAAAAAAGATTGCAACTTTTGTTTAATTTTTCAAGTAAAAACATACCTCCATTCTTTTGTCAAAATTAACTATTCTGTTATAGAGCACAGGACATTAAGAGGCTATTTTAGTTTTCAGAATCACAAGGGCTTTCATCCGATTTCATTCCTTTACCTATTCAGTAGCATTAACCCATTAAAGCGAAAATGTGCAAAATGTCTAATTTTAACACATTCAGTAGACAGCAGTGAACCTGAAAGAGAGGAACTGGTTTATCAGGTGAGCATGTATATGTGAGAGATCTAAGTACCAGCAACTGGAAAGACTTGGCTCTGTTCCTGTTTCCAGTGTCTGCACATGTGTGTATGTATGTGTGCACGTGTGATGCACTAGCAAATTTCAAGCTAAACTAGCAGGTGTGCTGGAGGAGACCCACATCTGGAAAAATTGCATGCATGAGCCAGTGGCTGAGTAGAGCCCAGGGCCTGAGGATGGTGTTATATGGATGTAGAGGCCATGCTGATATTCAAAGGACCTTTGAATATGCATATGCTGGCAAATTGAGAGAGTGAAGGCACGTGTGTTTTCACTTGTGAGCTTTTATCCTGGTCAACCAGATAGAAGGAACAGGGCTTGATTTTCTGCACTTACCTTTTATGTGGGCTTTGGAGTGATATATGCAGATGCTGTTAAAAGCAGTGGCCTGTCTGTGACAATCTGGATGGCCAGCCATGTGCTAGTGGTGTGCTTGTCTGTATGTGCGTATGCTTCTCTGGGATACAGGCTCAGCCTCTTTGCTGGCCAAATTGCAAACCGGATAAGCAGCCATGCCCACCAGAAAGAGAGGAAAAGACCCCTGGGGTATCAGGATGAGCTGGGCTTTGGGTACAAAGAAGGAGGAACTGGGAGTCCTGGAACACCTGGATTTGGTGGCTCCCTTAGCATCCTTAATAGGTTCAGTGCCTTGGTAGCTAAGGAGAGGCTGGGAGCTATATCCAGTGGAGCATCTGAGATGGCTGAGCCTGAGCCATGGAGCAGTTCCAGGAAGGAGCAGTAGGGGAACTGCTGGGATGGAGGGAGGTTGATCTCATTGTGATGATAGATATAGGGTGGGATAGCCTATATGACTGCAGTATTGCAGGGCTACATGAGCCCTTTACAAAGGGTAATCCCAGAAGAAAGAAGAGGGAGTCACTCTTGATGTGAGAGAGCAGCTGGGATACACAGATCTTTGCTTAGGGATAGATGGTGAACCAGCTGAGAGCTTACGAGTCAGGATCAGTGGGCAGTCGAACAAGATGATGTTTTAGTCAATATCTGTTAGGCCACCTGATCAGGCAGAAGTAGATGAGGTCTTCTTCAAATAATAGGAAGAATCCTCATGTTTACATGCCCTGATCCTCATGAGAGACTTTTAACTACCCCAATACCTGCAGCAGGTATTGAAGGGTGTATACAGGAGATTTTGGGCATTCCCAAAATATATTTATTGATGATGACTTCCTGACACCAATGACCAAGGAGACAATGACAGGAGATGCTTTACTGGACCTGTCACTTAAAACCAAAACTTGTTGAGAATGTGAAGGCCAAGAGCAACCTTAACTTCAGGGACCATGAAAAGTGAAATTCAGGGTCCTGAGAGGAGGGAACAGGGTAAAAGGGAGAACCATAGGCCCAGGCCTCATGAGAGCAAACTTGGGCTGTTCAAGGATCTGTTTGGAAGAATTGCGTAGGATACAGTCCTGAAAAAGAAACAGGTCCAGGAGAGCTCTATGATTGCCAAAGATCACCTCTTCCAGGCTCAAGAAATGTCCATCCCAATGTTCAGGAAGTAAAGCAAAGGTGGCAGGAGGCCTGCATGGATGAACAGGGAGCTCCTAAAACATGCAGAAGAAGCATACATGAGGTGTAAGCAAGGTAAGGTGCCTCAGAGAACTATAGACAAACTGTCCGCGTGTGCAGGGATAGGTCTGGGCAAGCCAGAACCTGTAGTTGAATCTGGTGAGAGACATGAAGAGCAACAAGAAGGGCTTCTACAGGTCCATTGTCAGCAAAAGGAAGACTAGAGATGATGTAGACCCCACTGCTGAATGGGGCAGGAGACCTGATGACAAAGAACACAGAAAAGGCTGAGATACTCAAAGACGCCTTCTCCTAAGTCTTTAGTAGTGAAATTTGCCTTCAGGAATCCCTAAGACCCATAGGAATGTCCAGGGGCTGGAAGATTTGCCCTCAGTAGAGAAGAGTTTGTATCCATGAATGCTGAGGAAGCTTGCCAAAGTAATTGCAAGACCACCCATGATCATCTTTAAAGGGTTATGGTGCTTGGTGGATGTTTCTGAGTTCTACAAGAGAGAAAATGTCACTTTTATCTCAAAAAAAATCAAAAAGGAGCAATCAAGGAAACTATAGACTTGTTTGCATTAACTCAATCCCTGGAAAGGTGATGGAACAAAACTCTGGAAGTTTTTGTAGATTATGAAATCAGTAGAGGAGGGAAAAGCAGTGGATATTGTTTATCTTGACTTCAGCAAGGCTTTCAACACCAGCCCCTGTAACATCCTCATAGACTAACTGATGAAATATAGACTAGGTGAGTGGACTGAAAACTGGCTGAACTGTCAGACTCAATCATTGTGATCAGTGGCAGAAAGTTCAGCTGGCAGATAGTTACTAGTGCTGTACCCCAGGGGTCAACACTGGGTCCAATGCTGTTCTGACTCTTCATTAATGACTTGGCCAATGGGACAGAAGACACCCTCAGCAAGTTTGCAGGTGATACAAAACTGGGAGGAAAGGCAGATGCACCAGCTGATCATACAGACCTTCTCAGGCTGAAGAATTGAGCTGAGAGGAACCTAATGACATTAAGGAAAGGGAAGTGCAAAGTCCTTTACCTGTGCAGAAATAATCCCAGTTGCCAGTGCATATTTGGGGTGCTTTTTTGGAAAGCAGCTTTGTGCATATTTGGAAAGCCGCTTTGCTGAGAAGTACCTACAAGTCCTGGTGGACACTCAGTTGAACATGAACCAGTGATACACCCTTGTGGCAAAGAAGGCCAGCAACATCCTAGGCTTCATTAGGCAGAGTGTTTACAGCAGATTGAGAGGGGTGATTCTTCCCCTCCATTCATCACCGGTGAACCCCCATACGGAGTGCTGTGTCCAGTTCTGGGCTCTCTAGCGCAAGGGAGACTTGGACTTACTGGAGTGAGTCCAGTATAGGGACAGAAAGATGATTAAGATTCTGTAGTATGTGTCACATGAGGAGAGGCTGAGGGAACTTGGAGAAGACAAGATTCAAGGAGAGATCTTATCAGTGTGTATAAATACCTGATAAGAGGGGGCAATGAAGACAGAGCCAGACTCTTCTCAGCAGTGCTCAGTGAAGGAACAAGAGACAGTAGGCATAAACTGAAATGCACAAATTCTGCTTAAACATACAAAAAAAATTAAAAAGTTACTGTGAGGGTGACTGAGCATTGGGACAGGTTGCCTGGAGAGTTTACAAAGTCTCCATCCTCAGAGATATTCAAAACCTGTCAGGACATGGCCCTAATCAATCTGCTCCAGCAGACACACCTTTGTGCAGATCGATGGAAGTAGATGATGGAGGTCCTTTTCCCTCTCTGCCCTTCTGTGTTTCTGTGATTGTTTGAAAGAAGGAGATGCTTGGGAGTTTCTGTGTGACAGTTTTAACACATTATTAATGTGGATTTTGTGTATGTACGAATGAGTGAGTTTAAATACTGCAAGTCAGCAGAAAGAAGTGTACCTTGATTAAAAGGCTAGAGGGTAGAAATATTTCCTTGAACAACTTGACACGTGTCCTTGACAATTTGAAAGATAAGATTCTAATACTCTAGCTAAATTGAGATGAAAAATATGCTGGCTGTATCACCTATCTAACCATTCAAAAATAGTTGAGAGTCACATTTAACTGGAAGATGAAAGTCATACAGACTATAACAACCAGCCAAAGAAGATAAGTAACCTCCAGTAGTCATCTTTCCTTAACCTACTAGAAAGCTTCAAATACATCTGAGGGATTCACATACACTACTCTATTTTCCCACTGCATCTCTTAACTTCAAGTCTTTATTAGACACTGGTAATTTTCTCCCTTACAAGGTTTCTCAGCATGATGGTCATGTTTTCTTTCTCTGCTTGGAATATGTAAGGGAAGTCTTCAAGACACACTAGTTATGGTGACCAGTGAACAGGAAGGTGCTTTCTTCTGTGTGGAGAGGAGGCAGTCTTTATTCTCGTCAGCTTTATTCCTATCTGTTGAGTGGTTTATATAAATACACTGACATCAAACTCATTTGTGGACTTAAAATAGCATATAATAACATTGTGGTAACTTTTACTCCTTTAATCTCAGTCTAGATTGTTGTACTTCTTAGCGATGAATTATACAGTTAAAAAGCTATGTAATTAAAATTAATTAATATTAAATTAATTATCTAATTAAGTTAATTTTTAAATGGAAGCTACTAAAGTGTTTGAATAGAACAACAGGGTTGTAATATCACAATAATAGCAAACTACAGAGGATGCCCACCATTTTTGATTTTACCTGAAATAGATTAATGATGTGACATTTCAAGTTTCATTTTTATTATCCAGAAAAAGACAGCAATATCTACAGCCTGACATTTCTTATGGTTCCCTGTGTTGTTGTTGGTTTTATTATTATTAGGCTTCTCTCAACTGACCAGTCCATTTTTGTGCTTTGCAAGTGACGTAAACCTAAAAAAAAAAAATAAAGAACAAGAAGCATGGAAATGACGTAGTAAAATAATGGGCTACATTACAACAATGTATGAGTAGAACTCATAAAATATATTAAGTGCAAACATATTAATATATTATATTGGTGACAAAGATAAAGGAGACCAATTTAATAAAACAGATCTAGTCTTTTGACAAATATTAAGAAATCAGTCTGTATCTCAAGAACTTCTATTTCTATTCTGGGCTTACTACTATAAACTGCATTTTCTTTATGGTAATCCATAGTAAATAATCAAATAAAATATATTAAACACTTTCAGTATTGTTGCATTCATTAAACTTTAATATCACTGCTATTCTTGAAACAGGCTGGATACACTGTGCTTCTTTTCATTTTTTCTGTATTTTTTTGTCGTTGTGAACATGAATTGGTCTAATTTAACGGATAAGTTAAATAATAATAACAATAACAACAAAACAACATCTTGAGAGTTTTTAATTCTGGTTTTTATAGTGGCAATAATGCTAAAAGTCAGTGTACATTGAGAGTTATAGAAGTTTGTTTGGGTTCCTCTTTCTTCCTTCTTGTGGAGTAGAACGCAGTATAGGAAGTTTCGGACAAGTTCAGAAGAAGGGAGTATAAAATTGCCACTTCTCCACCCTTTGTAGGCCACTGAAGTGAACAAGGCTTTAGGGCTGCCTGGTGCCAATGATGTTTATGTGATTGTATGGATTTCTCTCTTCCCGGGAGCCAAATGAACTGATTCTGTGACAAAGCCTCACGTCCCACTCCAGGATCTGAGTGCTGATCTGCAGCAGTAGGGATGACTGGCTGACAGAGATGGCCGCAGGGGAGACTCTCACGTCCCCCTTAACAAAATAGTGCAAAGTAAGGCAATTTCCCAGAAATATAGAGGGCCTGTCACTGATCCACAAGCTGACATCCACAACGGGCCTTGTCCCATCCTCATCCCTGAGACCCAGTGGGATGATTTCCCAGCCTGGCTTTGTCCATGTCCATCCCCAGGGAGATGCCCGATGCCCTGGGCTGGGGCTGCCCCTGTACCCCTCCGCCTGCCCTACTTCCTGGATGGGGCAGTGGGACAGGCAGCTTGCTGCTGCCTCACGTCTCTACATGGACCTGTAAAGCACAAAGCAGAAAGAAGAAGAATGGGAAGTCCATGGAGGTCTGCAGAGGTATAGCTTTGCTGGGATTGCGGAGATTTGCTGCGACAGCACAACTGGCAACCAGTTTCTCCAGTGTGTTGAAGGCGATTTTTTGACAGGAGTTCTGATGGGTGATGTGAAAGCTAACGACAGCCTTGACTGCAGTGATCATGAGACAGAATAGTTTAAAATTCTGAGAGAAGTGTTACGTAAATAAACCCCTCCAAACTCAGGAGAATGTTTTTAAGCTTTTTCTGATATGCTGGATCTGAGGAGATTTGTCCTGAAGAACAACAAAAAAAAAAATTTAAGAGATTTTTCTCGAAAGACAGACTCTTCAAAGCATAAGATTCTCTAGCCCAGTGTGCAAGAAAATGAGTGGGTAAGGCATAAGCCCCTTGGCTGAACACAGTATTCTTCTCTGAGCTTGAACACTAAAAAAGGAGTTGAAGGGATGTGCTACTAAAGAAGACAAGAGAAGCATTGTTCAGGCATACAGGGACAGAATTAGAAAAGCCAAACCCTTTCTGGGTAATCCCATACAATTGCACAGGCTGGTGGAATGCTGGGGCTTCTGTTAGATGAAGCAAAAAATGAATTGGCTTGTGCTCTTGTGGTGCTGAAGGCTAACTGTGCGTTGGGCTCCAATAGCAGGAGTGTAGCTTTCAGGTTGACAGAGACAATTATTCACTGTACTGAGCACTTATTGAAACACATCTGGAATATTGTATCTGGCTTTCCGGTCTTCAATGCTAGAGCTGAAGAAACCAGAGCAAATCCAGTGCAGAATCATTAAGGATGTTGGGGGCTAGAGCACATGTTGCACAAGAAGAGGCTGAGAGCGCTGGGTTGTTTAGCTTGGAGAACAGAAAGATACGGGGAGATTTAGCTGAAAATGTCAACTGCATGAAGGAAGGTTACAAAGAAGATGGACTCAGGCTCTTCACAGTGATGTGCATGAGATGATAGGCACACGCTTCAGCAAGGGAAATTTTCACCAGGCGTAAGAAAAAAAGTCTCGATGAAGGTTATTGAATACCAGAACAGATTTTCTGGAGAGGTTTTGAAATATCCATTGTTGGAAATATTTTGACAGGTCAAGGTCCTAATAAACCTGAGTTATATTTTGGCATTTGACCAGATGATTTCCAGAGGTCCCTTCCAGCAGTTCAGGTTTGTACTGAACACGAAGGATGATTAAGCAAATAATTGACAAACCATGCAACACATTCCTTGGATACAGTCTTTATATAGTGTGTTATGGGAGTTAATGAGTTAATAGCAATCAAAAATAGAACTATTTTTTGCAATGTACTTTTCGTATCTATTTCAAATAAGAGACAAATAAACTCTTTTACAGGGTGGGACTCAGTGGAGCGAGATTCAGTGTGGCAGAATTATTTTTGGGAGATACTTGCATCCTAAAGAGACTGTTTACTGGAGAACAATATTAGGAGTTCATGTGTATGCAACAGAAGCTGAAGGCTTAGAAAAGAGGTAGAAGGAAAAGTTATTTCCTTCTAGCTAGATAGACTGAGCTGCTATCTAATCAGGCCGTTTTAAGTTGCAGCTGAAGAAGTTGTTGGGAGAATGGTAGAATTTACTTAGGTCTTATTCTACTGTACAGAGCTGAAATAGGAGTAATTTGAAAGTATTTTGGCTTTCTGTGAGTCTGCATTTTATAGTTAGCATTTGCAGAAGAAAATATCTACCATTTCTTAAATCTCTTGAAAAATTTATTTTGTTTTTGTTGGACAATAGAGAAATAGTAGGCAGTTTTATCATCAGAAAAATCTTTTTCTCCTATATATTTATGGAGCCATTTCAGTCGGATACGTACACCATCACATCTGAAAGATCGTTAACTGACATCTACAGACTGTAAAACAGAGCAAGGATTACGCTGAAAATCCACCTATCCGCCAAGTCTCAGAAAGCAATCTGGGCAAACGGAGCTGATTCAAATTCATACTGCAAAGGTTTAAATGCTTCCTTAGATGATATCCACCCATCAGTTGATGCCCGCTCAGCTGTAGATACCCAACAACCTTGACACAGTCACCTATACAAGCTGCTGTTAGGTTGTACAGTGAAAAGGCAAAGTTCCCTTCTAGATACTTTGCTCAGGCACAGGATCTCTCTCTGTTGTAGCTGGTGAGAGGGACAGCAATAGTGAAGGAATGAAGAAGCCAGCATTTCCTGTAAAGGGGGCTGACGTGTTGGAAAGAGATATTAAGAAATGGAAAATGTAGGACAACATTTATTTAGAAAGCACCTGCACATTAACAATCAGTAAGATACAATCCCCAGTGTTCAAAGATTCTACTGTCAGGTTAGAAAGATGTAAAACAGTGCACTATAGAGGAAGAGGGAAAGCAAGAGGAATAGAAATTGTAATCCAAATTGCACAGACAGGGTTATGCCAGCCGAAGCCATGTTCAATTATCAAATTTGTATAAGAACCTCACACAAGCACGTGAATAAACTGTAGACGGTATTACAAACTTCCTGAGCATACAAGATTCGTGCCCATGACCAGGGAGTTTGACATTTGTGCATGGGCAAATATTCCTTCTGGTTTCCAATCTGATAGTCTTTTCAAATATTTGTATGTATAAGGCAGGAGTGCACTGAATGGGAGTGAGAGTCACATTTATGTCTCCAATAAGTCATGAAAATAGCTTCATTTCAGCTTTGCAATGGTTGTGTAAAAATATAGACTGTTTTCAGCTATGGGCAGACCATATGTATAATGACCTTGCGGATTTCCATAGTGCTCTGGGGGACATACATTTTAATCATGCTGAACTCATTGGGCACTGAATGAGAAGTCTCACTCAGAGAGTACAGATTGAGATCTAGAAAAGAGGCCAGCTCTTTACATCTGTACTTGTATTTTCCTTGCATACAGGGAAGCTGCAAGTACTTTGTTTGTTACCCTCCATCTCAAGTTCCACTGTGTTTCATCAATGCATATGAACTATTCTCATCCAGAACTAGACCTAGACAGTGAATGAATCTGTTCTAATGGCGTGCTGTTTTCCACATTTAATGATCCGTAGCTGACAGTGGCTGAAGGCGACTGAAAGCAAAATGACTGTGGTGTGTATGCACAGAATACTCCAGAAATGCTTATTGTAGGACACTGCTGGTATTTCACAGTCTCTGTCACAGGTAGACTTTGTCTGTACTGTTTCTATGTATGGCTGGGGGAAACTGCGAGGACAGGTTAGGCTTAAGTAAAAGTCAATTAGAAAGTGAAAATTTTAATACACTTTGCATTCAATAATTACTTGCATTAGCAGCATATGCTAACAGAATAATTCACTCTGGAAGAAACCTGATGAGGTTTCTTGTCCAACTTCCTGCTCAAACCAGGATCAGCTGATAGATCAGAGTAGGTTGCCCAGGTCTGTATCCAGCTGAGTCTGGACAATTCCAAGGCTGGAGATTTCACAAACTGTCTGGGCAGCCTGCTCCAAATGCTTTAGTCTCCAAATACTGAAAAAATTGACACTTATATTGAATCAGAACCTGTCTTCAAATTATGCCTTTTTTTATCATACTTTTAGACAGTAAATGATTAAACAACAGAAACATTTTGTGGAGATAAGCTAGAGCTACAAAACAGGAAATATTTCTAGTGACTCAGAAAAGCATCATATGTTTAAAAGCAGAAATCTAAGCCTTTGGTCTCATATTGCATGTAGATATTCGCTATCAGTTATACTGTTTATATTCAGTCTTTAGTACGTTATTTGCTATAGTAACTAGGGGTTTGAAACAAAAGGGTACTATTTGGATGCTAATATATGAGGGGAAAAAAAGCACTATAGTTTATATAACTCTTTAAAACCAAGAAAATATTTCATTATGTATTAATAAATGTGGTAGAGCACTTGGACAGATTCTGATTCCTTTGTATGTGGAAGAGCACCCTAGTCCAAGAGAAAACCATCTTGCATAAGCGAGGGAAACTTTTTGACCTCAAGGAAATGTGAAGGTGGTATGAGAAGACATGGATCATCAGCTTCAGTGTTGTAAGACTCAGTTCTTCATGGACAAGGACATCTGCATCTAGCCCTGAAGATGCCCTGAGCATTTTTTTCAATGAAGAATGTTGTGTTTAGTAGATCTTGGTTATATCAACACTGACCTACAGACTTTATGATTTTCTTTTTCTTCCTGTTAGAAATATCTCAAAGAAAATTATGCCTTGCCCTCTCTAACGTGTACTGGTAAACTGCAATGAACCCCATGCTTTATCATAACTAAAAGAAAATAGAGAAGTCCCTCAGGTTTCTGAAAATTGCTATAAGTAGGGTAGGTTTACAGTTCTGATTCAGCAAAGTAAACCAGAAATTCATAAAATGGAAATTATTAATGGATTCAGTATTGTCACCTCACTGCTAATGGTTTAAATAAATTATTGGTATAGAGATTCCCTTAGCTATTTAAAAATAGCAAGAGTGTCTCCAATTATTCATGTTTAATGTTGCTCAGTGAATGAGGGTGAATCTTTGACCCTATTAATGCCTTATTAGAAATGAGATGGATGTCCAGGATTTTGGGGATCACACAGTTCTATTATAGCAGCTATATAAGGGTATGTAGGCAAGAAGAGTTATAGAATAATTAGAACCACTTAAGGCTAGGGCTTTTTAGCTGGTGGCATTCTAAACAGAAAAATTTTGAAGTAGTCTTTGCATATGTGGATCCACGCATAGGGTACAACAGAAGCTTAAAGAACAATACCACCCAAAACAAGATCAGTACAGGTTATTCATTATCAAGGCAATACTAAGAGAGGCTATTATTTGTTACATGTTGGAAAAGAAATAACAGGCTCTTTTCTAGAAAGATCTTGTAACTTGCTCCTGGGTGTCCCTCTTTACACTGTGCCTGATACCCTGTGTCAAATGCCCAACTGTGTGAGCTTGGGGATAACCAGCAAAATCCCAGCTCAGGTTTACAACACAGGCAAGTTTTCTTATATTCTCTATGCATTTTGGTATCCAGATTGTTGCAAAAGAACCTGCATAATAAGGTCAACAATAGGAAGAAAAACAGAAAAAAAGATTCTTTCTTCGTTCCTGTACATTTCTTATATTTGATTCTCCTAATTTCTCTGAAAGAGAAGGCTCTGGGTTGGAGGGGTGGTGTGCAAAACATTAATTACCTAAATAAGTACACAATGGTTATTTTCTGAGAGAAGAAAAAGAAAGGAATCTTATCAGACTATCTTTCTCTGAGCTATGCCTGTTGATTAAAGTGTAACTCATACAGTGTCTTGATAGGTAGTGTTGTATCAAGCTGTGGAAGAAGTCAAATCTGTTCTGTAGCTGCTACTGTAGACTTTGAACTATAGTGGTACCCTCCGTGCTGCTTTGCACTTTGGATTCGGGGTTACAATTGCTCATATCCTCGTGCTTTTATGTCTGTCCTGTCCTGCCAGGGGATCCTTCCATTATTTTACACTTAGATCTGATATATAAATAAATGAGCAGTCATATGAAATTGTGTGATGATAAAGATACTTGTCTATGCTACTGAAAAGAATTGTTAAATTCACCATTAGGAGATAAAAGCAATTAACTTGCATTGTTATTTTGTCTGTTTTGTTTTTTTAATCTTTTACAGTCCCTGGTTATACTGATTGAATTCAGAGATTAAAATATTCTGTCCCTGTTTGGTATAACTAACAGTTTAGCTGTAGGAAAATCAAAGAAAAAACTTGCAAAGTATTGCTGGACCCACCAGGAAAATAAGCATATGGGATTTGCAGAATTGTAAAAGTTTTCTATCACTTTCTCCCTGTCTTCGCTCCACTCCTGACCCAGGTCCCAGGATGTCTAGGACTCCCAGCATTCACCTACATCACATGCCGGCATAAAAATCCCTCAGCAAGCGGAAACTTTCTCTGCTGTAAAACCAAGTGGAAGGAATAGAACTATCCTGACTCTCAGTTCAGAGAGTGCTTTTTATATTCCTAATTATGGAGTGTGCTACGAGATACTGATGACAACAAACAATAGAATGTGGGAATTAATTATTTTTCTGTTAGGTATGGTACAATTTTGGGGGAACTACTAACTTAACAAAGTAAGAATAACCCTAAACAAAATGCTAACAAGCTTTGTAAGTATCAACATTTTCAAATTGGGAACAAGTGTTTAGAAGGTATTTAATGGCATTTTGGGGGGCTTCTGTCTGTCTGTCAACATAAAATTACATGTATGATAAGTGTCATTTAGCTTTTAGTCAGGTAGAAAAAGCACACCGAAAAGTTATGTGCAAAGTCTTTCTGTGCATATATTTATTTCTCCAGCATTGTAATTCAAAAAGTAATTAATGCTCTTGGTTAAGTAACTGCCTGAAGGGTAAAAATATAATGGCTTTTGTTACTGAGAGAATATGTAATGTTACTTTCAAACCACAGATGAAGAAACATAGTTTGCTACCCCAAATTACAATGCCCAATAGTTTTCATACTTTTCATTACTTTTTTATGTAATTTCAACCATTATACAGTGATAAGAGGTTTTTTCTTAAGATATTAATATTTATGTGTTTTCATTATTGCCAGAAAGCCAACATCTTCTTAACGGTCAGATGAGGTTGTCTGCAAATTGTAGAGCTACAACATTAGTTCATTTATTATTAATAGAGCTCATAAATACCCACACCATTCAAAATAGCCTTAAACAATTGCACCTGAGTATGATCTGAATTATTTTCTTCCCCAGGGAGTTTTGTTTTCTGGTATATAATTAGGTGTCATCAGCTGTGACGGGAAGAACTCTACTCCACCCCATTTCTTACAATAAATGACAGGTATTATAGCCTACGGCTAGTAAAATATTTGACTAATTAGAAAATAAAACCAAGAAATATGGAGAGGTTATTATTTTGACAAAAATATAATTAGCTTACTAATAACTTTTTAAAGTCCACTTTCTACAAAATTTGAAATATTGTTCTCGAAAGAGATAAGGTCCAGCAAAACCCCACATCGAATTTAAAGTCATTCCACTGAAGAATGTTGTAAGTAACCTTGAAAATTTGATCTGTGAGTTATACTAGCCCTTGTACATATGAATGAACAGATTCATAAAAAACTAGAGAAAACATTATCCACAGCTGTACACTCTGCTCCCAGTTTGGAGGTTTGCACTCCTTTGCACTGAGAGCAAACTACAGACTCATAGAAAGAAGGAAGTTTTCACTGGAGCTATTTTTCCTTAACATACCAAGCTCTGAAGAGAAGATATTTCAGCATTTTGTGTTGGCTTATCTGTTTATGCATAAAGGAGGTAGAGCAAGGCAGGCCACACAGTGGGGTCAAGACTTTCTGCAGCAACTCAATTAGGCCATCATAATTGTGAATCAACCTCCTAGGCTGTGATCCATTGTAGAAAACTTAAAGTCCTAATCCATTATCCTTGACCTCTAAACACTTCTTTGTTTCTTAAAAGTGACTCTCCTTCAAATTATGAGCTACGAATTAATAGTACATTGGATCACCAACATGGAATGCTAGCAAAGTATTTCTTAATTTGGGATTTTAAAAACACACACTCACACTGTAGACAAGACAGGAAAAAATGTTTGTCAAATACAGAATAATTAAGCTAGACAAGATTAAAATAAAAATGGCTAAGATTAGAGCTGGGGGGGCAAATCTATCTTGACAAGATGCTAAAAGGAATAGGCCACATACAATTTGGAAATTCAGAATAATATTTCAAGTCAAAAAGATTCCTGGAAGAAAAAGAGGTAACAAGCTAAGCAGTTGAATAATGACTTGTAACCCTGGCATTGGAGTAACAATATGAGCAGTTTTATTCCAAAGTAATCCCGAAGCCTTTTTTTTTAGTATTTGAGATGAATAGTCCCTTGAAGTGGTAATTAAAATATGGAGAAGAATAAATGTCCTTTTACAAGGAAATTTGACTTAATCCTGCTCATGTAACAATGAAAATTTATATTTCTTGAAGCTAAAAGTGGTTGTCATAAAATTTCTCCAAATTAGAAGGGAAAAACAAGGAGGTGAATGGAAAATGCCTTTAATAACCAAAAGCTGTGTATTATTTCAGAATTCATTTCTGTGGCCCTGTTCCTACTGATGTTAATTATAATTCTTAAGTTTAGAGACTGAGGGTCAAAATTGAATGTGTTTGTTTTCTGATATTGTAAAATAAAATGAATTTTACATTAAAAAAAATCCTTGTGAAGGAATAGCAAACAATCAATAACACATCCTCTTGGCACACCACTATACAGAAAAGTAGACTTAAGTTCAGTCCAATCATATTTGCAAAAATCAAGATGACATGCAGATGAAGAAAGGGAACCTACTGGGGAAAAATAACTGAAAGAGATGTATCTGGCATTGATCAGAATTGCTGAAAAACCTCTTAAACAAAAAATAAATGTATTGCTGCTGTTACTGAGATTACAAAAAGAAGACATTTGAGATAGTCCCTTCACAGTCTGTGGACTCTGTTGTGCATAACTGTAATTGTTATTGTATTTTGCTTTTAAAGATGTATTCAGTGGCAAAAACTTTAATTAAGTGAATCAATGACATTCTTATCTGTTTTTCTTTGGAAAGGATAAGATCTTAAAACCAAGATCTTAGAAAAACTTAGATTAGACTTTAATTTAAACAAAGAACTATATCCATCTATTTTGCTCATATACAATGCTGCATTAGTCTAACATAAATCATTAGAAGTAAAATAATACAGTATAACCCAAAATGTAGAATCATAGGATCATAGAACAGTTTAGGTTGAAAGGGACAGTTAAAAGTTACCTAGTCCAACCCTGCCTGCAATGAGCAGGGACATCTTCCACTTGATCGGACTGCTCAGAGCCCCGTCCAAACTGACCTTCAATGTTTTCAGGGATGGGGTATTTGCCACCTCTGTGGGCAATCTGTGACACTGTTTCACCATCCTCAGCATAAAAAAATTCTCCCCCAATCTAGCCTCTAGCCTCTTTTAGCTTAAAACCATTACCACCTGTCCTATCACAACAGGCCCTGCTAAAAAGTTTGTCCCCATCTTTCCTATAAGACCCCTTTAAGTACTGAAAGGCAACAACAAGGTTTCCCTGGAGCCTTCTCCATGCTAAACAACCCAGACTCTCTCAGCCTGTCTTCATAGGTGAGGTGTTCCATCCCTCTGATCATTTTTGTGGTCCTCCTTTGAATCCACTCCAACAGGTCCTTGTCTTTCCTGTGCTGAGGACTCCAGACCTGAATGTAGTACACCAGGTGGGGTCTCACCAGAGCAGAATAGAGGGAGAGTGGCAGAATCACCTCTCTCAACCTGCTGGCCACACTTCACTTGATGCAGCCCAGGATGTGGTTGGCTTTCTGGAATGCAAGCACACATTGATGTCTCATGTCCATCTTTTCATCCGCTGGTACCCCCAAGTCCTTCTCAGCAGGGCTACTTTCAATCCCTTCATTGCCCCAACCCACGGGCAGGATCTTGCACTTGGCCTTGTTGAATCTCATGAGGTTCACAAGCCTCTCCAGGTCCTTCTGGTTGGCATCCCTTCCTTCAGGAATGTCAGCCACACCAATCAGCTTGGTGCCGTAGAGTATTAACTTCTGGAAGCTGATGAGCACACCTATTAGTAAGAAGAATTCTCCAGCTCACATTTTTCTGTGAGAACAGAGGCTTCTGGTGTATCTGTTATCCAGCATTTTCCTGTGTACATTCTGTTAATGATAAGTTACCAGGGAAGTACTTTTATACTTAAGAAAATATATACAAGATTTACTAAGCATATTAAGAATCATGTTAAATCATGCTATAGGAATTCAAGAAGCAGAAAGAGTAATAAGCACTCAGAAGATTAAAAAAAATAATTAATGAAGCCAGTTTAGTAAATAAACATAGAAAAGGCAATTTAATAAAACGTTTTTTTCCTGGATACAAAGAGTAGTTTGGGTTAAAATAGGATTTCATTTCTTAATTGCTTGAGTTTTGCACTTTAAAAAAGAATGAAATCTGATTCATTTATTGATGACAAAACCCAACGTACAAAACCTATATTCTACAAATATCAGGATTGGTAAAAAATTAGTAGTACACAATAGAAAAATCAACACATAGTTGGTTCCAAACAGGACTTCCCTTTCTTTTATTCATATTTACACACAACAGAAGGAATTTAATTCATTTAATGTATGTCTCTGTAGTGTATTTTGAAGAACATTTCTTTCAGCATCAGTATTGTGTTAAGGAGCTCTCATCAATCATTGTAGCCTTCATGCCATCTCCCCAGTTAAGCTAGTACAACTGTTTGCAGGTCTGTACTGTGGGACTGAAAAATTGATCCACCGTAAAAATAAACCATTTCCCCTAGTTATTTTTAACCAAAAGAAATGAAGATAAGGGGCGCCAGATATGCGGAATTGCCTGAGTCAGCACAGGCACTGAAAAGAAGTGTTTATCAAACTGTAGCCTTTCATGTCTTATTCTGTCACATATGTGCAAAAGCTTGAATTTAGAGGTAATGCAATGGTGAATGCTCACTGACTGCAACAAGGCTAAATTAAAAGCACAAAAAAAGAATTCTGTCATTATATCCTTTTTCTTACCTCTGGCTATTATCAGATGCTGGAGAAGGGCCTTAAAATAACATCAGGGGGAATCTAATTTTAAAATATATTTAACACAAATTTTACTTGGACTGCAAAGCATTATGATACACAGAACATCACAAAAACTTCTCTAAACACAAGCAAAGACAATAGGAACCCTGAGAAACTATAGATACTATGATAAAAACAACTGTACCAGTGTAGTACACAGCAAACAGAGCCATACTATATTTTCAATGTATCTGTCCGTTGTTCCAGAGCTACAAATAGGCCTTGAAATGTTATCTTATACATCCTGGAGATTTTGCCAAAGCATCCTCCTACTCTCAAAAAGTGTAATTATAACTCATAGGGTATGATAATGAGCCTCACAAATCCCTGAAGCAGAACCCTGCATCAGCCTCCCTTGGTGCTAAACACGTTCAAGTCTCTGTTGATCTGACAAAACTAGCTCTAATACAAGAAGCGCAGATTGTAGCATGCAGAAATCTTTCAGCATAAGAGTGCTTTAAAAAACCATCATAGCATTTATAAAAGGAGCTTTTATGTGTTTTCTACTGTATGTACATAACTCTTGTAGTTGCACTCCAATTATAATAATAAGGAAAGGTATTAAGATAAATTTTGGTATTTCATAAAATGTAAATTTTGGTAATTAAAAGTGAAAAACACCCATTGCTTGAATTCTAATATATCACGGTAACACATGCTGTTCTCATTGCATATCTTTGGCATGGGACTCTAAGCAAACAGATTGCAGTAGATTGCTTAAAACTAAAAAGAGGTCTCAAAGACAGCATGTACAACAGATTACCAGTATATAGGTACCAATAAATAATGATTAGTAAACACAGGCAGAGAATCAAAACTCCATCAGAAGTATAATTTAAAATAAACTTAAGTCTTACTCTCCAAAATTTACAGAAATTTAGCTTCATAACACTTTGTGGACAGTTTAGTGACTATCAGGCTTGGCCTTAAACAAAGTCAATAATAATTTTGACTTTACTGACTGGTGACCATGATTGGTTTTGAAAATCCTGTATAATTATATTATAACTACACTTTATCAAGGTAACAACTCAAAGTATTTTTTCTGAGTAAAATGTATATTGAAGTTAAAAATAAAAATATTCCAAGACCATAGGGGATATAGGGAAAATATTATTTCTTATTTAGGTAATATGCATACTTTCTTCTTATTTCCCCGGTTTTTTAAAATTTATTTGCATAATTTCTGTTAAAAATTCCAGTCGAATATGCCCTTTTAGTAGTTTTATTTTGATATTTCTCATATTCTTTGTCCCTATAAATTGAGTTTTAAAGTTGAATAAAGATATGAAAACACTTCACATTTTTGCAGATTCAAAAGAAGTTCCATCTGAACAAATAGCCTGTGCTCAGGGTACCACATGATGCAAGCGATCACCAAAGCTTGGCAGAGATAGTAGCACCAGTACCAAAAGCAGGACAAGTGCCTCATTGAGGGTCAGTTTGTGTCAATTAGCATTGCTAATTCATCTACAGTGATTTTAGTGTCTGAATTAGTATTCCTACACAGTACTTTTCTGTGCCAGGCAGCTATCCTGACTGACTTGACTTTAGCTAGAGCATCTCTATGCCATTCTCCATGACAGGGGGTAGACACATCCACTGGCCCTAGAACAGTTGCTGGAAACATCTGTGAGATCCCTTTGGAACTGCCCACCCTTAGAGCCACTTCTCCTGTGTCTTCCTGAAGAGCTAGAGCCACTGCAGAGACCATCTGCATAACTGCTGGAATCAGAACAACACTCCGTGTTGCACCATGTTACATACAGTTTTCATTACATCTCTTTTTAAAATCAGTCAGTGCATGCCTCCCAGAGACTGACAAAATTGCTGGTTTGTCAGTGGTTTTATGCTTTTGCTTATTTTTCTATAATGGATTCACTCTTATTTTGTCATGTAGAAGAAAGCTATCATTCATTACTTAATAATTTAATTGTGTATTATAAGCATAAACATTTTTTGTAACTTAAAACTTAATCCTTTAATATAGTTCAATACTCCAACTTTTTTTGGCCTTACTTAACATTTTGTACTTAATGTGTATTTCTCTATTGCTTTGTGACGTGCTTCTTTTCAAATCCCTCCATAATTGCAGTACTCAATGTACCATCGAATATACTTGAAAAAGGTGTCTATATACAGAAATCCATACTGGGAAGTCTGATGTGTCATTTCTGTTCCAAAAGATTCTTCAAAGGAAACATGATACTCACCAAAATACATTATCCAAGGTGCCCAAGAGTCATCTGCAAATAATTCCAAACTTTATGATTCTACTGTGTCTTACCACTGATTATTTCTAAAATCAATTTGGGATCATAGGTGGAAAGCTCCATATAATCTTTCAAAAATTCTAATTTTTAAAAATTATTATTTTTCAGCATCTATAATTGCAGAAAGTGCTATCGAAGTCTTTCAAAATGACTTTTATAGTACAAGGAAGTTGATCAGGCAATGACTTTTTCTTCATTTTTTTCTATTGAATGCCTACAAATAGATTTCACAGAATGTACTCATTACCTAGGTTATCTAATGACATTTTCAAGAATTTTTAAAATTATTTCAATGGATCAAATGTACAATGTAGAATTCAATAGCATGTTTTTTGACAATATTCAGTACTAAAAATTCAAGATACAGTGATTAATAATGATTAGTCCAAAAGCATATTGTATACTGGTCTTTTTTAACTAAGACTTTTAAAAAATTAAATTTCTACACCGCACATAAACAGGAGAAGGTAACTTTAAATCTGCTCAAACTTTTATTCTTAAAACCCAGAACTTGGAGCAGACTCCAGCAAGATACACTGGCCAGAATCAGCTCTTATATTTAATCTTGTAATGTTTCTGCAAAGTAATTAATTACATTTGGATATATTGTCTTTGTAGTGAAATGTGCAGTCAGATCTCTTTATCTGACTCATTTATTGCCTTGGTAAGAGGACAGTTAGAAGGTTTTGAAAGTCTTGTTCCTCTGTTGTGTTGTGAAAAAACATTTCACCTCCAATAAATATATGATTCCTTTTGTGAATAATCACTCAGACAAAAAATAGTAGATTATATAATATAAAAGACAGAAACACACAGCTAAGATGATTTAGAGTATTTTTTTTCAAATTTGTTAGATTATTATTTCTGCTTCCAATATAAAAAAAAAATCAAAACTCATAGACAGTACACTAATACAATCAGAGACCAGAAATGTCACTTACTTTATGGACTAATAATTACTAACACAGGAGTTTTTGGTATTTTTCAGTAGAAGGAATGGTCAAAGAAGCATATACTTTCTTCAGATTTTTATCCTGATTTTGTCCTTGTTAAATAACTTCATGATAAATGAGAAAATATTTTCAATTATTTTAAGGAATGTTCTTACTGATAATGTAAGCTTGAAAACAGACTTTCCAGGCAAATCTCTTGAATATGTTTCAGATATTTTTTTATACATTCTGTCGCCAAAGTATTCTATTCACCATTTCTATAATGACTTCAGTTGTATACCAAGGGAGATAAAGCTGTATATCATGGTTAGGCTTAATACCAGATCTAACAAAAGAATGAGGTGAAGTGAAGGTGTTTAAAATAGGGTTGTGCAAAACAACGCCCAAACATTCATCCAGTGCCTGATCAGGGGCATTAAAATTCTGTAGGCCATGTAAAGTACCCTTAAAATGACAAATATGAAAGCTGGATACAGTAATTGAGGACTAATTCGTTTTGCACAGAAGCAACATTTGACTCAACATAGGTGGCTGCAACCACAAGTATGGAGGTCTTATTTAAATTATTCTCTCCATGATCCTTATTATATATGTGAATAGGGACCCAACAGTGTCATTATTTGGATCCTAGTCCACAACGTAAGTCACACTCAGTGAAAGTTAAGCCCACCCATCTCGTTTTCAACATCAAAAGCAGTAAAATGCAGCATTTATTCCCCTCAGAATCTATTCATAGAGGCAAAAAGCATTTAGAAGTAATCACTAAGAATGTTTTTGGAAAAAATTATTTAAAACATAATTTAAAAATTATCCTTATTTTGCTTCTTTTGTGTCTAATCTTTAGTGTTATTATTACAGGAAAATAGGTGAGTTCTGTTATGTTTCATTTATTTCAGTGATAATTTTGAAAAAATGTTGATGAAAAGTCAGAGGTTGTAAATGAAGGTATTTTATACGCATTGGTTGTGTGCTGTCCAGATTGAGTTCAAGTAATAGTCGTAAAAAGCAAATCCAAAAATAAACTGCATTGCTACTACTCAGCCAGTCTTAAGTGTGTCTGATTAATGATTGAACCTATTAAGATGACAGGTATTTTCAAGGGATTACCTTGAAAAAGAGTGAGGTAGTTTAATGCATTAACTTTTCATTTTGCTTTAACTCAGAAACAAGCTGTGAGTACAGTGGAAAGTATACGGTGTTCTCTGATCATTGTATCATCCTAGTAGAAGTGTCACACTACAGGTCAATGTAAGATGATTGCATAGTTTGACAATGAATACATGTGAGAATTCAGAATAATAATGAAATTGTCTGACTCTAAACATCCCACGAATACCATGGATGGAATGAAAAGCAAAGCTAACTGCAATTTAATGTAAAGAATATTCCAGTACCACTAACATGAATGATTTCATATAAGAGCTGTTATTACATTTTCCATACAAAGCAATATATTTTTTTTTTAATGATAACAGGTCCATGAAGGTGGAACAGTAGTTTTTTGGGTTTCTTTTTGCTTTTTTTCATCCCGGACCACCTTATACATCAGAGCTCTTCTTCTGTTCATGATTAAGTCATCAACAAAATCAATTTAATTTTATTTTCTTACATTTAAATTTAATTTAATTCTCTTAGTGAAACAGATACAACTTTAAAGGAATTGATGAATCCATTCAAGCAAATCAGAGTTGCACTGATCTTCAGGGAAGTTTTGCCAAGATTTATCCATTATGATAATCCTCATTTATTTAGTGACTAAAGGTCTTGGTCAAAGATTTGTTTCCCATTTCCACACAAGTTATTAAAAGTCAGTTCCTGTTTCAGTGACTTTTATTTTGTTTGAAGACCTAGGAGAAGTTATAAATTCAGATAATGTGGAATTTTTTCAAGAAACTTCATGATCCAAGTCACGCAGAAAAAATTTTTTATGATGAAATACAAATACATACATTAGAGAAGGTATGCTGAAGTAACGGTTACTTCTACCATTGCTATGCTGTAAGATTGCTCCTTTCATTCATCAGAGTGAGATAGAAAAAGGTTGTCTTAATTCTTTCACTTTTTTTTTTTTATTTATAGAATACGGAAAATATTATTCCCTCACTTATACACTATGTTGCACTAAATAAACATGTTCTGTTGTACTGCAAACCAGGACAGTAGAAAAACTCCTAAACTTTCTGATCACAAGGATGTGGTGTTTTGGGTTTTCTTTTTTTTTTGTGGAACAAAGAAATCCTTAGCATTTTGTTAAATGTGCAAAAGACATTTTGAGAGTAACTGCAATTTAAAAGCTTCAGGTACAAGGTTTTCAAAGAAATGTAGAAATGTGAGCTGCAGACAAACTCAGAATATCAGAGGCTGGAACAAGTATATTTAGACCAATCTTAACAGTAATCTATCAAAACTACTCTATAAAATCTCTAATGACAGGCACCCCACAAGTGATTTAGGTAACTCTTTCTTAACTGTAATAAAAAGGTGCTCCTGATATATCGCATAAATCTCTCCTATTGCAACCAGTTATTTTTGTTTTGCTTTTGGTGGCAATATTGACAACAAATGATTGTTCTCCTTGCAACAATTTGTATATTGGTAGTCTGTTATTGTGTCACACCAAGGTTCTCATTTCAAGACTAAATAAGAAAGGCTTTTCATTTTTTTTTATTCTGCCTATGCTCAGTGGTCGCATTTTCTATATCTATTAACCTTTTGGTGCTTCTATCTCATCCCTTCTTCCCTTAGTACTTGAAACTGCATTCAGTAATCCTGTCAAAGCTTCACAAACGCTGACTAGAGTGAAATAGTTACTCCGTATGTCTCAGGACTTACATATTTTAAATCGTCCTTTTTCTGCTGGCTTTGCAATATTGACTAATGTTCCATTTACAACCTCTTGTAATCCTGAGACTCTTTTCTGCAGTATATCTGCCTAGTGAGCCATTCTGCATTTCACATTTTCTTTTCCTTCCTAGGCAGTTTGCATCTGTCTTTTTATAATCTATTTTACTGCTTTGTACCATTTCTCCAGTTTATCAAAATCATGCTGAATAAATTCTAGCTTCCAGAATGTCTATAGCCTTCCTGGTTAATGTTACCCACAATACCAGTCCTGTAATGGTAAATGCAAATATTGCATAATGCTACACTCAGGTCTTTTTTTCAGTCTGACAGTGAACAGATGCTGTCTCTGCTAAGTGATTCAAGCAATTTTACAGTAATTTCCAGTGAACGTATTTCCATACTTCTGACAGTGTCATATTGAATCTTCACATGTTAGCAAAGAAAAAGTATGTAAATACTTCCCTGTTACCCAGTTATTTGTACTGTCAAGGAAGGATATCAGATTGGCCTGTTGTGATTTGCAGTTCTGTTGTAATTTCAGTAACTCTATTGTTGTTATGTTTAATCAACTTCAGATTTTCTAGGTACTCAGAGAGAAAAATCATAGAATCATAAAATGGTCTGGGTTGGAAGGGACCTTAAAGATCATCTAGTTCCAACCCCCCTGCCCTGGGCAGGGACACCTCCCACTAGACCAGGCTGCTCAAAGCCCCATCCAGCCTGGCCTTGAACACTGATTAATTATTTATTACAGTATCATTCTATGTATAAACTAGGCAGATGATACATAATACTCTTTTCCTTTTTAGTTTACTAGTTATGTTTTTCAATTAGATGTCCCCTCAGCCTTTATCTGTTCTGAAAAGTTCTCAAAGGTGACTGTTAATGGTTCAGAGCGGATTTTAGTTCATAAATACTTTAGGGGAAAATGTTGTTAAGTCATGGTGATTCAAAAAGATCTGGTTCATCTAAGAACTTTTCCGTCTGTTAACCAATTCTGGCGTAGTTCTAGCACTGAGTTGCTGATATTAATTACGATAAGCTTGTGGTCACAATTAACCTTTTTGGTGAAGAATGAAGAAAAAATATAGTGAAGATTTTGTACTTTGTTATATCATCTCTTATTTGGTCCTCCTTTCTGTTAAGTAGTAGGCATTTGCTTTCTTTCATCTTTTCTTTATTTTAATGAATTTCTGGAACTTTTTCATACTTCTTTTTATGTAAGTTTCCTGTGGTATTCTTGTACTATTAGCCTGTCTAAGTTTGTTCATGCATACTTTCATCTTTATTGTTAGAGTACCATAGTACCTACTCATTTAATGGAGTGGATTCTAAAACAGGTAATAAGGCTGGATCCCGTTAAAGGTAATAGAAATCTCCCCAATGACTTGAATGGAGAAGGGATTTCTCCCTAAAATGCAAAGGTTTTAATAAGGCCCTCCAGGCAGAGCAGTGCCATGCACAGAGTCCCCAAACCACCACCAGAATAAAGGGCAGCTGTGGCAGGTTGACCCTGGCTGGATGTCAGGTGCCCACCAAAGCTGCTCTGTCACTCCCCTCCTCAGCTGGGCAGGGGAGAGCAAATACAATGAAAGGCTTGCGGGTCAATATAAGGACAGGGAAAGATCACTCAACAGTTACTGTCATGGGCAAAACAGACTTGACTTGGGGAAATTAGTTTAGTTTATTGACAATCAAATCAGAGGAGGATAGTGAGAAATAAAAACCAAATCTTAAAACACCTTCCCCCCACACCTCCCTTCTTCCTGGGCTCAACTTCACTCCTGATTTTCTCTGCTTCTTTCACCCCATGGTGTAGGAGGACAGGGAATGGGGATTGCGGTCAGTTCATCACATATTGTCTCTTCCACTCCTTTCTCCTCATGGAGAGGACTCCTCTCACTCTTACACTGCTCCTGTGTGGGTCCCTCCCACGGGAGACAGGTCTCCACAAACTTCTCCAACATGAATCCTTCCCACAGGCTCTTGCTCCAGCGTGGGTCATTTCCCTGGGATGCAGTCCTTCAGGAAAAGGCTACTCCAGCATGGGACCCCCACAGGGTCACAAGTCCTGCCACCAAACCTGCTCCAGTACAGACTCCTCTCTCCATGGGGTCGCATGTCCTGCCAGGAGGCTGCTCTGGCGTGGGCTTCCTATGTGGTCACAGCCTTCTTCGGGCACCCAACTACTTCAATGTGGGGTCATCCACATGTTGCAGGTGGATATCTGGTCCACTGTTAACCTCCGTGGGCTAGAGGGGGACAGCCTGCCTCACCATGGTCTTCACCACGGGCTGCAGGGGAATCTCTGCTCCAGCACCTGGACCTTCTCCTCCCCCTCCTTCTTCACTGACCTTGGTATGTGCAGAGTTGTTTCTTTCACATTTTACTCACACCTCTCTTCTGGCTGCTGTTCTGCAGCAGTTTTTTCCCCTTCTTAGTTATGTTATGACAGAGGTGCTACCACTATCACTGATGGACCGGGTCTTGGCCAGTGGTGGATTGGTCTTGGAGCCGGCTGCCATTGACTCTATCAGACATAGGGGAAGGGTCTGGCATCTTCTCACAGAAGCCACCCCTGTAGATCCTCTGCTACCAAAACCTTGCCCTGCAAATCTAATACAGCAGCATAGTCATGTTAGTGCAGCGCTCCACCTGGCTGATTAGGCCTGCCTCTCAGTGGGAAACTCTGATTTATAGTTTGTCAATGTCTCTGCATGGAGCTACTCTATCTCATAATTATTTTTTTTATTTATTCAGAGCAATTTATTCAGAGCTAACTAACTTTATTCAGAGCTGATATCTGAAAGCAGTGCCACTGAGTAGCATATCCTCTATGTATCCTAATCACTTATAACCTTAAAAAACTTCATGCATATAATAAATACCCTCTATTATTAATTACAGTCATGTTTTACCACAAATTATTTTCAGATTTTTTTTTTCTTACTAGACAATACAAACATTAAGATTAGAGCTCATGAACCACAAAGCTGCAAAGTTCTAGAAACATTTGGGTTTCATATTTTCTGCCAGCAGGATAGTCCAGTTAAATCATTACATTTTACTTTCTCCTTCTACAAATGGTGTCAGGTGACAGTAGGTACTCAGAGGACAGTACAGGTACTTTATAGGATATTTCTGTATTTTCCATGGAAGCTTTGTTAATACAATCTCCTGTCTACTGAAAAATAAAATGAAAGCTTTTGCTTTTCAATGTGTCCATAGTGAACCAACAAAACATAAATATTAGAGGCCTGTAAATCTTTGTCGATCTTGTACGCTTTTTGAAAACAATTAAGGAAAGATTTGAGGCAGATAGAAGCAATTGAAGACCATGCATTCACTGAAATTAAAAAAAAATAATCTGGTCACCTCTGCTTTAACTTATCTGTTCAGGTTGTTTTCTTTCCCTGTTTGATTATTTTAATCCTCAGTTTTTCTCTTTTTGTTTGTGTAAAGAATCCATAGGCACACATTAATGAAGGTAGAGTTCAGGCCACCCACGTGTTGCCTTTAGAAGGCACGTTGTACAGGTCCAGCTTTCTGGAAGACTCACTGAGAGGCATCACACCTCTTGGCCTTCACCATTACATTGAGAAAAAAATATATGCAGCCCTATATACGACAAACTTACTCTACATCATCTAATTTTTAATAAATCCTTGTGAGTTGGCAATATGTAAATACTAATCTTTATTTATTTACCCTGATGCTACTGTGAATAAAGTATACATATAAAGTCCAGCTCCATAGCTATTACAAATTTGCAAGACTCCAGTGGTTCCAAGGGGGCTAAACGTAATTATGACAATTGGGGAATTACCCTTATAAGAACAAAAGACAACTGCAATTTGTGTTAATTAACCATGTCCTATTAGGAAACATGGACTGTTAACATCTACCACTACACTACTGCACTGCAGTATAAAACATGGTACCCAAGAGTTAATGTAAATATGAGAGAATAAAGTTTCCCTTCCTAAATTCTAATAACCCCAGGGCTTTCATGCAACCACCCCTATTTATCTTCTCATTGTATCTTTATCCTTATCAACCTGCAAACAGCGTCAGAATGCTATACATATTCATGATGGATTATTGCTATTATGCTCATGAGAACGGCAGGCATGAAGTATGAGAACAGAGTTCAGCCAGCAAGTATGATATAAATTATGTATAAGTAGCTTTTAGTGTTGAGCACTTTGAAAAGTTCAGTAAGTGCATGTAACTGAAGTAAATCAGCTAACCCTATGTCACCACAGGACTATTTCCTTTAAGAGTGTACATAAGGCATTTTTCAACATGCTTAAAAAGTGGATGAAAGTAACTCATTTTAATTATGTAAGCAAGACACTGCTCTGCACATAGAAGGAGAAAGTTTGCAGGACCATTGTAAGGCCTGAGGACCTAATTACCACTCAAGTCTGATTTAAGATCTAATCTAAGATTTTACGGCTTGAACTACTGAGGTATGACTATTTGAGAGTCCAGCCTCATCTTTTTCTATACTGTTACTGTTAGATTGCAAAGAGATGCTTAGCATGATTCCCTTCAGCTTGCATTTTGAGAGTATACAACCTGGGAGGGGGCACAGATCTAGGGTATTTATTTTTTTCCTCCTTCAGTCACTCTATTTATGTGCACTCACGTTGCATTTTTACATGCTTCAGATTCTGTAGACTACTGCAAAAGTAGGATGCGACACGTTTGGGACCATGGAGAGGATGAGAGCTGGGTGCTCCATTTTTTTCGTTGTACCAACTCCTTTAATGTATGGTAGCCATTATACATAAATAATAATCAAACATTTTTTCCCCAAGGTATTTAAAAACATACAGGTGAGATTTTGCAAAATGGGAGTCTGGTACATTCATTGTTGAAAAATTATATGCTTGGCTTTTTCTTGTTTTATTTTAATATAATGTTCAATAACATTTTATTATCCGTAATTCTTGACTCTATAAGCAGGCAGACTGGCTGAAGTAATAGCATATAACTAACATATCCTTCCTTACAATCTTCACAATCTTTGAAAGTGAAAAGATTATCTCTTCCTCTAACATACACATGGACATGAGCACACCAGTAACACACACACATGCACATAGAGCCCAGTGGGATTAAAGCACTCTATGGGGCTCAAGATCTTGTGGAAAATCAGGAAACTATAGAGGAAGGTATTTTCTTGTTTGAAGATTTGAGAGAACCATTCTTAGAGAAAAGGGAGGAAGCTTCTGATGTTACTGATCTTGCCCCTTTCATGTTTTAAAAAGACTAAAGGGAAGTTCCTCTTTCATCGGCCTAAGGTAAAAAAGAAATTGCTTTCCCAACTCTAAATATTTAAAGAACCCTTCATAAAACTTAAAAAAGGTTTGATCTGTTTCTTTGTGGGACTAAATTCCTAAGGGTATAGGAAGACACACATTGATATTTACCTCTCATAATATTTTACTTCTTCTATAATAGATGTATCACGGGGATATTGGTATCATTTTGTAGACTTCACAGTATGTTGCTTTTATATACTTTCAAAGAGTCTATACAGTGTAAGTTCTAAATAGAAAGCTTTTTAATACTTCCTGTATGAGTGTATATATGCAAAAATCAAAGGTGAAAGGCTACTGAGACAGATCCGTGGTACATGTTTATCGACAGATTTCACTGTTGACCTGAGAGACCCAAGGTAAGGTTCATCATGTAGCAGAGCTCACACAACATGCTGAATCGCACAAGGGATTCTACTACTGGTTTTGAATGCTTAGCTTGAATTCAGATAGCTGAATTTGTGGGCTACCCCATGTTTGAGCTGAAATCCATCAAAGTGAACATCCTAGACCTTAGAGAAGTCTTCTTTTAATTGAAATTAAATCAGTGAAAAAGGAATCAGTTTGCAGTTCTTAAGAAGCAATTTAAAACGTTATCATCAAACCACTGTAAATTTTTCTTCTTAGAGAACAATATGTTTTCAGAATATTTTTAAATATTATAATTTTCCAGATTTTTAATCATACCATTAGCTTTTCAGTCTTGAGTTGCATAGGCATTCACTTCATGTCAGTGTTTTCTAATTCTCACAATATTCAATATTTGTAAAATAAGACAGTTTACTGGATGAATGTGCAAGTATATTCTCTCTTACTGATATATACATAGCATAGCATTATTTATTTGCAGTACAAGGGTATCTAAAAGCATGAGAAAGCATTAGACAACCATTGTATAAAGCACTGTGCAAATACATGGAAGGACACAAGTGAGTTTGCTGGTTCACAGGCTAGCTGATAGCCTTCAGTCCTGCAGGCAGACATGACTATCAGCTCTGTCTGTGGCACCCTTGCATGCCTTAAGCAAGCAGTGAACTTTTAAGGCTGGATCCTCAGCTGGCACAGCTGAGAAAATGGAAACAAAGCCGTATTTTTATTCCCCTGACTTTAGAATCAGCCAGGGGCAATCTAATCCATACTGCAATTTACAGCAGCCCGGCTGCCCAAGGAGCTATTCTGGCAGCTGAGGAGTACCAGAGCCTAAGGTCATTCTCCACTTCTCCCAAAAGAGCCTGTATGCAGGGGTTAGTAAGTGAACAATGTTAATCTTTGCTTTTGCTTTTGCAGCTGGAACGTCTCAAAGCAGCTGGAACAGAACTAATGATTGCCCCGTTAATGTTGTGACTTCACTTACTTTCATTATTGCAAGAGAGTAGCCTTTGAGAAATAAAAGGATGCTTTATTTTAATCATTTATTTACTTTTTATAAATCTGTAAATTTCAGTCTCTGGTAATTTCACATATCGATATTTGATTATTAGTGAAATGCAAAGAAATTATTTCACCCATTGTTAAAAATCGCATACTGCAGACATTTTGCCTCATGCTTAAAAAACCTTTTTACTGCTTGCTCCTGTGTGACAATTTGTGAAATCTGTCTCAAAACAGATGATGATTTCTGATTGGTGGCTGGGAACTCGTAAAGAGTGCTTGCACCAGGATGCAGCTTCCATTTTGAATGTAGGAATTTCTTTTTCTGTGCTTTCAAATTATGATGGTATCAATGCCACAGAAATTTAAAGCAGAAATTTTTTCAGCTCCAAAAATATCAATTCTGTACTCTAAAAACGTTCAGAGGTAAAACAGGCTGCCTTCTCAAAAATCTAACTCCCCACAAGCCCTTGTAGAGGGAAGAATACATTTTGAACCAAGGTGGTGCAAATGAGTAGTGAGTCACATGTTTCGGGGGTCTGGAGGAAAAGTCTCTCACCAGATACATTAGAATGAAGGAGCCTGAGGCCAAGCCCAGAGCAGAAGGCAGAGAGTGGAAATAGTGGAGGAGATACATCACTTGTTCAGATGGTAAGTATACGCTGCAGATGAGCACTTAGCCACACAAGAGAATTTAAGCTGAAAAGAGTGGAGAAGCTTGTAAGAAAGAAGTTTAATGATCTCACTTAGATCTTGAGGTTTGATTTGCCAGCAGAAGTTAAGAGTTGCTGGCTCACAAACTTTTATGGCTATCATGGGCCCTCAGGTGGCACGCACTAACATAACCATGTACTGGTTTTGGCTGGGACAAAGTTAAATTTCTTCATAGTATCTTGTACGCGGCTATGGTTTGGATTTGTGATGAAAACAGTATTGGTAACACAGGGATGTTTTAGTTACTGCTGAGCAGTGCCGACACAGTGTCAAGGCCTTTTCTGCTTCTTACATTGCCCTGCCAGTGAGCAGGCTGGGGGTGCAAAAGAAGCTGTGAGGGGACACAGCTGGGGAAGATGACTCCAGCTGACCAAAGGGATATTCTACACTATATGTCATCATGCTCAGCAGTAAAAACTGGGGGAAGAAGGAGGAAGAGGGGGACATTCAGAGTGATGGTGTTTGTCTTCCCAAGTAACCATTACGCTTGGAGGAGCTCAGCTTTCCTGGAGACGCCTGAACACCTGCCTGCCAATGGGAAGTAGTGAAATAATTTTTTATTCCGCTTTGCTTGCATGTGCGGGTTTTGCTTTACCTATTAAAGTGTCTTTATCTCAACCCACAAGTTTTCTCACATTTACCCTTCTGATTCTTTCTCACATCCGGAGAAGAGTGAGTGAGCGGCGGTGTGTTGCTTAGCAGGGTTAAACCACAACAGCCTCCAAATGTGAAATTCTGGAAAAGACCAGGAATGAGCTACTGAAATGTAGCAGTAAATGCCCCCCAGAGCTAGATGGAGATGGAGAAGATTTCTTGAAGATGAAACTTAGACTTCAACACCTAAATCTAGAGGTAGGCTTCCAAAGACAGAGTTTTTAGAGAATCTGAGGATCAGTTCCATTGAAAGCCAGCTTAAAAGCCTCAGCTGGGCAACGGGGAATGTCACATACTGGAGTCAGTTGGAAAGCCTGAAGATACAAGTGCAGGTACCTGCTTGCAGCTGTGGAGTGTAATACAGTGTAAAAGGCCTTTGACCACCCTTTTTCTTTCTTTACCACAGCTGTGCTTGGCTTTTCAAGTTAAATATCATGGCCGCTCTAATTTTGAGACAGAGGAATTATTTTCTGCAAAACTCTGTTAAAGAAACTCTCCCAGAATTTTACTAGGGTTTCTTCTGGAAACTGGAGTTGATGTAGATTCTGTGCTTAGAGCAATTCTGCAAAAGTGAATCTCTAAAGACTACAGTAATGAAGAAGATCATGGGAGAAGGATATGTGAGGAGCAAACATGGCTGTTTTACTGAGCAAAAAGTAAAAGAGTTAGAGATGATGCTTTGTTATGAGGCAAGGCAGAATGTTGTGCAAGTCTGGAAGCAGAGATGCCCTGATGTTACCACCACAAATGTCACCACCACTGCAAGTCTGACCTTGTGCCCTGAGAAGCAGCAAAAATATGTCAGTGCCACTGTGCCCGTGTTTTCACAATGCAAGAATATACATCATTGATACTGGTGTTCAAAGAGTTCAAAGACAATGCAAGTCTGAAGAGTGAATCTTTTATGCCAACAATTGAACTAATTGCCATTACTAAACAGTATGTTTCTTTCACGTGTCAGATTCTGTCTCTCCGGTTTATAAGAGTTTATAGGAGTCACAAATGCTAAAGTGCCTTTTTATTTCAGTACTCAAAGACAGACTCTATCAGTGCTCTTTTCTGAGGTTACCTAGTTATTATAACCGTGTCACTTCAGCATTGTTTTAAAACAAAAATTTTTTGAAAAAACTTTTAAATGGAACGTATTTACATACCTTTTCAAATATTTTAATATAATACCTTCCTCTATAGACTAAATTAAACATTTTCCCGCCACATAAACTAAAAATGATGAACACAAAAACCAGATCAGACGACCAAAAAACTAAGAAGTAAAAAAAAACTGTAGAGCTCTCAGTGAAGAATAAAGGCCCAGCTTTCCTGAATCCCACAAGTATTTGAATGTCTTTTAATGAATGCCAGAGTATTTGGCACAGATTCTGTCAGAGGTTCTAGTAATGCTGGGCAATTTGCAATATTGTGAATTCAAAAACTTTCTTTTCTGCAAGGAAAATACTGCAAAATAATTCTAAATAAAAATGAAACCACTCTAAAGCTTCTCCTTTTCTTATACGAGAAAAAGAATCCTAATATTCCCAGACTGCCTATGTTGTTGCAAAAAAGGCTTCCTTTATATCACTGGGGACAAATATGGTAAATGATTCTAAATCCGTGAAGTATATGTATCTGCCTATGTGGGTATGGAAATAGAAGTGGCACAGAAGTGTTCTTGCTATAATGAACCAAAAAGCTTTTTTTAAGTTGCTTTCTTCTCAGGAAAAGGGTGGAAGTGCTAGAAGGCATATGAGAATATCAATGCACTCAGATTCCTGTTGTTGCCATACAAAGTTATTATCCAAACAGAAAATCTCTATATTCCTAGTTTAAAACACACATTTTATTTCTGTTCGGTTCTTGGCAGATCTGTGTAGATTCTTGCATAAATTTACAGCATGAATAAAACTCTGTGTTTACAGTTCTGGCTGCTGTCTATTGTGCCGCAAGATAGCAAAACCTCTGTGCTACACCAAATGACATTCATTAAAATGAAAACACAACCAAGCAGCCTCCACCAACTGAAGAAATGGTACCCTATGCTCTTACAGAGTTTCATTCAAATTGATGACGATAGTCATCACTTATTTCACTTATTGTGAAATTAATCTTCCCTAAAATGTCTAATGATATCCAGTACTAATATAATACAGTCTTTTTATCATAGCAAATTTAATACTTTGTTAATATTTCTGCTTGGGTGGCTCGGTTACAGCATCCATTATTGTACATTGTAAAACTTGAGAGCAGTTTTGTAGTGAGCAGAATGTGAAAAAAAGTCCGGACTGTGTGAAATACTTAGGGTTCTCACAGCAGTGATAGGACCCTCTAGACCCGTTTCGTGTCTGTCTTTCAAAGGCTTACTATAGATGTTGTTTCCAATGTGCTCTGCCTTTACTGTTTCTGTATATGGCTTCTGTGGCTATAGCAATGCTGGATGGAGCTGGGATACCATACTGGTGGCTGAAAGATTGGGAAGGAATATGATATCAGTTCATCCAAGCTTGTAAAGGCCAAATCTCATATCTTTTCAGTATCTTAGTGTCTTGGATCTTGATAGTGTTTCCTGCAGTGGTTTTCATGGACTCGCTCTTATAGCAAAGGCCAACATCAGTGCTTTTAACAGTTAACACTTTCATTAGCAGCTTCAGGTGTGCATGACAGGAAAATGAAAAGCATGTTGAACGAAAATATCATGGTACCACACCTTTCTGGAGTGACACATCTCTGAAAGTCAAGTTTTATCTTATGTTCATAGTCTGCAATAAACAGCTGCAATAACAATATTGCACATCTTCATTAATATCAGCCCCAACCACTGCTAATACAAAACTGAGGGGTTACTAGATCTGTAACAGCCTAGATTGGAATAACAGCTTGATCCTGTACCACTTTCCAGTGCATAATAGTTCCATCAGACAGTTAGAACAAAGTCTTTGCTTAGCCCATGAAGTCTGGAGTCTCTGATAGTTATACCAGGATTTCTGGTGTGTGACTAGTGATAAGGCTGCATTTGCAATATACAGCACACTTCCCTTCTGTTTTATACACTTTCTCTATACTTGCTATGTCAAGAATCTTTAATTAATTTCTGTACTACCAGAAAAATATTCAAAAGAATCTCTTTGAACAGCTTCCAACAGCTGACCAATAAGTGGACTTCATTTAAAATGAGCTAATATATCTTGGAAAAAAAAGTGAGCTGAGCAAGTTGTTGGTTGATGAGCCACTTCCAGTGACACACTAAGTGATGCCCATTATAGTGCAGTGGAAGTGTCAGTTGTCCCAGGTACATTGCAGAGTAACACATTGGAAATCAGAACCTTCAGTCTCCTAAGAAGCCCAGATACAGAAGCCTACCCTAGCTTTCTAGATCCACCACCAAGTACAAGCACTGGTATCTATAAGATGGACATATTAACCTAGGCTTGATATGTTCTGGACAATTCCGTATGTGCAGGAGGAAAGATGATCTGCCCATCTTAAGGTCTTGCACCACACACTGAGGTACATAATACCTACCAGAGTAGCCAGACCAAAAGCAATTGGTCAATCCAAATTGAGATGCAAATGTATTTCTCTTGTTACAGCTAAACTGAATTTAACTTCTCTTGTGTTATAATTCCCTAACGCTAAAAAGTTGAAGCTCACCCTTTGCTTCACAGGACATGCACTATGTTTGCTATGTACAGAAAGGGATCAGTGAGTGAACAAGCTTCCTTCTTTATACCATTCTTTTCTTTAAGTTCTTGTTCTTAACTTACCCTTGGAGAGGTTCATTCAAACATGTGTTAGTGTATGAATGAGAGGAAAGAAAAACTAATGAGGCAGATTTCTGTTTTCTTTCTGTAGCTCCATACCTTGCTTTCTC
>VXBO01009784.1:95593-134491 GCA_013400135.1 Rhinoptilus africanus | reverse complement strand
CAGCTCCATGTCCTGCGGGGGGGCTCCAGCGCTGGGGGCAGCACTGCAGGGGGGTCTCACCCAGCGGGGCAGAGGGGCAGAACCCTCCCCTTGCCCTGCTGCCCACCCTGCTGCCGGCGTTCGGCCCTCTCCGGAATCACTCGGCCCTCTCCAGAATCTATCGGCCCTCTCCGGAAGCACTCGGCTTTTTCCGGCTGCGCTCGGCCCTCTCCGGCTGCGCTCGGCCCTCTCCGGCGGCGCTCGGCCCTCTCCGGCTGCGCTCGGCCCTCTCCGGCGGCGCTCGGCCCTCTCNCCTCTCCTGCCCAGTCCCCGCGGTGGCCCGGCCGCCCCGCCGGGGACAGGGGCTGTGGGCCTTTGGCGTGGAGGGGCCTGGCCGGGCCCTGCTGACCGTCCTTCCCCCCGCAGGATGAGCTGACTGCTCTGAACGTCAAACAAGGCTTCAATAACCAGCCGGCGGTCTCCGGGGATGAGCACGGCAGTGCCAAAAATGTCAATTTCAATCCAGCGAAGGTGAGAGCCCTCCAGGCGGTGCGGGCGGGTGGCAGGGCCTGGTGCCTGGGCCCTGGGCAGTCCTGGCTCTCCTTCCTTCACCTTGTCCAGAACCAGGAGACCCTCTTCTGTAGGATGGGTGTTTTAGGACTTAACCATCTGTCCCTGGAGAATTAAAGTTCTGCATACTTCTGGAACTGTGTCCAGCCTCTGAGAGAGCAAGTTCTTGTCTTGCTCCATACATCTTATGGGCAGGTCTGCATCTGCGGTCTCTGTTAAACCAGCGTTTAGAACTCCTTATATTCTGCAATGAAAGCAGAAGACTAGGATACCAGAAGTGAGAAACTTCTTATTGGTTTGGTTTCATTATGGCCACGGTAGAAGAGAAATAAGATTTCTTGAAACATCTGGCAATTTAAACATGGGACTTCTATGACAGGCTTCAACTCCATTTTTCCAATCTCTAAAATCAAGATGTTAACTTCCTGGCCTCCTGGACAAGAGGACTAGTAGTGACCTGGCATGGAAGGCAATCAATAAGCGCAGTGTATTTGTTTTCCTTGGCTGATGTCTGTCCAGGAAGCCTTCTGTCTGGTTTGACAAGTATTTATAAAGAGTTGTGTCTGTCTCAAGTTGAGTCCCTGCTCAGTTATTGTAAGAGTTGGCTGGAAGCATTCCTCTTTGCAAGTATACCAACGGAAATTGTTAGAAGGTTTTTTGTGTTTCAGAAGTTGATGCTGGTGAGACTTCTCATAGGAGCGATAAATGAGATTTTAAGCGCATAGAATAGACCTTTGACCTGTAAAATGTAATTCATCTGTTTGTGCTTTTTTTCCAGATCAGTTCAAATTTTAGCAGTATTATTGCAGAAAAGCTGCGATGCAATACGCTGCCTGACACGGGAAGACGGAAACCCCAGGTGAATCAGAAGGATAACTTTTGGCTGGTGACAGCACGTTCTCAGAGTGCCATAAACAACTGGTTCACAGATCTGGCTGGAACTAAGCCCCTCACTCATCTCGCTAAAAAGGTATGTTAGAGGAGAGGCTACCTGGCAGGGCAGAGCATTCGATCTGTGCTTGTTTCTGAAGTGTTTGTATAGTAAAAATTTCTTTCTATTTGGAGAAGTTTCTTCTTTCTACATCTCTTAAAGTTTTCAGCTTGAAGAGCATATCCAGGATTTGTAGCATGCTGGCTGTAGTCATCCCCGCTCAACTAGTCCCTCGTCTGTTGTTTGGAGGTTGGGTTCAACTTTGCCTTTTGGCTTGTATGATACTTTATGGTTTGGGTGTTTTTCAGAAGAGCTGCCACTGTTGCCTTTGGTCCATTGTTTAGGTTAGGACCATTTTTATTGTGGAGGGTTTTCCAAGATCTCAGAAGTCATAGTCAGAATTACCTGAAACAATCAGCTGAGTAACTTCCCAGTTTTCTGTTGCAGTGACACATTTCTGGTTTTAAGCTGAGAAGAGTATGTGTATTATAGCTTGGTCTCAGCCAGGCTGGAGCATTTCTGTGCTCTGTGGCTAGATATCTCCCTGGTAGCATTGAATTCTGTAGAGTATGAAAGAAGAAAGAAGGGTCTGATTCAGCCATTTCATTGGGCCCGATAGCAAGGGGAGCTAGCTCTATATCAGGGTGGGCCTATAAACAAGGAACTTGGGAATCTAGTATGCCTTGTGGAAAAACACTACTCCCAGTTGTGAAATGGCAGCAGAGCATGTAGTTTGGAAGCTGGAGTTTGTCTGGTCCTTGGACTTCTGAGTCACTCTTGGGGGAAAATAAAGTAATGAGATTTTCCCAGAAGCTGTCTCTCTATAAACGTAGTCCTTGTGTCCTTTGCATGTTGGCTGTCGGTTTCCTGAAGTTGTTGTGAAAGCTTGAACCTTTCAAGGCCTTCCCCAGTTTCCTGCAACGGGCTCCATCAGTTTTCATGGACTTAAACATGAAAATGGCAACTGTCGGTAGCCAAGCACTCTGTGTCTTTGAGGCATCGTAGAATAATTGGGAGGAATTTAAGAAACAGCAAAGCAATTGAACTGCCGGTAGTTCAGGGACTTTGAGATACTGACCAAATGGACCTGTTCTCTGGGAATTTGTGGCATTCCTCTGTGAACACATGCATACTTTCGCTCTCCTTAATATCCTGTGGAAATGAGCCCCACAGCTGTGATGTGTTACTGTTTCCTGGTTTATAGATCAGCAGTGTGATCATTCCACTGGTATCCTCCCATGTTGTATCTTGAATTAATGAATTTCTTTCTACTCTGGTACTCAGTTCCTTGTTTCTCGCAGTCTTCTGTCTGCTACTCATGATATTACAAGACTGTTGTAACCACTGTGTTTTGTTTACATAAACAAAGATCCTCAGTCTATATAGCAGATACTCTGTGTTTCTCACCCAGTCCTTACTCTGTATCTTCTATAGCTGTTTATATCTTCTCTGGAGGATATCCTCAAAGCTGTTGGCAGGATTCAGGGTGTGGATTTACAGTGATGTAATTCTGTTTTCTGACGTCTTTCAATTTGTTTTGTTCCTGTTTATACTGAAATGCAGCTCTGGTACTGTTGCTTTCTGACCAGAGACTGCTTTGTAATAGTTCCCAGCTAAGTCCTTGGTTGCAATTCTCCCTCCCAATTCTGTTACAGGTGCCCATCTTTAGCAAAAAGGAAGAGGTCTTTGGTTATTTGGCGAAATACACTGTTCCAGTAATGAGAGCAGCCTGGCTCATCAAAATGACTTGTGCCTATTATGCTGCCATCACGGAAACCAAGGTGAAAAAGCGTCATGTCATTGATCCCTTCATTGGTAAGCACTCGTGTGGAGCGCTGTTTTTGTCCATCCCAGGTGTTTCCTTCTCAGCCCGCTTTTGGATAGTAGGAGGTAGCCTGGAAATTCATATAAACTTGTTTTCCACGGATAAGTCCTGGTGCTGTGACACGCCTAACTGTCTAAAACAACAGGGCCCACCCATGAGAGTGCACTGTTGAAAAATAAGTCTTAGCAGCCTCAAATACTTCCTGAGAGCTTACCTCTTCTTGCTCCCCATTAAGTTCTACTTTACTCCTTTGCTCTACAACCTGTTTTGTTTCTTACCCTACAAAGATTTAAACACTGTAGTTTAACGATGACTCATTAGCTTCTTCTTAAGTATGTTTCCTAGAGAATTCTGGTATGTTATTCCCTGTTTGCGCTTCCAATTTTGTTAAGCCTTACTGGATACCGTATCTAACATCCTTTGCATCCTGGCCCGCTTCAGATTGCTGTGGTCTAGGAGAGCTCCCCTGGCTGTTTCCTGGTTTATGTGGCTCTGACTACGTGCGCCAACCACACTCCTTTCAAAAGTACTAGCAGCTGAAGTCCTTGGATATTTTTTTTTCCTTCTTGCTGATCTTTGGTATAAAAATCACACAGGCTTCTTAGCTCTATTCCTGGAGGTTGGTTGCATTGTTAGATGTATTTATTTCCTTTACTTCCCCATGCCTTTGAGTGGTTGTCCTGCTGCTCACTGTGTGTTGTTTTTTTCACATTTTTGCATATTTTGCCTTGGGTTTTGCCACCTGCATTGTCCCAGAGGAGTGTAATCGTGCTGTGACTTTCTGTTTTGAGTCTCTCTTATACAATTAGGTTTTAGTAAAAACGATTACTGAAAAAAAATCGTGGCTTTACACCGATATCTGAAAGAGATTAAGAACAAGTTTAGAGTTGAAGAGTTTCCAGTGTTCCTGCTGTCTGTCAGATTATGGAGGATGCTAAACCAGGCTGGCCTCACACTGCTCCCCACTGGAAAGCCTCTTCTCTCTGCCGGCTGATTCTCAGCAAGTGCAGTTGAGGAATCTTTCTTCACAACTTTTCTTGTACAGAAGTAACCCTACCTCCCAAACGCAGAAGTTTTTCCTCTTGTTCTCTATTTCTTTGGATGCCCCTTCCTCCCTACCACCCCCAGGCTGCAAGCAAAGCTAATACTGTGGCACTTACTTTTCTTTCTTCATCTTTCTGCCCTTTTCAAATGACAGGATATTTTTTGGGTTTGCAACCTGCGCACCAGCCTGGTTCTTTCCTGCTTCTGTTTACCATGGCGCTTCTTGCTAACCTGTTTCCTCTTCTCCAGAATGGACACAGATCATCACCAAGTACCTGTCAGAGCAGCTGCAGAAAATTGCGGAGTTCTACAGGCAGCTCCCAGGGCAAGGCTGTGGCTCACCTTCTGGGCCAATGCCGCAGGAGGTTGAACAAGCTTTGAAGCAGTGGGACTACAACGAGAAACTGGCTATGTTCATGTTCCAGGTGAGGGGCTGGAGGGGGCTGCTGGGTGGGGGCATAGCAGAGGAGGGCTAGGGGAAGTGGATGCAAGTGCCTTATTTTTGCACAGTATTCTCTTTTTCTGTGAATAGACTGTTAGGACTGGATGCAGTTTTGTGCTCTGTAGTGGAACAGGGGTAGTACAGAACTTTGCAAGCTTCTGAGTTATTTCCACTGTTGGAAAGCAAGCAGCTGCTGCTGCTGCTCTGCCTTTCCTTAGTGGATGTTGCTTCACCTTTTGTCCATTTGCTCTGCCTTTGTCTGTGTGCAGGATGGCATGCTGGACCGGCACGAATTCCTGACGTGGGTCCTCGAGTGCTTTGAGAAGATACGGTCAGGAGAAGATGAATTTCTGAAAATGCTCCTACCCCTGCTGCTGCGGGTGAGAAATACGTACCTGCTTTAGGAAAGCACTTACTTCTGCTGTTGTCAGTCACCTTCCTATTGCCTAAGGGATGATGCACTGAGAACCCTAGGGAGTGTCCCTCTGAGCGTCCTTCTTAGCTCATGCAAGGAGGCCTTTTTAGTCCTGGTCTCTTCTGCGTCTTTCTCCTTTACGCGGTTTCCCTGCACTGGACTTGGTAATCCCTGCCCGCATCATAGCTGAGATAGTTGGACTCATTGTGCACCACTATGTGGAAACTGCTGTTGTTTCTTCTGCAACAGGTTGTAGACAGACCTTTGAAGCCCTGGGAAGGCTGGGTGTGGGTACATTTTGATACATGGAGTCATTGCCATAGACCATTGAAAGGGTTTTTCTGGTGCTTAGTAGCCAGCGGGTGATTGATGATGCTAAGAAACTCTGTAAAAATGGGCTGTTTCTCCAAGGCATTATACTACTTTGAGAGGCTGGAGGGTTTCTTTTGTGTTCCTTGTAACGAGGACGTTTTCCCCCCTCCCTCTTCCCTACAGTACTCTGGAGAGTTTGTGCAGTCTGCATACCTGTCCAGACGTCTGGCCTACTTCTGCACCCGCAGGCTTGCTATGCAGCTGGATGGCGCTGGCGGGCACCCACCCCACATCCTGTCTGCCCAGACAGGGAATGCTCTTCCTTCAACTCCCACCCCTCAGCCGTCTACAGGGAATCCTCCTCCCAGCCCTTTCAGCGACTTACTGCTGTGCCCCCAGCACCGGCCAGTGGTGTATGGGCTTAGCTGCATCCTCCAGGTAGGTTTGAGTAGTGGCTTGTGATAGTGGGCTCAACAAGGATAGTTTATATTGTATTCCATCGCAGAAGAATCATTACATCTGAATCGGCAACTTGTAAAGGAATATCAAACCACGACTGTCAAAGCGTAGGTCTTTGTGTTACAGAGCTTTCGTACCAAACATCAGCGCTGTAGCAGTGCCCTTGAATGACTTGCATAAGAAAAATGGGTTGTGATAGAGCCTTTTGCTCTATTCACAGGTGCCTCAGGTGGCTGGAAAAGTGTTGCAGGAGAGGGCATGAGAAAGGAAGGGGTATTGCATCTTATATATGTCATAACATATTGTCATCTAGGAAAGGAAATTATGCCAGGAACGGAAGAGCGCTTTGTAATTTTGTGAACTCTTAAATAAAACAAATAACCCCCTATCAGAAAAACCCACCCCCATGGAACAAAAAAACCCCGAACCAACCAACCAACACACACACAAAACAACACCTCCCGCTTCTTTATGGAAGAACTTCAGTGGTTTAGGCAGATCACTCTCCTCGGGAGTGTCAGCAGGCTAGGAAAAGGAGTAACTCCAAACTCATAATCTTTATACTTGGAATTGATTAAATTTTACCTTGCAGTAAAAGGGCAAGGATGCTGAAGCCTTACTGATAGATGTTTGAAAGGCAAATGCTGTTGTGTCACTGTGAGACTCGGTGCATACTGTCCTTGTGTCAGAGGGAGATAGGTGAGTTCTGTTCAGTGCGTGTGTTTCGGGTTGTGTTTTTTCTCCTTCAAGAGGAAAGTGAGTAGGTCAGGTGAGTCCCTGCAAGAGGAGCGGAGATTGCCTCTTCCAGGGGAGGAACGGAGCGTGTTAAAGCACAGGAGGTTCCAGAGAGCGCAGGATGGAGCAGGAGGTGGACAGGAGGAGGGCACAGAGCTTGGGAACCTGTCACCAACAGAGAAACTCGAGATCAAGGAGCACTGACAGGATTAAGAATCATCCAGGCAGCTAGCTCTCAAACAGGGTAGAAAAAAAGATTCCTAGAGTACGGTTGGCTATAAGTCAGGATCTGTCTGCAAGGGCTAGAGAGCAATGTAGGGATTATAAACAACCCCTTTATATTCCTATTAATTCCTTCTTGGTCACTTTCTGTTTAAAAAGTTTAAAGGTTGGATTTTTTTTCTAGATTCTGTGTTATAAAACATGTCTTTTTAAATATAAAAATCCTTTGTTAGGGAGTTTACCTAAGGAAAAATATACAAACATACGCACCTCCAAGACTTGGCTGATCTGGGATTTGAACACAACCTGCTTTAAAAGTTCAAATTGGTTAAAGATGGTCTGATCTTTCTTAGTATGTCTCAGAAGAACTCTTCTGATAGATCTGCAGGATACTCTGATCTGCAGAGAGTAGACATGGCTAAGGCAGAAAAAGATCTAGTGGTTGGAAGTTAGAGCTGGGTGAAGTCAGGCTTGAAACAGATGCATTTCTAGCAGTGTACATAGGAACATTTGAGCAAAGGTTAATTGAGGTACGATGGATTCTTTGGTTTGAGTGTTCAAAACAGCCTCGGTTGTCCATCTTAATGTCTGGCTCCTTGTGAGCCAGAAGCTATAGGGGTGTATCCTGGGAATCGTTCAATGAAGTTTTGTCTATGTTTGTGTAGGTATTTGTACAAGATGATAGAAGAATGAAAACGCATATATAATAGTATTGTTACTATAATCATACTTGTAATTACTAAATAACATAGTGTAATGAGTTTGGGTCTGTTGACTCATACTTCTCACACTTTACTCTTCATGAGGGCTGTAAGTCACTAACATAAATGCTTCTCTTGGACCACAAGGGTTGTGCATTGATGACGTGAGCTGTAGAAAATAAGTTCTGTTTAGAAGCAGCAGGGAGCTCTACGGCGACATGATGCTGCTTTTGGATAACATGTAACTCTGGTCTTGGCTTCCTAAGCATACCTAGGGCAAGAAACTCAGCACAGCAAAAATACTAGTTTACTCTTCTACTCTAGTATGGTCTTTATCCCAAAGACTTTTTCAGAGCTTAGAACAAAAAAAATCCAAATAGTAAATATGTATACAGGATGATGAATGCCTGGGCTGTAGGATAAAGGAGTGTTTATTTCTGTGGAAAGCAATCTAACTTCATTGTTTTCACCTTGATTTGCTCAATGATGCTGATTTTTCTCTCTGCTGCAGAGTATAATTTTGTGTTGCCCAAGTGCCCTTGTGTGGCATTACTCATTGACTGATAGCAGGATAAAGACCGGCTCTCCGTTGGACCACCTGCCTATAGCCCCATCCAACTTGCCCATGCCAGGAGGGAATTCAGCCTTTACACAGCAGGTGAGCAGCCTTCAAAAAAGGGAGCTGCTGTGGTCCAGGATAATAGCTGTATCTTGGCTCTTTCAGGATTTTCTTTTCATGTTGTGTGATAAGCAGAGCTGTCTCACTCCCAAGGAATTAACTGCTCCCATTCTGCTATAAGCAAGAGAGTGATGTCCTTGGAAGATGGGCAGAATCTAACCTTGAGTAGAGCTACTGTCATGTTCTTTGTTTCCTGATAATTTTGTACACGGGACTTCTATGGCATCATTTTATATGTTTACACAAATGCATTGCTTTTAGGTTCGAGCAAAGCTGCGTGAAATTGAGCAGCAGATAAAGGAACGTGGCCAAGCTGTGGAGGTTCGCTGGTCATTTGACAAGTGCCAGGAAACCACAGCAGGTAACTTGCTGTAGGTTAAAATTTCTCTCCCCTTGCTCAGTGTTTTACCCTGAGAAACTTCCTGTCTGGCTGTTTTCTTTGATTTTTCCTCTTTGCTGCCGTTAATGTTTACTGTCAGCAGTGAAAAAAACCCAAATGACTCTCTTCTTTCCAGTACAAAATCTTGCGTGGGTCTGTTTCCCCAGGTATAGGGGCAGTTTCTTTTACTGGAAGCTGGAAATGTGTACCAGAGGGTTGTTCTCTTGTATACGTGTCATGCTCTGATGGTTTCCCCTAACATCTGCTGTTGGCCACTGTGGGAGTGAGGGTACTAAGTTAGGTGGACCCTTGCCCATCTGCTGCAGCTTTCTTTAGGCAGTCTCCTGAACAACGTGCTCACAGAAACTTTTGCTCTGTAGTCCGTTGTACCAGTTGCCAAATACACATTGCTCTTCTTTGTTCTCTTCTAGGTTTCACTATTGGCCGTGTCTTGCACACTTTAGAAGTTCTGGACAGTCACAGCTTTGAAAGATCTGACTTCAGCAACTCTTTGGATTCCTTGTATAACAGGATATTTGGGCTGGGCCCAACCAAAGACAGTCATGAGGTGCCTTGGGACTTTGTTGCTGGGCCCTGGTCTTGGATGTGCTGTGTTCTTGTTTATATTCCACGGTTACTGTGCTGTATCTGCAGAGAGCTGACTAGCTAGTGGCCTTTGGCCAAGAGATGCATTCTCCATTGAAAAGGGTTTCACTGGCCCTAAGTTGGGGAGGTACTGAAGTGAGAATGGGGGGTGTCTGTTCTCTAGAAAGTCTATGCTAACAAATACCTGTAAGCTTGAGAATCCACACAGCTAACTGAGGAGAGTCTCCTGATGGAAGACATCAGTCCAGGTAGCAGATTGATGATAAAGACATTATGTCTCTGAGAGAAGTATATGCTAGCCTCTTCAAATTCTGGGGTGGCAGCAACTTCCTGGGAGTCTGGGAGCTCACAGTTCAAGTTCCCCTTAGCCTGGGTGGTGACATATTTATGATGTGTAGGACCATAGTGCAAACAGTACTGGATAGATTCCTGGAGGTGAGCTGCGGGTTAGTAGTTCAGTAGTTTACATACTTGGTAGAACGCTGTCGAGAAGCTGTGTTTCACTCTGTGCTCAGATGAGCAGGCGTGCTGCTGGAAGAGAGATGATTTTCTGAAGCAAAGCCAGCATACAGATTAGTCGAGGGCTGTGGATCACCTCATGTTGCAATGTGGAGACAAAGCAGGAGAGCTTTAGCTTGACATCTGTCTTCCATGGTAGGAAGAGGGGAATGTAGCAGTTTTTAGGCTTTGTTCTACTGGAAGAAGACTTGCTGTTATATCCAACCAGAGGCCTCAGGACTATTCACCTCTTCTGTTTGGCTCAGGTTCTCACTGTAGGGCATATGTCTCAACAGATCTCCCCAGACGACGATGCGGTGGTGGCCTTGCTGTGCGAGTGGGCTGTCAGCTATAAACGCTCTGGACGCCACAGGGCTATGGTTGTGGCCAAACTCCTGGAGAAGCGTCAGGCAGAGATAGAGGCTGAGGTGAGTCCTGTTTCCTGGAAGGCTAGCAGCACTAAAGGAGAGCAGAGGTTACCTGGCTGTGATTGTCTTACACGGAAAGGCGAAGGCTGATCGGCACCATGCCTCTTAACACTGGTGCTGTTAATTATGACATTTGCTCCATCTAACCCAAAGTAGGTCGTAAATGAGTGTCTTGGTTTTGGCCAAATCGGCCAATGGCTGGCGACAAATGCTCCCCCCCAGCCTCTCATGCATGGGGAGGAGGGGGAGAGATAAAGAGAGATTTACGAGTTTAGAATATATTAAACTAGTTTAATGAAATATTAAGAGAAAAAGGAAAATAATAAAATAAATACAGTATGTACAAAACCGTTTTAAGCTCCCAGGATGGTGTCAGTGGCAGGCACTAGGGCAGTCCCAAGCTGGACTCAGCGACGGGTGGGAACCGTGTTCCCGAGCTGGAGTCAGGAACGCATGGATGGGGATCAAAGGCAGAGGAACAGACAGGGTCCTGCTCGGACGTCGGCCATTGAAGGAAGAGCGTTGACCCTTTGATCCCTCAGCTTTTGCACTGAGCACGGGGCGGGTGGGATGGAATACCCCTGTTGGGCAGTTTTGGGTCCCCTGTCCTGTCCGCTCCCCCCCGCAGGTGGGACCCCTCTGCGCTTTTCCGCTTCCCACCCTCCAACGGGGCAAATACCGGAATGAGCTGACCTTGGCTGTTACAGCCATAAGTATAAGCAAGAACCTCTCTGGTACCGTTCCTTGGCACTAACTGTCTTATGACTCTGAATGAACCGTTTCAGACACAACCTGCTGTTAATTTCAGAGAGTTCAGAGGCCTAGCCTAGAAGTAAAATTACTGAACAGAAAATTGGTTCTGTTTTACCTCAAACCGGGACAATGAGCCTGTGGGGTGGTGTGTATCCCATTTCTTGGATGTGTTTGAAGACAGGTGATTGCAGCACAAATACTGGCATACTTGGAGACTGAAGTAGTCTACAGAAACCTGTGTGGTGGCTTTCCTATAAGTGCAAGATAGGAAAATTGAATTGAAGACTTCTTTTTGGGGTTTATGGATAGTGAGTTTCTCCTCTGTCACAGCAGTTGGTACTTTTTTCTGTTTCTACAGAGATGTGGGGACTCTGAAGTTGTGGATGAGAAGGGCTCCATCTCCTCAGGCTCTCTCTCGGCAGCCAGCGCTCCTGTCTTTCAGGATGTCCTTATGCAGTTCCTTGACACTCAAGCTCCTATGTTAAGTATGTAGTAAGAACTTGTGGTCCCCCCAGTTTCTAGCTTTCGCTCTCCCGCAAACTTTGAATCTGTGTGCTGTTCCCTTGTGTGTAGGTCCTGGATGTACCTAAATTCTCTCTGGTTTCCTTGCCATTCAGAGCACACCTTGGAGAGGGAGGGAAAGGAGCCTGGAGGGTCATGTGACAGAAAGATGATGCAGAAGTACTTCTGTTAACAGAGTGTTGACAGAGAATAAATTACTATAGCCTAATCAGGGATTAATTCAATCTGAGAACTAGAGGAGGGGGTCTAAATAGTAAGTGATAAAGCTCTGGAATAGTCTCACTGGAAGTACTGCAAACAGATTAAGGGGGACAGGGTACAACTCTGTGTGATGCAGCCGACTGTTTGTACACCCAGCAATGGCACTTCCAGGCTAAAGTCCTTTGCCTCTGGTCTGTGAGACTAACTGGAGAGCTTTTGACTCGCTCAGTTGGCACCTGTTGAATCTGGGCTTTCTGGTTTTAGTCCCTGCTGTAATCTCAGAACTGTGTATCAGTCACTGTGTTGAGATCTCTGGAAGCACTTTCTCTAGCCGTAGGTGAGGTGGCTGGTGTTTCTCAGAGTGCTGCAGAAGAACTCTGGTAGTCCTGACTGTCTGTGCTGTCCTTTCAGCTGATCCTGGGAAGGAAAACGAGAAGGTGGAGTTTTTTAACCTGGTGCTGCTGTTCTGTGAGCTAATCCGACATGATGTCTTCTCTCACAACATCTATATGTGCACGCTCATCTCCCGGGGTGATCTTGCCATGGATTCTCATGGGCCTCGCCCGCCCTCACCCTTTGATGACCCTGCTGAAGAGCATGACAGGAAGGAGACGGAGGGAAACAGTGGCATCAAGCTAGAGGTGAGAGCACAAGCGCTGTGCCCTCCTGTACGTGTCCCCGTGTTGTGTTTGGCAGCCTCCTTGCTGTTACCTGCTGGAGGAGGTGCCAGTGCCTCATGCATCTCCTTCCCCCAGCCTGTTTCCCTAGTGTTTCAGTTTCAAAAGCAGAAGACTGGAAAGGACCTGCAGAATGCAGAGGGGTAGACAGGAAAATCTTGCATTGCTTGGAGCAGAGCAGCAGATCATGAGGTGCCTTGTGAGGCCTGTCCATGATATTTGCAGTGTATTAGGCTCCAACTTGCCAGACACCGTGGGTGTGTTGTCGTATTGCTGTTACTGTCCAACGTGGGCATCGAGTGCTGTAGTAAACAAGTACTCTCTTCTTCCCTGGTGCGTCACTGAGGTGTAAAGCGCTGTGTCTGTTCCCAGGATACAGGTCTTTCTGAGCCCATGGACATCGACCACAACTCCAGCATGCTCTTTGATGACATGGAGAAGACAGACTTTTCGGTACGTTCTTGTGTTTTCTACCTGCTACTCAGTAAGTAGGTCAGTATGTTGTGGTGGGACCAGGGACATCACATGCCTCGCTTTTGTGTGAGTCCTCCCTGTCGTGGTTTGAGGTAAAACAGAACCAGTTTTCTTTTCGGTAATTTTTTTCCCCTCTCTACTGTAGAGCCAGTGTGCTGGAAGTGGCTGGGTTGTAAGGCAGCTGGCGCTGTAAAAAAGGTCCATATAAGCTGGTTATGCAGTTTGGAGTCCATCAGAGTACAGTCCCTGTCATTCCTGGGACCTCTTGTGCTCTGGTGAGCCCGGTGTTTGGGCAGGGTAGGAATAGGGCTGCTTGGGAGTGGGTGGGAAATGGAAGACTGTGAAACCACCAGGAGATTGGGAGTGACAGCGTTGGCAGGGGTTTTCTTCATCACCTGGGAGAAGACACAGTTCTGCTATCATCGTACTGTGTGGTCTTCATTACTTCTTCAGTTTTGCGGTTCTTCATAATATTTGTGGGCATAGTTTGTGGTTGCAGGATGCTTTGAAGCACTTAGTAATAAAAATAACTTGTGGTGGTTGAAAAATCCCAGAGTACCTACATTCCTGCAGCCATTTATGGCCTTTCAGGCTATGTTAGTCAGGTGTGATATGCAGAGCAATGTGGTTTTCCCAGGATCCTTGCTTGCTCTGTGGAGATGGTTATTTACAAAATCCAAAGTTGTGGTTATTTATTTCCTATTGTTTTCAACTCAGTATACAACATGGATCAGAAGCAGAAATGGGAATAGTGCCTTAGCATGATGCCTTGGTCATTGCCCTAAGAACTGGATGTTTCTCCAACCCGCCCCTCTTCCTGCCCTTTTTTCGGCCTGAGCAGATGTACCTTCCTTCAGCAATCTTCACTGTTGCATGACCATGTTCCCTACCTAGCTTTTTTGGTTCTCGTGTCTTCCTAGATGTTTTCTCCTCCAATGCATTGTGAATCTAAAGCCAGCCCTTCCCCTGAGAAACCAGATCCTGAAAAGGAAGCAAAGCCTCTGCTGAAGGATAAGTCTGTGGAAGGAATGCTAGCATCCCTGTATGACCAGCCTCGGCACATCCAGTATGCAACACACTTTCCTATTCCTCAGGTATGAGATCTACTTATAGCCGCTCCTCTGTTACTGCCTCGTGCTCTGGTCACGAGGCCGCTGTGTTTCCCTGCAGTACTGCTTTGGGTGGGTAAGGAACAGTCGTACTTTCCTGCACTGCTGCAGGAGTTGATCTACTTAAGAGTCTCCTTGCTTACTCCCATAGCAACTTTTGAGATGAAGCTTTCCTTTTCCTTTAAGAGATCCAGATATGAAGGAAGATTTAAAGCATTCAGCCTCATAGTTACTAATGCAATTGTCTCATTTGGTTCCCTAGGAGGAGTCGTGCAGTCATGAGTGTAACCAGCGGTTGGTGGTTCTTTTTGGGGTTGGAAAACAACGGGATGATGCTCGGCATACGATCAAGAAAATAACCAAAGACATTCTAAAAGTCTTAAACAGAAAGAGCACTGCAGAGACGGGTTAGTAGAGCTTAAGCCACTCCTTTCTGAAGTAGGGGCGTCTTTCCAGTTGGCTGGCTCCTTTGTCTGAAGTCTCACAGTGAAAGGATTTTATATAATCTACAGCGCCTGGTAATCTGTATCAATCACTGAGAGTCTGGAATGGTGCTCTGTTCCCAAACGTACTAACCAGCAAGTAAGATAATTAGTTTCCTGCTGACAAAATCTGTTTAATTGAACTTTTATTCATAGGAAGATTAAGTCATATAAAGGTTCAGAGTGAGATGGTGGCCAAAACTTTGGCTTTTCAAATTTTATTTTCTTTAGTTCTTGCATTTGGATCTGTACCCAAAAAGCAAAGAGGACTTTGCCTATGCATATTCAGCAAATACCTTAATTATATGTAGCATACCGTTATGCTTGGGGCACATGCTAAATGCATAGGATGCGTAATTTGGATAATTGTGTCAAAATCAATAGAAAGCCTCTGACTTCCATCAGCTGGGAATCTGGCTACAGTTTTTTTTCTCCCATAGTCTGCTTCCTGAAAGGCAACTTGAAATGTGGTAGAAAGATGATTCTTTAAAAGACGGGGTGATCTGACAAAGAAATTTTGACGCTGAACATCTCCAATCCAGAAAATCTGTTTTCATCAGGGAATCAGTGTAGCTCTAACTTGAGAGAGAAAGTATTTTCCCCCTCCAAGGAGTACGTTCATTTGGGATAAACTAGATGTTAACCCTGCTGTTATTCTCAGGTTAGGAATTCCTTCTTCAGCAGCTTATTTTTTGAATTCAAGATGGTCCTTATCAGCATAAGGTCTGGGACTCAGGCTTTTTGGCTGTGCTGCATGGCAGGGGCTGGTCTTGCTGAGGGACCGGCAGGTGCTGATGGCTGATACCTGGTCCTCCTCTGATGAGGAAGGTAGCCTAATACTGATCCTCCCAACTTTGGTAGGTGGAGAGGAAGGACAGAAGAGGAAAAAGAGCAAACCAGAAGCATTCCCAACAGCTGAAGATATTTTTGCAAAGTTCCAGCACCTTTCTCACTTTGATCAGCACCAAGTTACATCTCAGGTATGAAACTTTCAAGACTGCTGTCCTTCTTGGGCCCTGACTGTGTCCCGTTAACGTTACTGAGAGCAGCTTCCTGGAGGGACAGGGAGGTGGGCCTGCTGAGGGACTTCTGCAAGAGGAAATAGTATTGTATGTTGTCTTGCGCTTGCAGGTATCTCGCAATGTCTTGGAACAGATCACCAGCTTTGCCTTGGGAATGTCATACCACCTGCCTCTGGTACAGCATGTGCAGTTCATATTTGACTTGATGGAGTATTCACTCAATATCAGTGGTCTTATCGACTTTGCCATCCAGGTGAGTGCAGTGTGCTCAAATGCTTCCTGGGGAGGGCATCATCGGCCTGAAAGACTGTGCTGTGGTAGCTGTGTTGCTCCTGGGGTCATTGGTGACCCTCTGACCTGTGTCACGGAGGCGGTCGGATCAGGTGGTCATGGCGGTGCTACTGGGCTGCAGCTGTTAGGAGTAGGTTGTTTGTGGCACGTGGGCTTACCTGTTCTGTTCTGAGGGTTATTATTCCAAAGGCTTCAGGGTTGTCTCCAAAGGACTTGCATTGCAGCTCTGTCGCTGGCTGCAGTGAGGCCTTGTTCTGAGTGAGAAGGGGATCGTCTGTCTCTGGCAGCTCTCCCACCTCGCTCCCCTGGAAGGATCCTTGGCAGTGCAGGCTGCCTTCTGGATCCTGCTAAAATCCTGTTGCTGTTTCCGCAGCCTGTGCCAGGTGTCTCTTGAAGCCTTGCTCTGGTCGCTGACGGAATTGAGGCTGTTAGCCTTAAAAAGAGAGCTGAGTGAGATTTATGCAGGACAGAATTGCCAAACAAGCTGCCTGCTGCTGTCCGTGGCCATATCCCCATCACCCTCTGATAGCCAAGCACTGACAGCCCCTTGTACTGCCCGAGTGAGACGTTGTGCCTAAGTATGGGGTGCCAACTGTTCCAGGGGTACATCTCTAGGCAGAAAGCGCCTGCCAGTCCCTTTCCTGGCAGGTCCTGCAGGCTGTGGGTGTAGTGTGCCTGCTCCATTTCTGACCATACCTTACCCCTGTGGCTGTTGAAGGGTTTTTCTGTCATTGGGTACAGTTGCTGAATGAACTGAGCGTGGTGGAGGCAGAACTGCTGTTGAAATCCTCCGACCTTGTTGGCAGCTACACCACCAGCTTGTGCCTGTGCATCGTGGCTGTGCTGCGGCACTACCACTCCTGCCTTATATTGAACCAGGACCAGATGGCCCAGGTCTTCGAAGGGTAAGGAAATCTTCCCCTCACCGTGTGGAAGGAAGTAACCTATCTTCTGGGGACTTGTAAGGGGCAGGGAGATACCTGTGTTCTTCCTAAAAGGTGGAAACTTTGTGCTTGAGGATTCAGCTCACAGAATTTGCGGGGGACAGGATATGTTACCCAGTGAGCACTGTTGCTGTGAGCTCGGGAAGATAGCTATGTTATGAGGCTGTTCCTTATTCCTTGTTGCTGCAGCATTTTTTTGTCTCTACACAGCCTGTGTGGGGTGGTGAAACATGGCATGAACCGCTCAGATGGCTCCTCAGCAGAACGCTGTATCCTGGCCTATCTCTACGACCTCTATACCTCCTGCAGTCACCTCAAAAGTAAATTTGGGGAGCTCTTTAGGTGAGTCTGAGACAGGTGGGGTGCAGTGGGTGCTGACCAGTATGGCACCTTTTCTTAAGCTTTGCTTGTGATCTTGTTTGATGGGATTGTTCCTGAGATCCTCTCAATGGGGAACTGAAGCCTTGTTAGTAGTGCCTGTTTTACAGGCAGTTATGACCCTCTGTATAACCTTGACTCTTAGATTGTCATGTTGTTTTTGGTAAATTGCCTTCAGCACCTCCACAAGCCTGTTCTGTCCTCTGCAAGTGGGGTAAGAAGTAGAGAGGTCTGTTCCTACCAATCTCTGATGACAGAGCAGTCCATCCTAATGGTTGTTCTCTGCTTGTGCTCAGATTCCTAATAATCCTTGGACTGCTTCTGAACCTGCTCTGCTTGGTTCTGGGTTTGTTCTTGTGCTCCTTTGCAGTCCTTATCCTTATTCTGTCCCTCTTGGCTCTTCAGGTTCTGCTCTGCTGATATTGCCACCAGGCTCTGTCCCGTGGGCTTACTTTACTCTGTGGCCTTCTGCCCTTTGCAGTTCATTTCTTGGGAACTGTGCCCCCACCACCTCTATGTGGAGCTCCTCCCTTAGCAACTCAGAGATGGAGTCCACGGATCTCCCGGGCTTTTTGCTTAGGTGATCCCGTGAAGGGGTAATTCTCCTGACATTTCCCAGCACAGTGCTTGGCTCTGTCTTCTCTCACAGCTCCTGCTCCCTGTTGGTGTTTCCAGTGCGTAGGGATGTCTGACCCTCGGTGTTACCCCTCGCCGAGGGGCTGTGAGAGTGGCTTGTGCCTTGGCTAAACTGGCTGCTGAGAGCCTTTGAAAGTCTTTCTCTGGACTGAATTGAGAGCAAGAGGGAGTGCTGTGGTCACAGGTGCCTTGGGATTCCTTGAATTGTGCCTCACACATAGGGGAATATAGGGAGACATAGGTATTAGTCTCACTGAGTTCTCAAAAGCTGTTCATCAAGGGTTTAAAGTAATACCCCACAGATAAAAGGGAATATCCTCTAGCAGGCAAACAATAGCTTAGAAATGGAGACAAGGAGTGGGAAGGAGTTTGTATTTTGAGGGTGATCCCTTCCTGAGGAGTCCCACAGGACTCTGCTAGTGCTTGTGCTGTTCTACGCCTCAGAAGTTGTATGAGTGGTCTCAGAACTTTTCATAAAACTGTTATTCAGTGTATAATAGAAGTTGGCTGCAGGTTGTTGTAGTAGGGCACAGTGATGGTCACCAGGTGATAAAATGGCAGACAAGGTTTAGTGTTGTTAAACATAACGCACATAGGACCTACCTTGTTCCCTTCCAAACTATGTAGTGATGGATACATACTACTGATTGGATAAAGGATCTTTGAGCTGTAGCAGATAGGTAATTGAAAACGTCTTCCTAGTGTTCAGTAACAGTCAAAAAGCGAATTAAATGTTAGGTGTTGTTTTGTAAAGGAGTGGAGAACAGACCAGAGAGCATCGTTAGGCCACCGTTAAAGTCCTGGTACAACTGTGCCTTGCGGACTTGGGCAACAGACTCCAAAAAAGCATGTAGAGGAGGGTGAGTGGATACGTGACCAGAGGTTTGGAATGACTTGCTTATTAGGAACTGACCCTCCTCCCCACAGAAGAGAAAAACGGAATCTTCAGTATCTCTTAAAATACAAGCACAAAAAAGAATGAATAGAAAGTAACACATAGTAGGTTCAGTACAAAAGAATAAACTTGGTAGTTCTTATAGCTAGTGTGGAACTCATTCCATGTTGTGAACGTCAAAAATCTACTGGATTCAAAAAGTAGGTGGACAAATTTGCAGGAGGCAAATGTGTTGGGGAGAGCATTATCTTTAACTCTGAAAATCTGCGAACCCTAAGTTGCAGCAGGATGGGGAAGGATGCTGGAACAGTATTGCCACGTGCCTGCCTTGGTCTTAAACTCTTCTCTGGGCATCAGCTGTTCTGACAGTTGGTATTCCCCCAGTCTGACCTGAGTAGCCATTCCCATGCATCTTTGCTGAGCCCATGGGTAACTTCCAGGTGCTTCCGCAACAAAGAATCAGCTCCACTCTTTTGTGAGAGTCTGTTTGTACACAGTGATCTTGAGTTTCCAACTGTTCTTGCCCAGGATTGCTTTGCTTGTTAGAGTTCAGTGGAAGCTTAGGTTTTTTGTTTTCCTGATCTTTCTTTCCTGTCCTGTTTAGTGACTTCTGCTCCAAGGTGAAGAACACAATCTACTGCAATGTGGAGCCATCTGACTCCAACATGCTGTGGGAACCAGAGTTCATGATTGACACTATTGAAAATCCATCTGCACATAATTTTACGTACACCAACCTGGGCAAGAGCCTCAATGAAAATCCAGCCAACCGCTACAGTTTTGTCTGTAATGCACTCATGCATGTGTGTGTGGGACACCACGATCCAGACAGGTGAGAGGCAGAGCTTTCCTGGTTCTAGTGCAATAGTAATATCTTTAGGCGAGGGTAGGAAAGCCAGTTGCCATTCCTTGGCTGTCTGGAGGTATGAGGAAGAAGGAACCAAGGCTGGGGTACCTTAGAGAATCAATGGCCTGATGGCGTGTGTGAGTAGCAAAGCTGACCCTCTGCTTTTGTCATTATTTGCTTAACAGGGTGAACGACATTGCTATCCTGTGTGCTGAGCTAACCGGCTACTGCAAGTCTCTGAGCGCCGAGTGGCTGGGTGTGCTCAAAGCTTTGTGCTGTTCCTCCAATAATGGGACCTGTGGCTTCAATGATCTCCTCTGCAATGTTGATGCAAGTGCAAACATTCAAAAGGGGAAAAGGAGTTGAAGCAGGAGTGGAGGGATCCCTTGGGAGAAGGCAGAAATGAACAAGGGATGGAGGCTTTGTCTTCTGAGGACAGGGGACAGGCTTTGAATACCAGGGCAACCTCTTGGTGTTTGTTGCAGCCTGGGCTGATCATGGACATTGACCTGGGGTTGTGGGCCCTTCTACCCCCCCCAGCTCCTAGGCAAGCTGAGGAATTGCTGACAGAGGGAATGAGGCAGAGGCTGTTGTGATCACTGGCTGATCTCCTCTCTTCCAGGTCAGTGACTTATCTTTCCATGATTCCTTGGCCACCTTTGTTGCCATTCTCATTGCCCGGCAGTGCTTGCTGCTGGAGGACCTGATTCGCTGTGCTGCTATCCCCTCACTTCTCAATGCTGGTAAGTGCATCCCAGCAGAAAGCTGGGCTTGGTCTCAGTTCTGGCTCAAAGGCTTGTGCTTAATGGATACTTCGTGAACCCCATAGTTGTGAAATGTGCCTCCGATGCTTCTTTTATAGTGTGGTACTTAAAGAATTGATCATTTTGCTTTAGAGAGTTTCTGGCCTTTTGATTTCTATCAAAAACTGGTTGTGCTGAGGCTTTTCAGTGTCTTGCTCTCTGCAGTTGCAGTGTGCAAGCTGAAATAAGCAGAGAGAGGTGTTACCGGTTACGCTGTCTGACCAGCGTACTCAGCTCTGGACTCCAGCAGTACACCTCCTTCTGCTGATATGGTTCAGCTTAGCATCTTGGCTAGAGCAGCCAGCTGACCAGTTGGCCTGCAGCGCCTGGGTCACTCTGCTGTGCTCTGCCACCAGCCTTCCTAGCTTTGCTCTGGGGATCGCAGCATCCAGAGTCTGACAGGGTGAAGCTGGGAAGATGGAGTGAGCAGAATGCAGTGCAAGTCATTGAGGATAACACTGATGGGTTTGCTCACTTGCATGTTAATTGCTGCATGTGCTCCATATTTGTAAATACAGTAAGGCTGCTGCAGCGTCTCAACTGGCTGCTCCAGGGCAGTGTGCTGTGAATAGCTTTTGGGTTGAAAGTCAGCTCTCCCAGCACTTAAGAAATCTCAATGGACTGTTTCCTTTACATAGCCTGCAGTGAACAGGACTCAGAACCAGGAGCACGTCTGACCTGCCGGATCTTACTCCATCTGTTTAAGACTCCGCAGCTGAACCCATGCCAGCAAGATGGCAGTAAGTGAATGACAGTAGAGCCTTTCTTTATTGTGAAAGTACTGAGGCTCTTGCACCTCAAGAAAAGAGATGCTGGACCCTATGATTAGAGATCATGACCTGCTTGCTTTGAATAAAGCAGGCAAAGCCTGATAACACTGCTTTCTGCAGAGGACAAAGAACAATATCCTTCCATTTATGTCACTCCATGGTAGCCAGGCATGGTGGGGAGGAGGTCCTTGGAGGCAGGAAACGAGCCAGTAGAGGTGGCCATGCCATCACTAAGCCATTGAAATAATGATCACTTCTCTTTTTATGTCTAAAGCTTTGTATGGCCTCTTAACATGGGGCCAGAAGCTGCTATTTTACAGCACTCCCTTTTTGTCTGATGATGGAAACAGTCCAGGAAGCTCTGTTCTTGGCTCCTTATCAGTATCCTCATAGCTCAGATCTCTAAACCCAGCCTAGGTTCAGAGGCGTAGGGGTTTAGATGGTAGTCTAGGGTAGGGTACTGTTGGAGCTTAGAGCTCATGACACAGGCGCTGCTCCCCATTTGGATTTCATGGTTCAGTTGTCACAGCGTGATTGGCACTATGATTTGCAAAACTTAATTAAATGGAGCCCATGTTACAGTTGGGAAAAGCCTCAGGATTCTCTGAGCTGGATTCTGCCGTACTGGTGCTGGCGTGTAATTGAGGCAGCTCTGGAGCCTGTGCCTTTCTCACTGGGTACTGCCCATTGTCCTCTTTGCAGACAAACCCACGGTGGGAATCCGTTCTTCGTGTGACCGACACTTACTGGCAGCTTCCCAGAATCGCATTGTGGATGGAGCGGTCTTCGCAGTGCTGAAGGCTGTCTTTGTTCTGGGTGTGTACCTGCGTTAGCCTCGACCTGTAAGAATGTGTTTTTAGGGGGGTTGGGAGAAAGGCAGTATATTGCATGTGTTGACTGTACGGAAGGCCAGAGGAGATGTGTTTTGCTTGGGTATGGGGCTTGTCTAAAGCTCTTTGGTTGAGCTGTAAACGTGCTTCGTAACTCTTAGCTGCAGAGATCACTGATCACAGAGAGAGTTTACAAAAGCTCAAGATGTTTTGTGGCTCAGGCTTTGGGTTTGGCATTGATGATTGACACGTGTGCTTTTCTTGTAGGAGACGCAGAACTGAAAGGCTCTGGCTTTTCCCACCCTGGAGGTGTCGATGATCTCATGGATGATGAGCTGGGCACCAGGAAGCCTGGTGGTCGGGTGGTAACTGTAGAAACGGCTAGCTTGGATATTTACGCCAAGTATGTACTAAGGAGTATATGTCAACAGGTGAGTCTGTCCCATCTAGGCTTGTCCTTATCCCTTCTACAGACAGATAGTCCCATGTGACTTTCTGCAGGTCGGGTTTGGCGGGTGTTTCTTTGCCCGATCAGTAAAGAACCTGCGATGGCTCTGCCAGGTGATGGCGCTAAGGATTGCTCGCCATTAGCAAAAGAAAAAATAGGGCGGCAAAGAGTTGACAAGAATGAAGTGTTGCAGCACGCAGGGACTGCACATCCCCTTTGCTTGGGCACCAGCACAGGGCTCATGTCCAGGGAATGCTAGTTTGGGGAGTGGTTTGCCGAGATGTGTGCCGGAGGCAAAGAAGATAAGCATGAGAGAGACAGCTTGTTGAAGGGATACATGGTGCCTTTCCCAATGCCGCTTAAGTGTTGCTTGCAGCTAGGCTTGTACCTAGGCTGTATCCCTGGGCTTTGCAGTGCCCTGTTTGGTTAATTAAAGGAACAACAACAAAAATCTTCTGCTTAGCCTAATCTGACAGCACATTTGAGGAACTGAAACCTGGCTAATAAGGTACTTGGTTGCAGAGTGGAGCGGCTGTAGCCACTACTGTATGAAAATGGGTGTTGAAGGGTGTCCTTAGCCTTGGTTGCAGTTTTATTCTGTCAGCAGGAAAGATGCAGAGTTACAGTTTGAGCCTGTATTCTGTATTACTAATGCATAGACACAACACGTTAGTGCTATGTTGTCCTCATGCTTTGTGATGCTGCCGTTTATTGGTTGGCTCACTATATAGCAATGTTACTGGGCTACCAAAGAAGAACTGGAGCCACCAATTTACAAGCATAAATTCAATATACTTGGTGTTGCTGAAACTTCACAGAAGTAGATATTCCTTTGCTGGTCCCAGTCTATGTAGGAAGGACTCACAGTAGGTAGAAAATGTGTGTATTTGTACAGGAGGGAGTAGCAGGGTCAGGTGTCACTGCTTATACCAATTGTTGGCAGCACTGGTTATGCAGGAGTGAGCATTCCAGTAGAGCTCAGTAAGTACCACCAAATTGCACCAGAGCTTCTGCAGGATTCCTGCAGCTGCAAAGGGCTGGTAAAATTATGTGTTTAATGTTGGCACCTCCGGTGTGAGTGGTGGATGCTGCAGAACTCCCACTACCAATTCTGAAATGTCTGTAGAATGCCTTAAGCCTGTAAGTTGTGATTTCTCAAACTCAGAAGATGTTGCATCTTATATTCAGGTGTATATTTTGTAATAAACTTCATAACAGGGTGGGGAAAAGGAGCAGACCATAGAATTAAGTTAAAGTTTTCTTAGCTGCAGATGATTATGACGTAGTTGCTGGTCTGCCCTTTAGCCTGTTTAAATTAATGAAAGTGATTGTGACTGGCCTTTTGAAAAGGTTAATTTTTAAGAGCTGTGATAAACTGCAGTGGGAACCAAGAAGGAGGCTCGAGTCAAAGGTGCTAACCTGAATCTGATGCTCGGGATGGTGGAGTTTTCCATAGTGCTTGGAAAATGTGATTGTCGTGCTCTCTTGTGAAGAGGCAGGAGAGGGGCTCTGCTTCAGTAATGCGGCGCCTGCGGCAGTGGCTATTTTGTAAGGAAATATTGCAGAGAGAGAGACTAGAAATCTCTCAAGGTTGAAGATGGTAGTTGACTTCATACCTGTTTGTGAGATTATACCAATGAAGTGGGTCAGAGACGAGTCTGAATTCTTGTAGGAAGCTGAGCAAGTGACAAAAAGGGTCTTCCAAAGGACAGACATGTTATGTACATAAGGAAGAGAAGCCTCAAGAGATTATGATGTAGCGACGCTGAAGGGGAGAAATGCAGTGGGCACTGGATATATCGCCAGATCACGTGTATTGGCAAAGTGGAAACTTCATCTGGGATGAAGTTGAAGATCTAGGCTGTGGTTTCACCAGGATTTCAAACCAGAGATTTAGCATTTCTGATCTTTATGCTCTACTTAGTGCCCTGAGTGCTGTCTGCTGCCAAGAGGAACTGTTCCCAGCCCCTGTGCTTCGTCAACTGGATCCTCCTCTCTTTTCTGGTTGTCATTTCTCAGCGGGAGAACTCTCTGATCAGGCTTGCTCTGCAGCTACAGAAGTGCTTATATAGCAGTCCTCTGCGGATTTTAATTTCATGAAATTGCCTAATTAATTCTCAATATGAAAAAATCCTGCAGTAATGAATTCTACAAGTTAACTGTAAATTGTGTGAAGAAGTACCTACCTCATGTTTGTTTTGGAAACTGCTGCCTTTATTATTGTCACGCATTTAGGCACCACCAACTGAAATTGAGAGGTTGACAGTGGTGGTTTTCTGTCTCCCTTCTCCTCATGGTTTCTGACTTTATAAATGGCTTGTGCGCAGTCAGTTGTTTCCCCTTCCAGGCTTTGAGAAGTAAAGTCGTTGTTTTTTACTAAGGATGGCAGTGTATTTTCCATCCCTATTTGAGAGTTAAGGGGTGTGCTTTTCCTTAAGACATGTTCTAGTTTTTACCCTTAACTGCAGCCCTGAGTTACTTAATTTAGGACAGCTCTAGGGCTTTGTTGTGTGGGAAATAGACCAAATAATTTTAAGTGATCCCTTCTGATCTTTTTGAGCCCAAGCGGCATTGTTCATGGAGCCTGAGCATGGCAGTGACTGTGTACTATTAAATCATACCAATATTTTATCAAAAGAAACAGCAGCTACTGTGTTTCACCACTGCTGACTTGTCAAAGTTGATATTTCCTCTGTTGTGATTGCTGATGTGCTTGACGCCTGCTGAATCAGGATAGCACAGTTCATGAAGAGAAACAATTATCAGGCATAAATGTGTATTAATAAGGTTTTTATGAGTTTGATGTGTTCCCTGCATCTCTCCAAGATTAAAAGCAGGGGCACTGGTTTGGAATCAGACATCAGTTCAGCTGTGCTGACTCTGCCTTCGTCTTGCAGGAGTGGGTGGGTGAGCGATGTCTGAAGTCCCTCTGTGAAGACAGCAATGACTTGCAGGATCCTGTCCTGAGCAGCACACAGGCCCAGAGGCTGATGCAGCTGATTTGTTATCCACATCGGCTGCTGGACAATGAGGAAGGAGAAAATCCTCAGCGGCAGAGGATTAAACGCATCTTACAGGTGCAGGCTCCTGGCAGAATCAAAGAGTGTCCTAGTAATTGCCCAATGTAACGTTAGAGTGGGGATGTCCAAAATACAGCCCTCTGAGGGGTTCGATACTCATTGTCATGGGAGCTGAGGGCATGGGTTGATGTAGTTTGAACTGAGATAAGGACTGATATGAAGTATGTGTGCTTGTGTTGCAGAATCTGGACCAGTGGACCATGAGACAGTCCTCGCTGGAGCTACAGCTCATGATTAAGCAGACGGCAAACAATGTGAGATTCTGCTCAGAGGGACCGTACAGGGATGTGTGGTGCCGGTGTTGAAGTGGCTGCTTGTGAGGGGGTGGGGAGGTGGCTTGGCAGAAGTGGGAATAAGGAGAGAGTAAACAAGCAGGGAGTCGGGCCTGCGAAAGCCATGCATGAGAAGGATGGGATGAGTCTGAGGCCCAAAGAGCAGCAGCCATGAGGAAGTTGGCAAACTGGGCTTGTACTGCGTTGTGTTGAAATGTGTGAGCCCTGTCGGTGGGTGCTCTCAGAGAAGGACATGGCTGTCTTTTCTTCCCTATCTCCAGGAGATGAATTCCTTGTTAGAAAATATAGCCAAGGCCACCATTGAGGTGTTCCAGCAGTCAGCAGAGACCAGCTCTGTTAGCTCTGCTGGCAATGGAGTCAACAATATCGGTAGCTCGACAAGCGCTGCACCTGCCAGCAACAAATCCAAACCCATCCTCAGGTAGGTGCTGTCCCAGCACGCAGCTGCCTCGTAGATGAGTCTGAATCACAGGTTGGATTTCAAACTGCTTTTCTCCCCTGTGTTGTCTCAGCTCCCTGGAGAGGTCAGGAGTGTGGCTGGTGGCCCCTCTGATTGCCAAGCTCCCAACATCAGTGCAGGGCCATGTGCTGAAAGCTGCTGGAGAAGAACTGGAGAAAGGACAACATCTGGGGTCATCATCCCGCAAAGAACGGGACCGCCAGAAGCAGAAGAGGTGGGTCCTGGGGAACGGGCAGGCAATGCTTGCTGCGCTGATCCTTCGGCCTGGCAGTAGAGCTCCATCTTTGTTCTCTGCAGCATGTCCCTCCTGAGCCAGCAGCCATTTCTGTCACTGGTGCTAACGTGCCTGAAAGGACAGGATGAGCAGCGGGAAGGCCTCCTCACCTCTCTGTACAGTCAGGTCCAGCAGGTAGGTGTCCTGCTTCTCCCCCCGCTTTCCTCAAGGGCTTGTTCCACCAGTAGGCAGGCTATTGGCCATGTCCGTGGGGGTGTTGTCTGTCTGATTATATGCTCAATAAGGCAAAGATCTTACCGTGGTTGGGGTAGGGTGCTTGAGCTGACCGTGCCTGAATCGATGGATAATAGTTAGTACAAGCTGCTCTCGATAAACCTGAGTGTATAGCTTATGAGGTCTGTCCTGTCTTCTAAATTTTTTTAGATTGTTACTAATTGGCGGGAAGATCAGTACCAAGATGACTGCAAAGCCAAGCAGCTGATGCACGAGGCCCTGAAACTACGGCTGAATTTGGTGAGCAGTTGGAGAAAAAGAGCTTAACCATATGGGGTGAAGAGTTGTCTGCCGTTTTTCCCTTTTTTTAACACACACACGCACACACTGAAGGGTTATTTATGTCCTGAGGCAAGGAAGTAGGAGAGGCACTTGTGCTGCCTCTAGGTCTTGAGCCCTGAGTGGGATGGGGTGCATGGAAAAACTCCCTTGCTCTATTTCGCCAGGATGAAATCCACAGCCTTGGTCTCTGTTTTGGAGGTGTGTCTTCCCATTTCAATGCTTTTTCAATCCCCAGCATTACTACTTGCATCTGAGGTTTGTCCTGCTGACTGCAGTCTCCTTCAGCTCTCAGTAGGAGTTGCTCTGGTTTAGGCTTCTTTCTCACTTCTAGATCTTAGTGTTTCTTCATGGTGTCCTTGTGAATAAACTACTTTTCCCTGCCAGGTGGGGGGAATGTTTGACACAGTGCAACGCAGTACGCAGCAGACAACTGAGTGGGCTGTCCTTCTCCTGGACATCATCAGCAGCGGCACCGTGGACATGCAGTCAAACAAGTAACGTTGTGGCTGGCTTCTGATCCATACACTTCCCAAGGGAGGCAGTCGTTAGCATGGCCCCTCTTCTCATGTGAGCTAGTAGTCTCTCTAGACAGTCGGTCAGGAATACTGTGACAGTCAAAAGAGACTTCAGAGTAATACCAGGCCACGGCCTGGCAATAGCAACCTACAGTCCTGGTATCCAAGCGCACTCTGACATATCCAGAGCAAATTTGGCTTTTGAGATGCAGAGAGATAAGCAGGGGAGAGCTGAGTCTGGACCTGCTTTTTGGAGAAGCTGAATGGGTAGACAGGAGGCCAGTCTTAATCTGTGATACTGCACTTGACTCAAGTGTGAACACCCTGTGGTGTATAAGCAAAGAAGGATTAGTGTGGGAGGTTAGTCTGAAGAGCGCTTGGCGCTTCTGACTGTAGGCAGTGTTCTCCCTAAGCTATTAATGTTTGGTGTTGCTATGATGGCAGAGGCTTTATGTCTGCTTTTCAGGTGACTTTGACCTTTCTGCTTTGACCAACAGCGAACTCTTCACTACTGTGTTGGACATGCTGAGTGTTCTCATCAATGGCACCCTGGCTGCTGATATGTCCAGCATTTCTCAGGGCAGCATGGAGGAGAACAAGCGGGCATACATGAATCTCGTCAAGAAACTCAGGGTGAGGGACACTAGGCCTGGTATGGAGAACGGTGTGTGCTGTGTCGTGATTGTCCAGCTATGCAGGTTTACCTGTGTCTCACGAATGCTGCTTGTCCTGTCCTGTGTGTAGATGAAGCAGTGACGTTGTTCCCAATGGCTCTGGAGGGCTGAAGGGTGCAAAAGTTGTGGGATAACGCGGGCATGGAGGTTGACACCAGAAGAGGCACGGGTGGGCTTTGGAGGGTTTTTCCTGAGCAATTCTTTAAGTCTTCTCTATTCCCCTGGTACAGAAAGAGCTGGGGGACCGGCAATCTGACAGCCTGGAGAAGGTGCGACAGCTACTGCCGCTTCCCAAGCAGACCCGAGATGTCATCACCTGTGAACCTCAGGGATCCCTTATTGACACCAAAGGCAATAAAATAGCTGGATTTGACTCCATCTTCAAGAAGGAGGTAAGTGAAGCTTTGTACTCTGCGTCACAGCTCCTGAGGGCAGGTGTCGCCTTGTCCTCTGATGCCTTGAGTCTACACAGCTTGGGAGGCGTCTCTGTGCAGCGCCTTGTAGCCTGCTGAGCTTGAAGTGACTGGCTGCATGCAGACAAGCTGGCACATAACCGCATCCAAAAAAGGCAAAGCTGTGTGTTAATGCTTGGTGATACACGCTGCTATGGCCTGAGAAGTTATTTAAATTTTGGGTTTGTATGTGGCTGTATAAAGAGAACCCATAATCCCTGTCACGCGAGTTACTGGGCAATGCCAGTGTGCAGAGGACAGGCAGAGATGGGATGGAGGAGACTGACAGTTGTTGATGAAGGCCTTTAGAAAGGACTACTTTGCCATGTGGAAGAGCAGGGACCACTAGTAAGGCTCAGGCTGTTTTCTGGAACATGTGGAACAGAGCCTGAAGATAGCATAGAGTTTCCTGTGCCCTTGTAGGAGAAAGAACAGAGACTTGGAGGTTCTTATCTCTTTTGCTTTAAAGGGTTTGCAAGTCTCTACGAAGCAGAAGATTTCCCCTTGGGATCTGTTTGAGGGCTTAAAGCACTCAGCCCCTCTCTCCTGGGGATGGTTTGGGACAGTCCGGGTGGATCGCAAGGTGTCTAGATTTGAGGAGCAGCAGAGGCTTCTTCTGTATCACACACACTTGAAGCCCAAGCCCCGCAGTTACTACCTGGAGCCATTGCCGCTGCCCCCTGAAGAGGAAGAGCCTCCTACACCTGTGGCTTTAGAGCCAGAGAAGAAAGCTGCGGAACCAGCTAAGGCTGATAAAACAAGCTCAAATCCTGCCACCTCTACTGAGGAACGCAAGAAGAAACAGAGCAAAACCAAGAAACGCAACCAGTCTGCCAGCAAAACTGAGGTAATTGTCTGCCCAACAGCTATGGACCTCCCGTATCTACCACTCCTGGTCACAGAGCACTCCCATGAGTCTTACTGAGAAGCCTGAGTGGTGTAATGGTGGAGATGGGATGTGTTTCCACTCAGCTGGGAGTGCTGGACCTTTATCCTGCTCTCTCTAGCCTGAGGCAGGGCAAATTTTCTTAATCCCTGATGAGAGGGAAGGGGGCTGCCCAGCTCAGATAGCATCCCAGGCTTCCTCCTGTGGACCCTTTCATACTCTTCATCCGTTCATGAATTCCCAGTGCCTGTTGATCTTTCTTACTTCTCCTTTCTCCGTGCAGGATTTTGTGTTGGGCCCTAGCCGAGGGGTTTCATATGGAGTTGGTATGCCTACAGATCTCTTGCATCACCAGTCAGGAAGCACTATGTCGAGACTGGCGTATGGGCAGTCTCCAGTGGGTCTCTATGCCCAGAATCAGCCTCTTCCAGCAGGTAGGTGCACAGGAGAGGTGACTGTATTGCAATTCCACCTTTTTGGGAACCTCTTGTAAGAACCCCTTCTGTGAGATGGTCCTGTACAGATCCCTGCACTGTACCCTTTTTGCCTGTCCTGTCTAGATACAGTGATGAACAGTCATTCTGGAGCTACAAGGCTCAGCAATAGCGTGTGACTGACTAGTCAGCCTGTTTCTCTTCCTTTTGCAGGTGGCCCTCGCCTGGATACATCCTACAGACCCGTGCGCATGCCACTGGGGAAACTTGTTCAGAGTCGTCCTCCCTATAGTGGTGTGCTGCCCCCAGGGATGGGGAGCATGATGGGCATCGACCCCTCCTACAAGCCGGCAGTGTACAGACAGCAGCCTCCAGTGTCCCAGGGGCAGATACTGAGGCAGCAGCTTCAAGCGAAGTTGGTAAGTCAGAGCAGTGCTCTTGCTGGACCCCAGAGTACAGCAAGCCCAAGCCGTTTGCCGGGGCTGTCCCTTCTAGCCAGAACTCTCCAACCCTCTCTCTCTCTGCCCCAGAAAGACCTCATCTCTTGGTTCTATTCCTCTGGTGCAGCACTATGTTTGCCACCTGCTTTGTGGGCCCACGTCACTAACAGTTGGTGGAGGCTGTCAGTGAGGTGCACTGGGGCATCGGTGGCAGTTGGGCTGCGAGAGGGGCACATCCTGGCTGTGGGTTGATGGGGATCTTAGCGGCCTGCTTGTCCCAAGTCAGGGTGAGGCAGGAGTCATTAGCAGATGCATGCTGTGCAGCAGCCTCCTACGTTTAGCAGCGAAACTACTTGTCTGGTTTGGTGGGAGCTGCAGAGAAGAGAGCAGCAGTGTCCGGCCCTTTGGAGATGTTGAAAAAAGTGTTTCTCTGTTGCCTTCCAGCAGGGCCAAGGCATAATGGGACAGCAGCCGGTGCGCCAGATGGCTCCAACCCCATCCTACGGAGCACTGCAGGCCTCCCAGGTAAGTGACAGTGACTGCAGGTAAGACTGGAATCTGGCTCCAGCAGAGTGCAGCATCTTCATTTCTGCTGCTAAATCCTGAAACATCTTGACTCCTCTCACTCTTTTACTGGGCAGCATGAATCTCAATCCCAGAGATGAGCAGCCTTGTGACAGTATTTACAGGAGGCTGATGTCCTGTGTTCCAAATTCTCTTCTGTACCTTACCCCATGACTGATAAAGGTTTTTTGTTTCATTTCAGGGTTATACACCTTATGTCTCCCACATTGGCCTTCAGCAGCACCCCTCCCAGTCAGGCACGATGGTGCCTCCTACCTATTCTGGACAGCCCTATCAGAATTCCCACCCCAGCTCCAATCCTGCCCTGGTGGATCCTGTTAGACAGATGCAGCAGAGACCGAGTGGCTACGTACACCAGCAGGCCCCTGGCTATGGGCACACCTTGGGCAACACACAGAGGTACCTCCCACTCTGCTGGATATTAATAACCTGTATTTCTTCAAGGGCTTCCCCGCTCTGCTCAGACAACACTAACAGCAGGTCCTGCTCCTGGATCGGGGCAACCCCTGGTATCAGCACAGGCTGGGGATGAGGGGATGGAGAGCAGCCCTGCCAAGAAGGGCTTGGGGTACTGGCAGATGAAAAGCTGTCCATGAGCCGGCAATGTGCGCTGGCAGCCCAGAACCCCCCCACAGCCTGGACTGCATCCCCACAGCGTGGGCAGGGGGGCGAGGAGAGGATTCTGCCCCTCTGCTCCGCTGGGTGAGCCCCCCCTGCAGTGCTGCCTTCAGCACTGGGGCACCAACAGCAGGACACGGAGCTGTTGGAGTGGGGCCAGCAGAGGGCCATGAAGGTGATCCAAGATTTGGAGCCCCTCTGCTGTGGGGACAGGCTGAGAGAGCTGGGGGGGTTCAGCCTGGAGAAGAGAAGGCTCCGGGGAGACCTTATTGCAGCCTATCAGTACTTAAAGGGGGCTGATAAGAAAGATGGGGACAAACTTTTTAGCAAGGGACAAACTTTTTAGCAGGGCTTGCGGTGATAGGAGAAGGGGTAATGGTTTTAAACTGAAAGAAGCCAAATTTAGACTAGGTATCTGTAATAAATTTTTCACTCTGAGGGTGGTGAGACACTGACCCAGATTGCCCAGAGAGGTAGTGGATGCGCCATCCCTGGAAGCATTCAAGGTCAGGTTGGACGAGGCTTTGAGCAACTTGATCTAGTTGAAGATGTCCCTGCCCATGGCAGGGGGTTGGACTGGATGGGCTTTAAAGGTCCCTTCACACCCAAACTGTTCTGTTATTCTGTGGTCTGGAACTTCTGCTGCTCCTGAGCAGGCTTAAATCCAGCAGGAAAACCATGCAGAACAGTGGACTGAGGATTGTTACCTAGGGCTTCTAGAAAAACAGGTTGGATGAAACCCTTGAGAGGCCCTGGTGTCCCTCACCTTTTTGCAGAGAGGAAGCATAGATTGCAAGAGGTTGTTCGGGCTGGCTGTCTTGTTGATGGCAGAAGTTGGGTTTGGATCAAAGAAGCTGGCTGTCCATGAATCTTTTACTTCCTGAGCTTGTCCTTTTGTCTGACAGGTTTCCTCATCAGTCAATTCAGCAGACCCCCATGATGAGTGGGATGAACCATTTAGGTCCACAAGGAGTTCCCTCAGGAATTCGACCTAGCCAGATACTGCCTGACCAGCAGCAGCAACAGTACCTGCGGCAGCAGCAGCAACAGCAGCAGCAGATGCTGAGGGTGAGTGGTTGCTGACAGGAGGAAGACTGATGGAGGCGGAGGAGGCTTGTCCAGCGCTGCTTTCCTCTGTGTCAGCAACGCTCTGCTCCGCTCCCTGTGCCAGGAAGGTTGTCAGATCTGTTGGGGGCTGTCTGTAATAATGTGCGAAGCGGTTCTCCCTTCCTCAGGAGCGGCCAGCTCTAAGGGAGACATCTCCTGCACTGCCTTTTTCCAGTCACCTAGCATGAGCTAACGGGAAGTTAGGAGCAGTAGAGGTCTGTTCAGTCCTCTGTGGCCTGTATACCACCTCTTCCTGCTTCAGCTGAGCCCGTAAGATTGTGCAGAAAGCTAGCTGTCTTAGAAATGTTGCAGGAGCTAGAAAGAAAGTGAAAATCCCCCTGTCCACACAAGAACAGGTAAGGTTATTCCTGATAAGATCACTTTTAGGGGCATAGCTGCATTTTCACAAGATCAAAAGCAAGCATCGGTTGCAGTATCCAATGGCAGGAATTCTGGTTTGAATGAGTCCATGTACTCCACATTTAACAGCGGATGGTAAAAAACTGATCCAAAGTAAGCTGTTAGACCCAGTTCTATAGGTTCAAAGAAGTTCACATGTGTCAACAGATGTGAGTATTCCATGGATTTGCATTATGGTCTTATGAATATTAAATACCTCTGTGATACACAGATATGAATATATTTCTTGGAGTTACAAAATGTATTGAATTGTCAGAAACACAGAAATGGTTTGGGTTAATTGGTGAATTGCCTACCTTATGACAAGGCCTAGCAAACCTGTAGAATACGGGGAGACTGTACATGGCACGGAGTGCTGAGGCTTTGTGTTCTGAGAGGGGCCTGAGCCAGACAGTGGTTCCTCAGAGAGCTGCAGTCAGCGGTATTTGAGAATTGCTGCCTCGCACTGGACAAGAGACTGTGTGTAGCATGGTCAGCAGCTTTTAGTCCTTTTGATGAGTAGCACCCCCTGACTATTCACTTGGTTTCTTTTAGCGTTCTCCATCACTCCTCTTTAGAAAAAGAATATGCCTCAGACAAATTGCTAGCGCTTCTCCTAGCTCAGTAACTTCATGTATACCTTCAACTTTTAGCTGACATTGCTTGGTTGCTTAAAAAAAAAAATAGTGCAGTGCCCCAAAACTCCTCTGTTACTGGGACTTCTGCTGCGTTATCAGAGGCATACCAGATGCAGAACCGACTCCTGGTGCTTGAGTTGACTGTCATGATGTAGAAAGGACAGATGGCCTTTCGGTTTGTCGTGCATGGGTTGGTGGTGAGCTGTTGCAAGAAGGTAGGATGTGAGACTGGGAGAGGTGTCCTGGCTCATTGAGTCAGTCATCTGCTTTCTTGTGTACCCAGGTCATAGCACCCATTTCACGAACCGAGGTGGCCAAACTGGGTTAAGATGGAAGCCTGGGGGCTGTTCTAGAAACTCGCCCTTTGGGTTGAATCCTTGATCCATGTGTTTGTGACTGGTTCTTGTATCCAGTTGTTATTGTCCAATGTATCCTGTTCTTCACTGCTTCTTTCTCTCTGATGTTTACCCAACGTATTCCTAGGGAGCACTTGCAGCAGGTCAGTTTTTTCTAACCTCCTTTCATAAGATACTGTTCCTTTTCTTGATTTTTGTCTGTTTTCTGAATCTGTTCAAGGTTGGAACCTTACCCTTTTGAGCCAATGATTAGAACTGTACCTAGCATCACCATTTGGGGATTTTTAGTAGCATTGTATTTCTGCTAGAAATTCTTCTATTGATCTAGAGAGTGCAAAACTACATTGGCAGATGGGAGAAACGTCAGAAAATTAGGAGAAACAACAAAACCTTGAGATTTGTGGGCTTGTTCTGACTCCTAAGTTCAACATGCTGAATATTCTTCTCACTGTAAGTAGTTCTGTCAACGTCTAGGTTGGAGCACTGCATCCAGTTTTATCTGCGTCCTTTTACTGAAGTGCTACAGCAGATGGCATGAGTGGCAGAGAAGGGCAGCAAGATAGATTGAAGAGTTGAGGGAAGTGACTGAGAAGGAAAGGCTGAAATAGCTAGGTGTCGAGTTAGAGAGGCAGAGACAAGAGAAGAGAGAAGTCTCCAGATTTTTTGTCTTCAAAAAAAAGCCCCTATCCATTCTTGTCCCTTGGCTGTAAGACAAGAAATGGCCTTAAATCATAACATATGAGATTCAGGTTAGAGATTAAGGAAAACTCTAGTGGTAGGAGTAACTGTGACCTGGAGTGGATTGTGTAGGGAGGGTATAGGAGCTCTGTTGCTACCTCTGGGAAAATTTGGAGAACAGGTCAAGCAAATACCTGTTCGTTACTGTTCAACATCTTCATCAGTGACACAGACAGTGGGATCAAGTGCACCCTCAGTAAGTTTGCCAAGGACACTAAGCTGAGTGGTGCAGTTGATGTGCCAGAGGGACGGGATGTCATCCAGAGGGACCTGGACGAGCTGGAGAGGTGGGCCCGAGCAAACCTTANCACAGGAGGAGGGGCGATGGTTTAAACTAGAGCAGGGCAGGGTTAGATGGGACATGAGGAAGAAGTTCTTTACCCTGAGGGGGGTGAGCCCCTGGCCCAGGTTGCCCAGAGAGGGGGTGGAGGCCCCATCCCTGGAGACATCCAAGGCCAGGCTGGATGAGGCTCTGAGCAACCTGCTCTAGTTGGAGATGTCCCTGCTCCCTGCAGGGGGTTGGACTGGGTGGGCTTTAGAGGGACCTTTCCAACCCAACACATTCTGTTCTGTGATTCTATGAAGTGCTCAGTGAAGTCAGTATTGAGGCAGGGAGGTGAACCAGCCAACCTCTTGAGGTAGCTCTTAGTTGTTTTCAGTTCTTGTATCTTGTTTGCTCCTAGTCATTCCCAGCTGACCAGCAGACTTGTAGTTCCTTTCCTGGTATCTGGTGATTCCTCATCTTGCAGAAGAACTTTGTTACTGTCCGTGTTTCTTGCCATTTCTCAGCCCGGGGCAGTGTTCTAGTGAAATCTGGGTAATTTAGGTACCTGTAAGGAAAATGGTGTAAGAAGGTATGTTGCTGCATGGATGTCCTTCAGCCCTTCCTGGGCCCTGCTGCTCTGTGCATTGCCCAGACAGTTCCCTGATGGTCCCTTCTTTTTTTATTTTTGCCTTCACAGCAGCAACAGCAACAGCAGCAACAACAGCAACAGCAGCAGCAGCAGCAACAACAACAGCAGCAGCAGCCGCCGCCGCAGCCACAACCGCAGCCGCAGCAGCAGCCCCAGGTCTCCACAGTGCCTCAGCCACAGGCGCAGGGCCAGCCCCCGGGGCTGGGCATGCAGGCTCTTCCCCCCCAGCAGCCCATTGTGAGTGTTCGCTCGGAGGCAGAGGGATGGGATAGGCCAGCTCAAATCCAACGGTGTTCCCCCTGCGTCCATCCCTTCTCCCTCCCCTGCTCTTCCCGGGGCTGATGTGAATGCTGAGGCTGCCAGCCAGGTGCTGTGGCTGTAACTGTGTGTCTCTCTTTGCAGTTCCAGCGCCAGGGCCTTCAGCAGACACAGCAGCAGCAGCAGACAGCTGCTCTGGTTCGACAGCTTCAACAGCAGCTTTCCAGTAAGCTTTAGTGTTCTTGATCCTCTCCCTCGTCTCCTCCCTGCCGTTTTCTACTGCAGGTACCCTGGTGTAGGGAAGCAAGGCCAAGCCAGACTGTCTGAGGCCAAAAATGATGCTGGCAGGGAGGTGGCATCAGGACTTAGAAGCTCCTGGCCCAAGGGGGCACAGCAGCAGGGCAGGCGGTGCTTGCCAGCTTGTGAGCAGCCTTCCAGACCTTCCTTCTGCTGCCTGCAGAGGGATGAGGGAGCTGAGCCTTTGTAGGGGCTGCCATGCAGCTTTCCCAAAAGGATCCAGTCTGCAGCTTTAAAGCATTCAGAAGTATTTCCTCTGCTGCACCTGACCTCTGAGGGGCACAGGGAGGCTGTAATCATGGGGCAGGGCTTGGTGGCTGACCCAGAGGTGCTGTGTTCATGTTGTGATCAGGATGAGACTTCTTGGAGGCAGGGAGGGTATCCTGGGAAGCGCTGCTGCACACCTGCTGTGTTTGTGGTGTTCTAGGGGCTTCTGCGGCTGCAATCGCAGCCTGTAATGGCATGGATGGGGTTTGGTTTGGGGCTGTATTCCTGTGATCTGCACTGAACTGCTGGCTGGGGCACTAGAAACAGAACCCACCCAGTGTCTGTGCAGTTCCCTTCTGAATGGCCTGCTGTTTTACTGTCACCTCCCTGGCTTTTCTGCCATAAAAATGGCAGACGTGCTATGAAAATGCCCAAAAATGGACGACTGCACAGGTTTGGGGTTTGGTTTTTTTTTTCAGTGCACTGTGAGACTGCACTCATGTAATAACGCGTGGAATGGGGGCTTGGAAATTGTGCTTATACTTGCTGCCTGATGGAAAATTCTTAGTCTTTGTGACCAAAAAAAACCTCCCCAAACCAGAAGTTTTAATGTGCTAAGTTTCCCACTAGCCTGATTCACAAACCACAGGTCTGTGCGAGGATCCCAGCCAGGACACTCAAGTGTAGGAAGATTTCATATAAGAAGCTGAATATAGCAGAATAGCCGTATTTTTGTATCCTGTCTGTACAGCAAACGGAGCTGGTTTATATGGAACAGATGCGTGGGTCCAAGGCAGCCATGTGTCAGCACGCAGCTTCCATGCTCCCTCCTTGGGTTTGCATCAGTTCTACCAGGAACCATCTGGAGTCCTTATTTGTAGTGTCTGGGATGGAGTGGAAAGCAGGACGTAAACCAAGAACAGCCTGTAGGAGGGGGATGAGAATACTTTGGGGCCAGGGTAGGCTGCGTTAGGAGCCTCCAGGGTGTCCCTGAATGCGCTGTTGTCCAGCAGAGTTAAGGAGAGCAGGACAGCCGGGTTACACTGGTCTCCTTTTACTTCATCTGACTTAGGGTCAAACACGTTGATGGGGTTTCAGGAAAAAAAAGATACAGAATTTTACTTATTTAGCAGTACTCAAGTATACTGTGAGTGCTGTACGTCACAAAACATCACTTGTAGTAGTTTGGAAGTTCATGAGGTTCTTGAAGATAACTTTACCCTGTTTCCTGCCCTTTTTGTGCCATCTGGAAGTCCTTTGGGCATGTCCTTTGTTTGTACCGAGACCATGACAGGGAGCGGAGATAGCTGTCTCCGAGACCTTTGCTAACTCTGGTTTCTGGGAGTGTGTACTTGACACTAGCTGTCTGAGCAGCTTGTGTGGCTGCAGGTGCTGTGCTGTCTTATAGGGCTGATTTTCTTGCAAAATCAGAAATAATTCATCCGTAAACTCATCCTCCCAGCTAGCTCCTACCTTTCAGGGCTTATGTTATGCTGCACCACGAGGGATGGAGAGATCTCTGGAGAAGCTTCAGGACTGGGACTGGCACATATCTGTCTCTTCTCAAAGCATGTGGGGTCCTGCTGCTGCCCAAAGGCTCAGAGAAACGAGCAGAGCAGGGAGTGCCATAAAAGTTATATTTCTTCTTCCTGCAGCGCACTCCTCACATTGTGCTGGCAATGTGGGGAGAAGGGTCTCTTTTCCGAACCAGAACTTGTGCCTGCTTAACTCTGTGTTGAACCTCCACAGATACACAGACGCAGCAGAACAGCAACCCTTTCGGACGCTACTGATGTGTGGCACCTCAGCCCGATCCGGGATGGAGACATCGCTGTGGAGCGCACACGGCCTCCTCAGCCTGGCCACAACGTGGGGCTGCCCCGAGCCTCTGTCCCCAGTGCTGCCGCCGCCCGTCGCGCAGGGAGATGCCAGGAGGATGGTTTTATTGTACAGAGAAAGTGTTTTTACTATCCGATTTCTACAAACGTTTATCCCTTGTGGCTGATGGTCTCCCTTCCCACTTTGGTTTCAGTTTTTACTCAGTTTTTAGTATTTTTGTTAAAATAATGATTAAGACATTGTAAAATTTTGTACTTTATTTATACCAGATGAACCCCGTACCGCAGACATTCTCGGATGAATACAGAGAGCTTACTTTGCAAAAGGAGTTGTGTATTCGGAGCCTGCCTTTCCTCCTCAGCGCCCCTACCAGCACAGCCCGGCAGCATCCCTGCACATGGTTGTTGTCTCTCTCTCTCAGTAGAATTAACGGCTGCGTTTTCAACTTTTGTGAATGGCTAAATTTGGCTAAACAAATGGCTAAACAGCAACCCCAAGCAGCGCTACAGGCTTGGGGCAGAGTGGCTCGAAAGCTGCCCGGCAGAAAGGGACCTGGGGGTGTTGGTGGCAGCCGGCTGGATATGAGCCAGCAGTGTGCCCAGGGGGGCAAG
>VXBO01009784.1:72901-88929 GCA_013400135.1 Rhinoptilus africanus | reverse complement strand
AGGCGTGGCGGGTGGTGGTCAGCGCTGGGGCCCGCCGGCATCCAGCGAGGGAGAGGAGAGGCAAGGAGGGAGACGGGAGCTGTGGCCAGCAAGTCTTGTCTGGATGAGGCTCTCCGAAATGGTGGCACCTCCTGGTACCTCGGCTGGCAGCCCTTCCCAAGGCTGTGGACCTCCCTCGGGGAGGTGGCTCTGGCGTGAAGTCCCTGCCATGCGGGGATTTTCCTTCCATCCTTTGAGGGTGCCTCATCCAACGCTGCCGCTGGCTCAGCCCCGGGCCACGGCAGAGGGGCTGGAGGTGGCCGCAGGCACGCGTGGGTGCAGGGGGGGAGCTGGCAGAGCCGGCTCCCTGGTCCTGCTTCACGTCAGCCTGGTGGGACCTTCCTTCCTCTGGAATCCGGGGTGCTCTGTGGAATTGGGGGGGCATCAGCCATCTGGGAAAGGGGTGGATGTGTCCCCCAGGATGTGCTCGCCAAGGCAGGGGTCACTCTTAGCTCTGGGAAATGCTCGTGCCATCTTTTCTCCCTGCTCTGCGCCAGAGCATCCGTGCCAACCCCCCGGCGCAGGGCTGGGCGCCCCGAGATCCTGGTGGGAGCAGACCTCCTCCTGCTCCGCCGGCTGCAGGTGGCCCCCGCCGGAGCCGCTGTCTGCAGAATGGTTAAAGGCTGACATTTAGAGGTCACACTTCTAGCATTGTGCATGTGTTTGCTTCATTTGCATTTGTAGTTAGCCCAGCTCCAGGCTTTGCCACTTCCATGTGCAGTTGCCATGGTTACATGTGCAGTCGGGATACGGAGTTTGGTTGGACACCTGCAAACACGCAGCTCTCCACCTCCGGAGCACCAGGGCGCCGGCAGAAGCCACCGAGATGCCGGGCAGCCCCCGGAGCTGAGGAAACGGCGCTGCGGTGCCCATCTTGGCAGGGTCTGTGTGCCGCTGCCTTGCGGAGCCTCCCGCTGCACGTGTTGCGCGCAGGGCGTGCATCCAGGTTGGAGAGGAAGGTTGAGCCCACGCCGAGGGTGTTGCCCTGGACCCCACGTCTGGGTCCGTCTCCTTCCCAGACCCTGCGGGGCGGCTCTTCTCCCACAGGGCTGGCAGGGAGGCGACCGGGAGCGGAGCGGTGCGGGCGGGCAGGGCCTGGGGGCCACCAGCCCAGGCTCCAGCTGCGGTGGCTGCCCCTCTTCTGGCGCTCCGTGGGGTCGGCTCCGGGTGATGAGGTCCAACACAAACAGGGACCTGCTCCAGGTGCCTTTTGAGCAGGATCACACTGAGGTGGCGAGTCAGAGCAAGGAGACGGTGACTGCCAGAATCCTCTGGCGGGTCCTTGTTGGCCTTGTCTTTGTGTCAAGGGAGAAGGAGTTTTAGGACAGCAGGTAGAGGAGGGACCTCGAGGTCACTCAGTCTCCAAGCTCTGCCGAAACCATTCCTGAGCAGCATCAGCTCAGCCAGCTCCTAAACCTCCCCAGACACAGCGGTTCTGATGCCTCCCAAGCAGTTTGCTGCCATCTTCCCATATCCTTCCTGCGAGGAGCTACTTCTATGCAGCAGGGTGGGGGAGAAGGGAATCCCTCTTGGCCGTCCAGGAGCAGCTGTGGCCTCGGACAGACGAGTGTGGGGTGTCTGAGCTGCTCCAGTGGCAGCTGGAAGGAATCCAGTGGCAGGAGGAGGGTGGAAGGATGGTGGGAAGCGGTGGGGTTGGGGACATGGAGCATGTGTTTGGGCACAAACCGTGCAGGAGGAACCTGTAAAAGCTGACAGCAGAGCAGGGAGGGGCTGACTGTCGGCTGTCCTGGGGCCGTGCAGAGCGATGGGGCAGAGGCAGCTCGGCTCTGTCCTTCGGGCTTTCGGTGCCACTGGGATGGGAGAGTTATCTGCACCCGTGGATTCCCAGAGATTCCTCTCCGATGGTCTGCGGTTATCAGCTGCCACTGACAGAGCGTTTCGGAAGGTGCTTCTTAATCAGGGTCTGGCATTTGGCATTCGTATCCGCATCCACAGCCAGGGGCACGCGTGGGTTGTGGGTCAGCGAGGAGGGGAGCGGCCGCAGCGGGGCCACGTGGCAGGAGGCGGCAGGTTGGATCCTGGTACCGAGGCGCTGGGGGAGGGCTGGGTTTGGGAGCTGTGGCAGGGCTGCCTGGTGGACTAGGTGCTGTGCTGGTCCCCCCCGTGCGATGCTCCCCGGCGCTGGGGGCCGGGAGCAGGCTGTGACCAGCGCCATGCGCTGCCGGCCTCATCGGGATTCTGCAACCGGTGTGAGGGGAATGAATAAAAGGTCCTGCAATTGCCAGAGCTGGCAGTTTGAACCCACATCATTCAGACCCTGGAGAGAATCTGAGGGGGGAAAAGGGATGGAGCGGGAGCGGGGGAAAGGTGCAGAGGCTTCTGGCTGCAGCTGCCAGGTCCTGTCTGGTGCCTGTGGCTGCTGGAAGTTTTCCCTGGCGAGGAGGATACGTGCTGTTTGTTTGGAGGCTTGTCTGGGCTCGGTAGCGATGTGGTATTGCGGTCCGTGATGAAACCCGTGTTCCTGCTTAGTCTTGCAGTTGTGTGGGGAAACTGCCCTTGTGATGCACTCCTTTTGCCAGGTTGGCTGTCTGGCAGCGGGGCGGGCACGTGGGCCGGCGGGGGGACTGTCAGCGAACAAGACTCGGTGCTGGGGAGCGCTGTTTGGGCTGAGACCACCTTGGCAAGGAGCTCGGGGGATTGTTGCTAAAGAAGCCTTGTTCCTGACACCGCAAAATGCAGAACAGGGGAGTAACATCTGTTATTTTCAAACTGCATCTCGGCGTGAGCGTATCCTGTGAGGTGCCTGGCAAGCGGAGCTGCGGCTTTGCCTGGTGGCCAGATGCTGTGGCCGTGCCAGCAGAGCAGGTGGCAAAGTCTGGGAAAGGTTGCGGAGAAAGCGTGTTACAGGGCTCGTACAGCGCACGAGCCGTCCTCGGGTGTGGGCCTGGGCTGCCGGGGCTCTGAGGATGAGGATGGTTAGCAGAGGCTGGGCAGGGCGGCTTTTGAGAGGGGCTTGGGGAGGTGACTGCTGAGAACGCCCTTCGGCGCGGGGGTCAGGGGCTGCAGGGACTTCTGCCTTCATCGGGCGTTCAGTAGCCGCTGCTCTAAAGGAGTGCGAGAAGAAGCCCCAGGTCTGCAGCGTAGCCAAAGTGCCGGCGTGCCACTCGCCCTGGAGGTGGCCATGGCCATCTCCTGGCCCCGGCACACGGTGCTAGGGGAGTTGTGGAGGTGGCTCAGGCCGTCTTCACCTCTTTCCTTACGTGACTCCAGGTGCCGCTGAGCAACTTGAGGACTCCAGATGGACGCAGCTCTTGAGGGCAGTGATGCAGGAGAGGGGGCAGGGGTTGCTCTGTGTCTCTGTCTCTAGAGCTGCCCAGGGGAGCTCAGGAGAGACGTGTGGGTGTTGAGATCATCGTGGAGCCAAATGCCTGGGAACGGTCAGAGGTCTGATGGCGTCTGGGCAAAAATGGCTAAATAAGGCAGGGTTCTTCAGACTGTAAAAGAAACAACAGAAGATGGATACGATACGTCTACAGGAGGCCAGGAGAGAAGGGATAGAGGCTGACTGCTCCCTGTTTCTTTCCATGCAACTACAAGGTCACATAAAATGAAGGCAGCGGGAGGTGCCAAGCAGGAGGAGGGGCACTGCCTCTCCCAGACGCGCTGTCAGACCGCGGAAGGCCTCGGAACAAGGTGTGGAGAACAGCAAAACCTTACATTGGTTCCAGGAGAAACGGGATGGATCCAAGAAGGACAAAGAGGTTCCCCCAGAACCCATAAACAGGCTGAGATCCACCTCTCGCTTGGGCAGCTGCCGAGATGCAAATTGCTCGTGCTTCTGACGACGGGCGAGAAAGTGCATAGGGCAAGGTGGACCCTCGGGCTGAGCTGTTGTTTTCATACCCTTGTGCCTACCGGAGCGGGTGGGGCCAGGAGGAATTTGGAAAAGGAGGAGGGTTGGTTTATCCCCGTGCAGCTCTGTGACACTTTGCTTGGCACGGGGTGGCGGGTGGCTCCTCAGCCGAGGGCGCAGGGTGGTCTCCCCTCCTGGTGGAGGTGCAGCTGGGGGGAGAAGCGGGACCTGTGCTGGGCACTGACCCTCTGCCGGAGCATCGCAGGCCCCTTTGCTGCAGACTTTTTTCCGCTGAGCAGTTGCTTGGTTGGTTTGAAAATGGATGGCAATATCCCTTCCCTCCTGCTTTACCTGCTGCTTCTGCTTCCTCTGGTTCCCTGGGCACAGCGGCAGAGCCGGAGTCTCATCCTGGTGGTGTCCCAGTTCCCTGGTGCTCTGATACTCTCTGCATGTGGTGGGCACTGTGGGATCACCGGGGATCATCCTTCTCCTCCACTCCCCTGGCTCTGCCTGGTCTCATGCACCTCAGGAAACATCAGTCTCAGTTTTGTTCCTGGTTTTATGCCCAAATGAGAAAATACTCGCGTTCTGCTGCCAGTCAGGGTCCCGTTCAGCCTTACTCCAGCGTACATGGGGTCCCCCGGCTCCTTGAGCAGGCCGGAGACATGCAGAGACAGCGGGGAGCCGTGAGGCTCAGCGTGGGAGAGGTTTGCTTCTTGTGGGAGAAGAAGCGGACTTGGAGAGGAGGATGCAGGGGTGAGTTGGGGACCTAGTGCTTCCCAGTGGGCTTTGGGTGGGGGGCAGCAGGGTGAGGCCAAGCAAGGTTGAAGCTCATGAAGAGGGTGCTGTTTCCCATCCTCTTGGCTTCCAGGAGTACTCCGTCCAGGAGGGCTGAGGGAAGTATCCAGCCAGCGCGATGGCATCCTTGCAACCACAAGACGGAAATCTGCCCTTGGCTAGTGGCCGTAAGGGGACAGGTCCTGTGCCTCGAAAGAGAAACCATCTCCGTTTCTGCCTCGTTGCCGTGTTGGTCTCTGTTGCCGCTGGGCTCTCTTGATGAGGCTCCGAGCCTGCAGACTTGGGCAGGGAGCGGCCGTACTTTGATGCTCACGACCTTAAGAGGAGCCAAGTGGTCACCTGCTCTCTGTAATAAAAACCTCCTCCCACGTCTGCCGGGAGCGATGCTTCAGAGTGGGCATCTGCTGTGGCACAGCTCCGCTCGGGGACCTCTGAGGAGCAGCAGGGAGCACTGGAGCCTTCTTGGCACCGGAGATTGCCTTTCCTTGGCATTTCTGGTCTCCTCGCGGCCTGCCTGTATGTCCTGCTTCATCCTGGTCTGCTCCCTTGGAGAGACAGGGCATCCCCAGGCTGTCAGATTTGCTCCAGTCCAGCTTATTTCTTTACAGTAAAACACATTAAAGGATTTTTTTTTTGCCAGAGGTTTTAGGCTTTCTGCTTTTTTTTTTTTTTTTTTTGTACTTGAAGATAGAAAATGTGGGAGGAGAAAGCTACAAGGCAAAACAGAAAATACATTTCGGATTAAATTTGAACAGGCTTTCCTTCCTCGCTGCTGGCTTGCCTGGCCTCCAACCCTTAGCAAGCCCTGGCTGCGTGAGCAAGAGCCAGACTTCGCGGCGCTGCGCTGGCTGCAGGCTCGCCCTCCGGCCCGGGGGTTCCTGCGCTCTCCTCCCAGCCACGCTGGATTTGGGGCTGGTTCGGGAGCGTGAGCGGCTCATGGCTCTTGCCGAGGGCTGGCGTCCCTGCGTGAGGAAGCTGCTTGTGTGGGGGCCGTTGTGGGCTCGGGCTGGGCTATCGAACTGCTTGAGGTCCTTCCGAGGTGACTGACCCCACGTCTGTCCGGTGTCCGCAGTACGACCTGTGATGAGGCTGGCTGTGACACCTATATGAACCCTTCAGGTTGCTCACTGTAACACGTAGCAAATCTGTGCGTTTACAGAGTTCCTGGGAAAGCCTTGCAGGTTTCTGGGGAAACCAGTAACTCGGGGATGGGCTTTTATCTCATTCGGTTGCAGACAGGCGTTTTTGGACGCCGCGCCGTGCCAGCAGCGCGTGCGGGTGGCCCTTGTGCCAGGGTCCCTGGGGCTCCCCGCACCCTGGTGCTGCCCCGCATGTGGAGGGCACCGCCAGCACCACGGCAGCTCTGCCGAGAGCCGATGCCGGCTGTGCGGGACCGGCGGCTTTGCCCAGGAGATCCTCCACCGCCGCCAGCCATTATCCTCCGCGCGGCGGCGGGGTGGGGCGAGGGGGGGGACAGATGTGGAGGGGGAGGGTGGCTTCTCCAGCACCTGTGCCTTATTCCGGAGCGTGCAAGTGTGAAATTCAATTTGTAGATAAGCCGTAGCTGGTGAGGAACACAGGCCACGGCGTCTGCTGGAGCCAGGCGGTGTCTGGGAGCAGCGCGGCCGGCGTGCACAGCATGTCCTGCCTGCCAGCTCTTGCAGAGGCTGACGTCACCTCGGAGGAGCAGTGGCTGCTGCAGGACGTGGCTGCTTGACGCTGTGTCATGTTGGCCCTGGGTGCGCAGCCCCGGCTGCCGGCCGGAGCCCTGCCGAGAGGTGCTGCCCCAGGGCAGAGGCGAGGGGCGAGAGGGAGCTGGTGCTCTCTGCCGCCAGCAGCCCGCGAGCTGGGCGCCCGGGAGGATGGGTGCTGTGGTCAGAGGAGTCCACGGTGCTTCCAGCAGTGACTACATTTTCCCACCTTTACGTTTGGATCTTCCCTTCCTGACGTTTCCAGTGAGTCCTGGCTTGCTGGCGGGAGCGCAGGGAACAGGCGTTACAGCATTAGCAAATGCAGCTTGCGCTGGCCCATGCTCTGTCCTCTGTGTGCGTGGCTACCTGTGGTCACAGCTCCCCTCATCCTGCCCCAGTCCAGAGCCTTCTGGGTCTCCCACATCCAGGTGCTTTGCAGAGAGCAGCCCTCTGCCGCGGATGAAGAGACCAGTGCTGTGGGGAGGGGGGGCCGGGCACGGCCGACCTGGGACTGAGTAGTGCCCTGGTCCTCGGTGGTGGCTGCTGCTGGGGCCACCAGGCAAGCTGCAATGTCATGGAGCGGTGGGTCAGTGCTGATGCCATGCGTGGTGACGGCAGGATGTGATCAGTCTGTCTGGGTGTTCCTTGCTGGCCAGAGAAAGCGTGGCTCCCCCAACCCTGGTTTGACTTGCAATGTGGTCAGAAAACCATGTCTGGTCACCGGTCAGGGCCACCGGCACTAGCACACAGCTCAGCAGCTTGTGTCAGGCAGGACGCGATGGGCCGGGGTTCAGCCGGGGTGTCTGCCTGGTGCGGGACAGGACCTGCAGCTCTCCTAGCCGTGGGAAGCCAGGGGGCATGGCGGGGGGGGGGNGGGGGGGGGGCACAGTCCTGCATCCCGGGCTCTGGGCATGTGGGTCTGCTCAGAGCCTGTCTGGTGTTTCGCCTGGAAGTAGGGACTGTTGTAACGAGGTGGAGGTTGGAGGGTGGAGGTGACGCTTGCTCAAACATCTCCTGGGACAGCTGAGAAAGCATTGCCAGCAAGGAGCCTGCAGTGAGGAAGGGATTCGGTGCTGGACTGCAGTGCTTGGGCTTTCTAGCAGCACGCGGGGGCATCACACACCCGTGCTGAGGGATTTGCTGTCACCGTAGAGCCACCCTGCTCCGTGGACTTGCACCTTGTCCCATGGGGCAAGACGGGTAACGGGTGGTGCAGGAAGGTGGTGCTTGTACACCGCCAGTTAACTTGTAACCTTATCTCTGCACAGGAAAACTGATTAATTATGTCATGTTTCAACTTCTGTGGAAAAGTCAGTTCCGGCTTGTCTCCAACTATTTTCCTCATCTTTGTTCTTTGCCCCGGGTTTCATTACCTTTAGCCCGGATCACCTCCGTGATCTGGTCTCCAATTCTGCCCCGCAAAGCTTGGCTCAGCTGACGAAGAGCAGCGGGCAGTGACGTCAGGCTGAAATAGGTGGTTGGGGTGGTGTCGGTAAAGGAAATCTTTTATCAGCTCTGCTGCTGAAACAAGAGGTTCTTACAGCCACAGCCTGGATTGCAACCTGTGATTAAGTGGTTTTGGCTTCCTGCTTTGAGTCAGTATAAATGAAACATTGACAACTTATTTTGGGTGTAGCTGTTCTCATTGAAAGTGCTCTTGGGTTTTGTTTCCCACCCTCTCTAGTCGCATTTGCAGGAAGTCTTTGTATTTTAAGCTGCAGTCGGTTCCTCTCTGCCCAGCCCACCTTCTTACATTTATAGAGCCTCCTCCGGACCACGCTAGTCCATGGAAAGCATTGGCTGTGCACGCACTCAGCCTGCCTGCAGCCACCGATGCTTTCTCAGCTTTCCTTGGAGCATGCGTGAGATGTCTCGACCCGTTATTAGCACAGGGGGTGGCCTGGGTAGGACAGGGCTTTGTGCAAATTGCCCATGGTCCAGCTGGTTGTAGGGAGTCCATGTCCTTCGCATGGCTGCGTGCCCAGAAAGGAGCTGGAGGGACTGGGGCATGAGAGAATTTTGGGGAAGGACATTCCATCGGCTGGGTTTCGTACTTGCTGCTTAGTTTGGGGCATTTCAGAAATGGGGGTGTCACCGCATCAAGCCAGCCTCTTTGGACCACTGGTCTCCTTCCTTTATTAAATTTCAAACCTGCTTTTGCTAACATAAAAAATACAAACGTGTTTGGACTTAGAGTTTCAGAAACTTCTTGCTCTGAAAAGAGCCTTGTGCTTGTGTAATCACTCCCTAACACGCTTCAGCCATAATAATCTATGTTAACTTAAAAACCGGGATCCCTGGTAGCCACAGTAGTTTCCAAGGTGGTTGTTTGAGAGAGGATGTAGGAGCCATTACTTTGGCAGATGCGAGGGGGGTGGTGATGAGCAGCTGGGATAACGTCAATGCGCAGCTCGCTGAAGCTGGAGAAGGAAGTGAGGGGAGTGCTGCCCGTGCAGACAGCGCTCTCTTCGCTGGGTGCGATTTGCACTCCAGTCGCTAGCTGCAGAGTGTTGATCTCAGATTTGTGAGTGAGCTTATATTGCCTCAAAGTAGGTGCCTGGTGCTTGTTTGTGATGTGTTGGAGAGCGAGTGAGTTGTCTTGGCATGAACTTTGTGCCTGTGCCAAGGGCTTGCTGAAAGCAGATTGTCTGTCAGTTCACTCCTGAATAGATGTCTGGAAATTCCAGGGTTCTGTGGATGCACTTTCTGCATTGTCAGTCACCTGCCCCCACAAAGTGAGTGCTGGAGTATTTCTGCCATTTATTTACGAAGTGCTGTTTCCTCTACAGTAGAATAGAATATTTCAGTTGGAAGGGAGCTACAATGATCTAGTCCAACTGCCTGACCAAAAGTTAAAGCAAATTATGAAGGGCATTGTCCAAATGCCTCTTAAAACACTAACAGGCTTGGGGCATCGACCGCCTCTCTAGGAAACCTGTTGCAGTGTTTGATGACCCTCTCATTAAGGAAATTCTTCGTAACGTCCAGTCTAAACGTCCCCTGGCGCAACTTTGAACCATCACCACGTGTCCTGTCACTGGGTACCAGGGAGATCAGCACCTGCCTCTCTACATCCCCTCCTCAGGACACTGTAGAGAGCAACGAGGTCGCCCCCCATCTCATCCGGTTGATGCAGAGTTTGCTTGGCAGATATCCTCACACATTCCGTCTTTCCTCCAGCTGCCAGACAAACGGTCCGCCGGAGCCTGAGAGAGACCGGGCGCTTTTCCTGTGTGCCCTGCCTGCCTTTCCGGTGGTCTGGGCTGCCGGGCTGTGCCATGGGTCCGCTTGGAGAAGAGAAGAAGAATCACAAGGACTGGCGCGCATCCTAGTGTGCGTCCCGGCGCACATGCCGGCACGCATCCCAGCACGCATCCCGGCGCACATCCCGGCGTGTGTCCCAGTGCTTGTCTTGGTGCGTGTCCCGGTGAGCATCCCGGTGTGCGTCCCAGTGCATGTCCTGGTGCTTGTCATAGAATCATAGAATCATAGGGTTGGAAGGGACCTTAGTAGATCATCTAGTCCAACCCCCTTGCCAGAGCAGGGTCACCCAGAGCAGGGGGCACAGGAACGCCTCCAGGCGGGTTTTGAATGTCTCCAGAGACGGAGACTCCACCACCTCCCTGGGCAGCCTGGGCCAGGGCTCTGCCACCCTCAAGGTAAAGAAGTTCCTCCTCATGTTTAGGTGGAACTTCCCATGGTCAAGTTTGTGCCCGTTCCCTCTTGTCCTGTCCCTGGGCACCACTGAAAAGAGCCTGGCCCCCTCCTCCTGACCCCCACCCTTCAAGTATTTATAAGTGTTGATAAGGTCCCCCCTCAGACGCCTCTTTTCCAGGCTAAAGAGACCTATGTCCCGGTGCGTGTCTCGGTGCGTATCCCAGTGCGTGTCCCGGTGCGTGTCCCGGTGCGTGTCCCGGTGCTTGTCCCGGTGCGTGTCCCAGTGCGTATCCCGGTGCGTATCCCGGTGCTTNTGGAAGGGGCTCCAAGGTCTCCCCGGAGCCTTCTCTTCTCCAGGCTGAACCCCCCCAGCTCTCTCAGCCTGTCCCCACAGCAGAGGGGCTCCAGCCCTCGGAGCATCTCCGTGGCCTCCTCTGGCCCCGCTCCAACAGGTCCATGTCCCTCTTGTGCTGAGGGCTCCAGAGCTGGACACAGGACTCCAGGTGGGGTCTCACCAGAGCGGAGCAGAGGGGCAGAATCCCCTCTCGGGATCTGCTGGCCGCGCTGCTTCTGATGCAGCCCAGGATGCCATTGACCTTCTGGGCTGGGAGCGCACAGTGTTGGCTCATGTCCAGCTTTTCACCCACCAGGACCCCCACATCCTTTTCCGCAGGGTTGCTCTCTATCACACCATCCCCCAGCCTCTGTTGATAACGAGGACTGTATTGCATTGAGGCCAGGGTCAAGCGATGACACATCCAGCTGTTGCAACGACCCCATTGCTGGGGCTTCTGGAGTCTCCTCCAGGATTCTTTGATCCTCCAGGCTGGGTCAGGCTCTCTTCCTTTGCTTCCAGTTGTTCTGGCTGGGGAGCAAGTACGTGTGTATCTGTGCCAAGGCCAGGGCATTGTGTTTGTTGTTTAGACAGTGGTTCTCATTAACCTCTGCCCCTGCAGGAAAACATTTGTAAATTGAAACTGTGTGAGCAGCAAGGTGAGGGAGAGAAAAGCTGCCACCGTTTCTTCATGCTAGGGTTAGGGATGCCGTAATGTGAGATAATCCAGATTATTTCAATCCAGAACATGGCACTAAATGGCCTACTTCCAGCAGCTATCCCTGAGCCACGTGGAAACTCGGCAGCCCACCAAGAGGCTGCTGCTGCCGCTGCCCTCTTCACAGCCAGGGATCTGCCCCGGCAGAGCCTCCTGCTCGCCCGGCAGCTGCTGGCTCTGCCACGTGGCCCTGCCTCAGCTCTCCACCAGACTCCCGGGAAACAGTGAGTGGGGGGAAGGTCAGTCGAAATCTAGACCAGCTCAAGGTAAGCATGTCGCCCACTCCGAAAGAGCCCAGGCTTTCAAACATGGTTGTCCTTGGGCCTTCTGTAGAGGCCACCCTCTGCTTGCATGGGCAGTATTGGGTGCTGACCCCAACGCTCTCCTTGCTGCAGTGCTCCCTGGCTGTCCTTCAGCGGCATTGCCAGTCTCAGCTCAGCGACACTGAGAAACCGCCTGTATTTTTTGAGCTTTTGATGCTAAACAGGAGTTGGAAATGAGCCAGGCTATCTCACCTGCTGGGTAGCGTGCCTTCTGGAGTCAGGCATCCAACAGTGTGCTGTGCTGGCATTCAACACCAAAAATGTCTGGAAAGGCTGAAGTGTGGGCAAGGGAAAGGTCTGCTTTGCCCCTGATGTCCTTCCCAAGGCAGGTTTGGCTCCTTCATGAAGAACTTGTTAAAGGCTGTGGAGCAAATGGGGACAGGACGTGCTGCAGCAGGGGGCCATTGGCACCGCAGTGGAAGCGGCACTTGAAACTGTCTGGGTTTAGGGATTTTGGGTAACATTCTTCTGTTCTGAATGGGAGCTCTCGAGGATCTTGGCACGTGTCTAGGAGTTGTTAAAGAGCTTCTGTCCCACATATGTTCTTGCAGCACTGAGGAACTTAACTGACACTTCTCACGCGGTCTCTCATCCTCTCCCCAGGGCAAAGGATGTGCAGTGGAGCGTCTCATAGGCTTCTGACGCTCAGCTTGCTTTAAATATTGGTGGTGCTGTGGGTAGCCGTTAGGAAAGGCAAGTCACAGGGAGGTATCTTTAACTTGGAGCAAATGAGGGTGAGGTTTGTGACTGTTTTTCTTTCTGTCCCAACAGAGTGACTGTGGTGCGTAGATATTGGGGGCACTGCGGATGTGCCTCTAGGAGCAGAGTGAGATGGCAGGCACCGGACTCTGGGGGAGACATCTGGAGAGTGGAGAGCAGATGGGATGGGCTCCATGGTGCTGGGAAGCCTCCTAAGTGTTCTGCTCTGTCAGAGCATCCTAAATGCTGAAGGCTTCATGGCCAAGGTGGTTGTAGTGTGCCCAGATGGTGACAAATGCTGAATGAATGAGGGCAGGGACGGAGCTGCCAGTCAGGTTAGCGAGAAGTGCGGGAGACCGGGCTGGAGGGGGTGACGGGGGGTCGCTTAGTCCATCCATCTGTCATGTAGCACCCTTTGCAGACATGCACGGGGCACTTTAACTGTTCCTGGTGTACACTATACTCTCCTGTCTTAGTACGAACGTGCCTCCTACCTAGCACAAAGTTAAACTGTTCTGACCTCTTTTTTGCAGTGGCTTTTACGTGTTATAAACCCGTGTCCTCTGACTTGTCCTGTCTAGACTAGCCTCGCTCTTCCAGGCTTTTGTCCAAGGCCTTTTGGTGGTCTTGCTGGTCTCCTGTGGCCTCTCTTAGTTGGTCCAGATCTTTTGGGGAACGAACTGGTTCTCCAGAGGAGAACAGTATAATTACTCGATGTGCCTTTATGAGCTGAAAGGGTAGCTGAGTAATTACTTCGTGTGTCTTTATAAGCTGGCCTTTCACACATCCTACCGTATTTGCCTTTTTTCGTTGCAATGACATGCTGGTTCACGTTCAGTTTGTACTCCCCTGTAGCCCTTGTGACCCTTCTGGCAGAAACACTGCTGTCTTTTCTTCCGTGGTCTGTTTGTGCAGTTTTTTACCTCCCAATGACTTCCAGCCCAGCCCATCATCTCTCAGCCCTTTCTCCAGTCTGTCGGGAACGTGTCAAATTCCTGTCCTGGCCTCCAAAGTGCTGGGTGTCATGTGCACAGTTTAAAACATACTCTGTTCTGTCATTTAGGTCATTCGTGGAAAAGCAGAGCAGTAGCAGCAGCAGGGCAGACCTTTCTGAAACCCTACTTGTCCTCTTTCGGTGTAACTGGTCCCCTTCCACTGTAACCAGTGAGCCACTGGTAACCATCTGTTACTGTGCACCAGCGCTGTGATGGACCTGAAGCCAGGGGAATTGCTCCCACAGTGCTGTTGAACTGGGAAACATCTGCCTGTGGCACGGATGGGTAACGTGGGGTNCAATTCCTTGTCCTTCTTGAGCTGGGGAGCCCAGCACTGGCATGCAGGTACGTCTCCAGAGCCCAGGGTTTCCTATGGGCTTTCCGCAGCGTTGCAGGCCAGGTGGGCTGGGACCAGGGGCTGGTGAGGGCCAGGGTCGCTACCCTGCAGAGGAGAGCACAGGCTGGTGCAAAGCTTTGGACCTCCCTCGCCCCGCGGAAGAGGAGGCAGAGGTTTCTCCTGCTGCTTGCCACACGCATGTCTGTGCTGGGGTGCGTGGGCTGGGCCCCCGGCGACCTCTCATCGTGGTACAACAGGGTCAGATGGTGAGCGGAGCTGCACAAGGCAGAGTGGCCAGAGGGTGCTGTGGGACGTCCCGGCCGCTTGCTGTTGGGAGGAGACCCATCCGTCCATGCCAGCTGGGCGGTTTGAGGTCCCGGTCTGTCCTGGATCCGGACCACACGGGACATAGAGCCACAGCATCAACGTGATGAGCTTGGGGTTGGGTCAGCCTGAGCGCTCCGGGGCGGGAGGCTGGACTCCGATGAAGGGTCCGACGGGAGGGCAGGCTGCCAGCTCGCCGGTCCTCGGCCGCCTGCCAGGGAAGGTGTGGATCCAGCTCGTCTGGCTGGTGGTGAGACGCCTGACTCTGCATCTGTGAGGGAGGCTTCCAGAGGATCCTGCCTGCCCAGGTTTCCATGGAGAGCGTCTCCTTGTTGAGGAGGGAGCCGTCTGGCAGACAGGACGGCCGTGGAAATACCGATAGAGCGTTTGTTTTCCAAAGCGCATGAATAACATCCCTAACAGCTATCAGCCTCACTTCCTCCGCTCGCCCCACCAGCGGTCTGGCAGAGCAACCTGGGATGCCTGCGGTGTCTTTATCCTCCCGGCTCCTTGCCGTGCGCTCGTCTGAGCATCTCCAGTTTGGCCGTATCTGCCCATCCCGGCCCGGTTTCTCTTCCAGTTGGCTGGCACGGCTCCTCCTGGCGCAGGGCTGCAGGGAGGCAGCAGCCATCTTCGCTGGGGGACACATTTGGCTTCGCTGCTGGAGGGAAGAACGGCAGCGCTGTAGGCGGCAAAACCGGGGCTGTTTTGCTCCCACCTCCCATGGGATGTGAGGGGAATTGCTTCCCTGAACAAAATGTCCTTTCTCGGATCTCTGGGTCGTTTTGCATGCTTTGAAAGACCAAGGGGAAGCTTAAGAGCTGTTGAGGCAGCAGGCAGCGATGCAAGGCGCATGCAACAGCCCCCGGTGAAGGGGGCTGAGCTCGGGCTTTCGTGGCAGTCTGTCAATATTAAATTAAGGCTAAATTCCCATCCTAAATGTTATGTTAACATGAAGTCACAGCAGAAAGCACAGAGCACAGAACAGCAATACGAGGACATAAGATGTGTTACGGGGGTATTGTAATCATCCCAAATGAGGCATTTGAAACCCAGGGAATTCCAGATTTAGGGTTTGCATCTTTTTTTCTGGGTTTGTAATTGAAAAACAATGCAAACATCGGAAGGCTTGGGAGCATGTCGCTGAGATTGTTTGAGTGCCTTTATTCTGTGCTGCAGGGACATGGGCAGATGGAGGAGGGAAAAAGTCTTTAAAAAATGATAAAACCAAATGTGGAATTACGAATGTTAAAATACCGTGATCTGGATTTGAGCGTTAAGGGCATCATGGCTCTCCAGGGTAACCTTAGGGCTGCTGGGTCTCGCCTGTGCATCTCCGTATCTGGACGTGTTTGGCTATTGCTCATGTAACTCCCCTCTACGCCCGATGCTTCATAAAACTCATAATTGGAGGCAGTTGCAAGACCTGTAGCATCGTTTTATTTAAGTTAAGGATATGTACTGGGAACTTGAGTTCTATCTTAGCTTATGAAGACAAAAGTCTTCAGCTTTCCATGGTTTTTAAAAGCTATTAAAAGAAGCATGGATGAGAACTAAACAAAACCCCAAAGGTGTATCGCCGTAACAATTCTGAGGAGCTGTAGCAAGAAGCGAATTTTTGGCTGCGTTTTGTAAAAAGAGATTCCTCGTTGTGCCAGGACAGGGTGGTGAGGCCGCGTGTGCGGCCGCCCCAAGGACGCAAAGCCGGGGGGTTGAATTCAGCCCTCATTTGGCAGTGACCGGGGTGCGCAGCCCGGCTGGGGAGCTGCGGGCTGCAGCGCAGCGCTGCCTGGGGCCATGAAGCGGCTTGGCTGGAGGGGTCGGTGCAGCTCCAGCCCCAGGGAAGCTCTCGAGTCGGGGAATCGGCTGGTAAGCCACCGCTGGCAGGGCTGTGGTCTGCGGAGGGGAAAAACAGTGACAGGTCAGTCGAAACGGCTCTGCGGGGAGTCGTGGGCACGATCATAAAGACTGGAAGCCGCCTGTAGCTTCCAGTCATGCAAATTAGATATGACGGTCGTTAATAAGTTGGCTTTACCCTAGCTCGTGGTACCCGAAGGACGTGAGCGGCAGATTTGGCCGGGTTGATTTGCTTTCCAGCAGTGTCAGGCAGAGCAGGGGGTCTGAAGCACCTTTGAGATCCCACTTGGGGTTGCAGCTTTGGGCTGGTTTGGCCTGTCATTGTGCCCTTGAGATGTCGCTGCTCGGCACAGGTCCGTTCTCTGCTGAAGGAGGAGCATTGCTGCAAGGAATGACAGGCTGAGGGAGCTGGGGGGGTTCAGCCTGGAGAAGAGAAGGCTCC
>VXBO01009784.1:49531-71271 GCA_013400135.1 Rhinoptilus africanus | reverse complement strand
GCCCCGCCCCCCCGGGAGCAGCGGGGCTGGCGGGGGCAGGCTGGGGGGGGGCTTCTCCCTGACATAAGCCCTGATTGCGGCAGGCGGCGCGGGGAGGTGAAGGGCAGAGCACTGAAAATCCACGCAGCCTCCAGCAAGGGCTCCTTGGCGCAGGAGCTCTGCTGGCTGACATACATCCGCAGGTCCCCATCGGCAGCCGCTGCCTGCCTGCAGCTCCCTCCCTTCCCCGTGGACCCCAACGGGGGGCTGCCACATCTGCTCTCCCCCCAGCCCTGCCCGCAGCCCAGCGTGGGGCTGTGGTAGCCGAGTGGCTCGCTCGGGTGGCAGGGAGGCTGTGGGGCTGGCGAGGGGGGATGCTGACCAGAAGCGCTCCTGCTGTTCCCATCCTGCCCACCCAGCACCCGGCCCGTGTCCGAGGTCTCACCGCTTTGGCCAGCGGCACGTGGAGGGAGAAAGGTGGCTGGAGAGCGTGTGGGTGGGTGAGGTGGGCGTCTGGGTAGGACACGTGTGTCTTATTTGCTGGGTGGTGGCACTCGGACAGGGGAGGGATGCTGGGCTGGAGCCGAGGTGAGATGCACGGCGTGGGAGCGCGGGCAGCTCCGGCTCAGGCGGGAGGGGAGAGGTGCCAGTGGGTTCTTGTGCAGGGACCGTGCTATGCGACAGCGGTGCCCGACGGGTTCCTTGCGGGGAGGGACAGTGCTGTCCTGCTTCTCTTGGCACCTGTAATCTGCAGCTCCTACCCTCCGGCAGCATGGGGCAAGGGCCCCACGCTGCCGCGCAGGGCGGCTGCGGGGCTCACCCAGGCAAGGCAGGGGCCAGGCTGGTCCCCGAGCGCTGGGACAGGCTCTGCAGGCGTGGACAGACGCAGACTGTGTCTGTGTGTGGCTCTGCTTGTGCTGCCCGCGCTTGCCTACTCCCAGAGCTGCCTGCCTGGGTGGTGGCAGAGCCACCGAGCGGTCATGGGTGCGAAGGTCCGGCCAGGGATCCTGGCTCCTGATGCGCTGCACCACTTTGCCTCTTCCCAGAGCAAGTCTGCTGTTAATTCCCTCCATCTCTCCACAGTATCAGGAGTCCCCTCTGGGCCAGGCCGTTGGCAGGCGGGCAGCAGTGGGCAGCTGGCAGGCTGTGAGGAGTGGTGGCACATCTCCCTGCATCCGAGCTCCCGACTCACCCCGCAGAAGGTGTGGCTGGGCTGCGTGCTCCTGACTTCCAGCTCTCTTGCTCCGTCTGTTCCCAGTGGGCAAATCGGAGCCTTGGCGTGATGGGGATGCCCTGAGTCCTCACCCAGGAGCTTCAGGCCTGGATGTTGGTGCTGCTCCTCCCGGACGATGTGGCTGATACTCTGGAGAAGCCCTCTCTTGCCCCCCATTCTTCAAGTGCCTGAGCTGGTGGCCGGCTGGGACCTGCGTCTCACCCTCTGGGTCCTGAGCTTCGCCTCGGTGGTTGTGCGGATGGAGGGCCAGGTCTACTCCCCAACTGTCAACACGCACTATGGGAAGCTACGGGGAGTGCGAGTGCCACTGCCCAGCGAGATCCTGGGGCCCGTGGACCAGTACCTGGGGGTGCCTTATGCCGCCCCACCCATTGGGGAGAAGAGGTTCATGCCCCCCGAGCCACCGCCGTCTTGGTCGGGCATCAGGAACGCTACCCACTTCTCACCCGTCTGCCCCCAGAACATCCACAACGCCGTTCCTGAGATCATGCTGCCCATCTGGTTTACCTCCAATTTGGATATCGTGGCCACGTACATCCAGGACCCCAACGAGGACTGTCTGTACCTCAACATCTACATCCCCACGGAGGATGGTGAGTGCCCGCCGGGGTGCCTGCAGGAGGGTGGAGGGGGGGCCGTGTGTCCCCCCCCCAGCAGTGGTTGGTCTCACCTGGGTGTTGTGTTTGAAGCATGTGGTTGTGGACCCTGCAGCATGCTGTCTGTTTGTGGAAAGCTTTCTCTGGCCACGCAGCTCGCCCTCTTGCCCTCAGCTGCCATCTCTGTCTCGCGTGCTCCCGCTCCTCCACGCCTCCTGGTGTCCCCCCCTCCCCTCCACCTCCATGGCATTGTCACCGGTTCCTCTCTTGTGTTGCTAAATCTGAATCCGACTCTCTGACCGCAGATCCACAGAGCGACAAGCTGGTTTGTGCTCCCCAGGCGCCGAGTGCCAGGTTCTGTCTTGAGTTGGTTCGGGTTCGTCCTTCCTCCCCCCTTCCCACCCTCCCCAGGTCCATGCGCTAGTTGTGGGAGTGGGCTGTGGCTGGGAGGAACACTCTCTGCCTCTCACTGGGGAGATGCTCCAGCAAGGAAGGGACCGCGGAGCCTTTTTCTGGGCCCTGGTACGGACGGGAGGTTGGGGGCACCGACGGGCGCGTCGCTTGGCTGCTCCCAGATGGTGGCAGAGCGATGAGCCCGGGGTGCCGGGGACCCGCGGGGCACGGTCCCGTTGGGGTGAGGCTGAGCGGTGCCGAGTGCCTCCTCATCTAACCTTTTCCTTTGTAGGGGATCCCACCTGAACTGTAAGTAGAGGGCAGAGGAGGCAGCGCCCGCCCCAGCCTCACTGCAGCGGGAGCCCCCGGGGATTTTCAGCGGGCTGGAGGGGGCCCGCGGCGGGTCTGCTGCCCATGGCAGAGCAGCCTGGCGGGCCAGTGGCTTCCATCAGGCTGGCTGGCTCCGCTCCTCAGTCCCTGGGGCCCTTGGCCATGGGATGCATCATGCCTTCCTTCCCGCCCAGCACGGCTGGCCCAGAGTTTTCCTCCCACGGCGGCGCTCCCTCCCCACCTCCCGCGGTCCCGGGGGGGGCGGGAGGGTGGCAGCGTGGTTGTGATTGCATGCCCACTCCCGCCAGTGGAGCCTCCTGTTATTTTGTAGTCTTTTATTCATTTTACAGTAAAACGGATTTCCAAGGAATGCACCCGAAAGCCCAACAAGAAAATATGTAGGAAAGGAGGTATGTAGCAAGCCGACCGGCAGAGAGGCACAGAGAGGAAAAAGAGAGAGAGTGAGAGAGTGAGAGGGTGCTTGGCCGGCCCCCAGCCCGCAGCATGCTCCTCCAGCACCTCTCTGTGCTGCCCCCCAGACCACGGGCCCTCCGAGCAGCCCACCCTGCTGTCCCCCGCTTCCCGCTCAGAGGAGCCCCGCGGATGCTCCGGCCACCTCCACTTCCCGGACGGGGAGCTGGAACTGGTGCGGGCTGGGAGCGCAGGTCTGGGGTCAGGTCAGAGGAGGATGCTCACATTGCTCCAGGCCTTTCAGAACAGCTTCTCCTGGGCTGAGCCCACACTCCCACCTTCATCCCGCTGGCACTGGCAGCCTCCCAGCCCCTGGGTTACGGAGGGGGAGCCTCTAATGGTGGGTGGCACTTAATGCACCCATCCCTTAGGGATGCATCCCCACTTGGGAGTGTCCAGACCCACTTAGGGAAGCACCTGTGTGATGGGAGACTGTAGCCTGTCCTGGGCTGAGCTCTTCCCTCGTTGCATCCCTGGTTATTTTGCATCCAAAGCTCCTGGGTTATAAACGCTCCTGGCTGTATAAATGCTGCCGTATTCTGCCCCAGCCCATGGTCCCACCAAGGCTGCTCCCCGCTGCTCTACCACGCCTCTGCCAGCCCTGCCAGCGAGGATCTGCTCTCCACGCCCCCAGCACTGCATCATTCCTCAGCTCCAGCTGCCCTGCGGTGGCCGAGCACCTCCAGTTCAGATACATCTCCGCTTTGCCTTGCCTCCATCCCCAGGGCCGCTGGGGCTCATACCCTCCACTCTGGGGCGAGGGGAGCAGCTTAGTTGCCCCAAAGTGATCCTGCGTTCCTGGCCAGCCCCAGCCCCGTGGGACAGGGAATGGAGATGTGCAAGTGGGAGCTGGCTCAGCCCCTTGTTGGACACGATGCTGTGCCCGTCCTGCCCCACGGCCCCCCTGCAGGCAGGGCGAGCCCGAGCTGCTCGGTGCATCCCAAAGTTGGATGTGCGGGCGGTCGGGCAGCCAAGCTCTTCTGAAAGGCTCAGTGCAGGGAGGGGGTGTCTGGCAGGCAGGGGCTGCCACCCCGGGCACCCCGTGGCAGTGAGGTCCCTGCCTCCTGGCCTCCGCCTCCCTGCGCCCCTGGAGTTGGCGGGGCTGGCGCAGCTGGGCTTGGAGGTTTGGGGAGCACTTTCCTTCCAGCCATTTCCCCCCCAGTTCTGTTGTTGGGTTTCTTTGCTGTGCTTTTCCTGTTGCTGTCCTGGCTATTCACACGCCATCTCTCTGAGTGCCAAGGCTGCCCCTGAAAGGGCTGGCGCATTAGGGAGTCTCCGCACGCTGCCTCCGGAGCCGGCTGTGCCAGCCACTTCAAAGCGCTTCCTCTCCCGGCCCTCCCGCCGGCTGCCAGGGCTGGTGGACCCCCGCCACCCCTACAGGCCAGGGAAGCGGGGTCCGGGTTATGTCTGGAGAAGGGAGACAATGTAAGGCACAGGAAAACACCTTGGTTGCACTCGTCTCCTGGTTTCCCTCCCCGCCGGCTCTGCTGACGGGCAGGGTTTCTTTGCAGCCCATCCGCGGTTGCCTCTGGTCACCTCCTGGGGGGTGGGGAGGGATGTGCTCTCTGCCCCCGCTGGGCTCTGCTGACTCACCGACCGGCAGATCCCCAGTGCCGGTCATTTGGGCATCCAGGCGTGACGTGCCAGGAATTAAAACACCGAGACACTGGCGCTGCCCTTCGGCTCCGGCCACGGCTCCGGTGGCCGTTGGCTCGAATAAATTGACTGACTTGTGCTGAGACGCAGATGCTCCCCCGCCCCTCGTCGTGTACCCTGGGTTAGTAATGCTTGGGGTGAAGATAATATACCTGCAGTGCTGATTTCCTCGGGCTGCGTGTCATTTGAACATTGGCTCGTTATGGAATATTCCTGGTTGTTATTTCTGAGGCCACATACGCGCGGTGAATGAGCTCTCCTCTCACAGAACCGGCAGCTGTGCAGTATTTCGGTGGTTCAAAATGCCTCAGCTCCCACCTTACTGGAGTTTTCGTGATTTCTGCCACCCCTGAGCTCAGGGTATTTCATAGCAGCCAAAGGACTGAGAATTTATCAGAATTTATCCTGGGACAGGAAAACATCCCTGTTTCCTCGCCCTATATATTTTCCTATATGGAAATTTACTACATGCCGGTCTCCTCCGAGCACGTTAGTCCCTTCTCTGGGAGCAAGGCAGGGCAGCGGTGATTTGAGAATGCTTGGCATGCAGGGCGCTGGGGGAGCCGACAGCACCGAGGCTCAGGTTTGGCTGTGGAGGTGACGCTGCCCACCTGAAGAGCACGTACCCACACAGGATACGGCCCCTCCGTGCAAAATCCAGCTCTGCCCTTCGCTTTGTGCTGACGGCACTTCCAGCCTGTGCTTGGCGATGGGAGGGTGCTGGGACGCTTCCCTCTTCCTTTCCCCACCAGCCCGGGCAGGCCTTGCTGTAGGGCATGGAGAGGTGGATGCTATTCTTGGAGGAGAAAAGTGTGCCTGCCCTGCACATAGCAGCCCTCCCTGGTTTTTACTCCCAGCTGCCCTACTCTGGCCGGGACTGTGCAGAGTCCGCGGCGCTGCGGAGGTGAATGCACCAGTCGGGCATCCTGCTCTGCTGTGTGAGCGTGGCTGGAGCTCCCAGCAGCTCCTGGGCTCAGGATGTGCTTCTGCGGGAAGAGCATCGTGGCTTCTCCACTGCTCTCCAAGAAGAGAGCTTGTCCACATCCTGGCTGAGGCTTCCGCGCTCCCTTTCTGGAAGGCTTCTCACCTGCTTTGCAGAGCGCTAGGAGCAGACCCTGATGCTCCAGTTCCGCTCCAGGGAGCAATTTGCAAAGGCGAGGGTAGGTGTTTGTGCTGGTGGAGGCAGCAGAGCCTGACAAGATGCAGTGCTTTTATGGAGTGCGTTCAAGGATGGAGAAAGCTCCTCTGCATCATCCAGGGCTGGGCAGGGCAGCAGCAAGGTGCGCTGCAGTCCTGGAGCAAGGGCTGGTGGAGCGGCCACCCAACACAGGTCCCAGGGGAGCTGCCCCTGCCCGTGGGGCTGTGCAGCAGCAGGTTCGAGGGCTGTCATCAGTCCCAGTCCTGTTCCTTTTCACTCCTGGGGAAGCACCTGAGCTTCCAGTTTCCAGCTGTGGCCACCAGCATGTGTGCCTCTGGGTGCACATGGCTACCGGACAGGGTGGCGACGCTGCTGCGGGCTCCTGCTCCCTGTGGCCTCGTGGCTGCTGCGTGGGAGCGGGAGCAGGGAGCTTGCACTGAGGAGGGGGCACTGGGGCTGCCCACGGCCGCCCTGAGCAGACATTTGGATCTGGCAAGGTGTCAGCTTAGGCTCCTGCTCTTCTCTTATCCACACCATGCTGAGCGGAAAGGCTCCAAGGACCGAGGCTCCTCGCCCTACTTTATCTCTGTTTGCGCTGGTGTCAGGGCTGTTGGCATGGTTTACTTAAGATAGCATAAATCCGGCATGGATGCCACTATTTCAGGGGAAGTGAGTTTATTTTTTACTGAACTTGAGCTTAAATCTTCCTAGAGCCTTCAGATAAGAGCGTATGCATCCTTCCTATCGGCCTGAACAATATCACGTCGCAGTCGGCTTAAAGTGAAGCAGCACAACAGGCATTCACACGGGGTTAGCGGAGGGAGTTTTTTCATAGAATCATGGAATTGTTTAGGTTGGAAAAGACCTTTAAGATCATCAAGTGCAACCATTAACCCAGCACTGCCAAGTCCACCACTAACCCATGTCCCTCAGTGCCACGTCTACACGTCTTTTAAATGCCTCTGGGGATGGTGACTCCCCCACTTCCCTGGGCAGCCTCTTCCAGTGCTTGATAACCCTTTTGGTGAATCGTTTTTTCCTTATATCCAATCGAAACCTCCCCTGGTGCAACTTGAGGCCATTTCTTATTGTCCTATTGTCTGTTCTTGTGAGAAGAGACTGACTCCCCCCAGCTGCCCCCTCCTTTCAGGGAGTTGCAGAGAGCGAGAAGGTCTCCCCTCAACCTCCTTTTCTCCAGGCTGAACACCCCCAGTTCCCTGATAAGTCTTGTCCTCCAGACCCCTCACCAGCTTCGTTGCCATTCTCTGGACACGCTCCAGCAGCTCAGTGTCCTTCTTGGAGTGAGTTGCCCAAAACCGGGCACAGCGCCAGTGCCAAGTACAGGGAGACAATCACAGAATCACAGAATGGTAGGGGTTGCAAGGGACATCTGGAGATCATCTAGTCCAACCTCCCTGCCAGAGCAGGGTCACCCAGAGCAGATCACTGCCCCAGTCCTGCTGGCCCCACTGTTCCTGATCCAGGCCAGGATGCTGTTGGCCTTCTTGCCCCCCTGGGCACACTGCTGGCTCATATCCAGCCCCCTGCCCACCGACACCCCCAGGTCCCTTTCTGCCGGGCAGCTCCAGCCACTCCGCCCCGAGCCTGTAGCGCTGCTTGGGGTTGGTGTGACCCAAGGGCAGGACCCGGCACTTGCCCTTGTTGAACCTCATGCCATTGGCCTCAGCCCATGGATCCAGCCTGTCCAGATCCCTCTGCAGAGCCAACCCCCCCTCCAGCAGATCCGCACTCCCGCCTGGTTCAGTGTCATCTGTGAACTTACTGAGGGTGCACTCGATCCCCTCATCCAGATTGTTGATAAAGATTTTGAACAGAACCATCCCCAGTGCCGAGCCCCGGGGAACACGACTTGTGACCAGCTGCCAACTGGATTTGACTCCATTCACCACCTCTCTTCAGGCCCAACCCTCCAGACAGTTTTTTACCAGCAAAGTGTATGTCCATGCAAGCCATAAGGAGTTTCTCCAGGCGGACGTTGTGGGAAACAGTGTCAAAGGCTTCAGTAAAGTCCAGGTAAACAACATCCTCTAAGCGGGTCACCTTGTCGTAGAAGGAGATGAGGCTAGTNAGAAGGAGATGAGGTTAGTCAAGCAGGACCTGCCTTTCATGAGCCCGTGCTGACTGGGCCTGATCACCTCCCTGTCCTATACGTGCCACACGATGGCACTCAGGAGGATCTGCTCCATGACCTTCCCTGGCACCGAGGTCAGACTGAGAGGCCTGTAAATTCTCCATATCCTCCTTCCGCCCCTTCTCATGGATGGGCATCACATTTGCTAACTGGGACCTCCCCATTTAGCCAGGACTGCTGATAAGTGGTGGAAAGTGCCTTGGTGAGTATTCCTGCCTGCTCCCTCAGCACCCTGGGGTGGATCCCAGCTGGACCCATAGACTTGTGTGTGTCGAAGTGCTGTAACAGGTCGCTATCCCCTTGGATTATGAGCACTTCATTCTACTTCCCATCCCTGTCATCCAGCTCACGGGGCTGGGTACCCGGAGAACAACTGCTTGTATTATTAAAGACTGAGGCAAGGAAGGCATTAAGTACCTCAGCCTCATCCTTTGTCACTATGTTTCCTGCCGCATCCAACAAATGATGCAGATTTTCCTTAGCCCTCCTGTATTTATAGAAATTTTTTTTGTTGTCTTTTACTGCAATAGCTGTATTAAGTTCTAGTTGGGCTTTGGCCCTTCTAATTTCCTCCCTGCATAACCTCATGACATCCTTATGGTCCTCATGAGTGGCCTGCCCCTTCTTCCAGATGTCATAAATTCTCCTTTTTTTCCTGAATTCCAGCCGAGGTTCTCTGTTAATGAGGTCGGTCTTCTTCCGCAGCAGCTCGTCTTTCAGCACATGGGGACGGCCTGCTTCAAGATTTCCCTCTTGAAGAACATCCAGCTTTCCTGGCCTCCTTTGCCCTTCAGGACTGCCTCCCAAGAGACTCTGTCAACTAGTCTCCTAAACAGGCCAAGGTCTGCCCTCCGGAATTCCAATGGAGCAGTTCTGCTGACCCCTCTCCTTACTTCTCTGAGAATCGAAAACCATCATTTTGTGGTCACTATGCCCAAGACGGCCTCCAACCGTCATGTCCCCCACAAGTCCTTCTCTGTTCACAAGCAACAGGTCCAGCGGGGGATCTTCCCTGGTCAGCTTCCTCACCAGCTGTGTCAGGAGTTATCCTCAGCACACCCCAGGAGCCTCCAAGACTATTCGCTCTCAGCTGAATTGTATTTCCAGCAAGTTGAGGTCCCCCACGAGAACAAGGGCTAGCGATTCTGAGGCTTCTCCCAGCTCCTTGTAGAATATTTCGCCTGCCTCTTCATCCTGGTTGGGTGGTCTGTTAAGGACTCCCACCCTTGTTGGCGTTCCCCCTGATTCTTACCCGTAAACACTCAACCCTATCATCACCATCATTAAGCTCTAGAAAATCAAAACGCTCCCTGACATTCAGGGCCACCCCAACGCCTCTCCTTCCTGGCCTATCCCTCCTGAAGAGTTTATAGCCATCCAAGCAAGCACTCCAATTGTGCCTGTCATCCCAGAATGTTTCTGTGATGGCAGCTATATTGTAGTTTTCCTGCCGCGCGATGGCTTCCAGCTCCGTCTGTTTGTTGCCCGTGCTGCGTGCATTAGTGTGATGCACTTCTCTTGGGCTACTGATCCTGCCACCTTTTGCGGGGAGAAGCCCTAATTCCTACATGACCATTCTCAGGCACTTCCATGGTCTCTAACACATCAAGAACCCTTGCACCTTTGCTGCTGCATGGGTCTCCATCCCCTACCTCCACCGGGACAGCAGACCAAAGGACCTCGCTAGCACACTGTCCCTCAAACACTGATGTGCTGCCCCCAGGCTTATCTCTGGTTTTATCCCTTCCCCCCTTCCAATCTAGTTTAAAGCTCTTTCCAATTCCTGTGCAAAGATCCTTTTTGCCCTTTGAGACAGGCGTACCCCATCTGCCACCAGCAGGCCTGGTGTCGTGTAAACATGATCAAAAAAACCCCAAATTCTGCNCTGTGCAAAGATCCTTTTCGCCCTTTGAGACAGGCCTGGTGTCGTGTAAACCGACATTTGATCAAAAAACCCAAAATTCTGATGGTGCCACCAGTCATGGAGCCAGGTATTGATCTGCTGTCTCTTCTTGTTTCTTCCCTCATAATTACCTGCAACTGGAAGGACAGAGAACTCTTCTTGTGCTCCTGATCCCTTAACCAATTGTCCCAAGGCCCTGAAGTCTCTCTTGATTGTCCTTGGACTTCTTGTTGCAACTTCATCGCTGCCTACCTGAAAAATCAGTAATGGATAATAATCTGAGAGCCGTACCAGGGTGGGAAGTTTTCTCTTCACGTCTTTAACCCGGGCCTCAGGGAGGCAGCAGACTTCCCTAAGGAGTGCGTCTGGTTCCCATATCGTGCCTTCTGTTCCCTTCAGAAGGGAGTCTCCTGTGACAATGGCCCATCTCTTTTTCTTTGTGGAAGCAGTGTTGACACAGGGCGCAGGCCAGCTTAACCTTGGTGACACCTCCAAGCTGGATGATCCATTGCTCTTGCCATTGTTTGGTTCCACTTGCCTGGAATACAGGGCCCCTGGGATGGTGGGGTAGTGACAGAGGAGACCTGCCTGCTGCGCCGGGCAGGAACTTATCACCGTTGCCCCCTACCCCTTAAGTCGCCGTGTTCAGCCAGGCAGAGAGGGTAGGGAAACCTCTGTGTTGAACGTCCCGTCTGCCTGTCGGGCTTGTCCCAGGGAAGGTAGGATGCAGCAGTCTGTCTCTCCCTCATACTCCTCAACCTTCTCACCTCACCTCTGTCACCAAGCAGAGGAGTTGCCCTACCTGGGTGCACCTCCCACTGGTGAGCACCCTGCCGCTGTCCCATACTGTCCCGTACACCACTCCGGAGTGGCACCGGAGCTCTGCCTGGAGAGCTGTGGCAATCGTGGATGCAGAGCTTAGAGAGGACATGGCTTTCTGCTGGCTGGATACCGTTGCTTCCTGGTGGAGCTGGCAGAGCTTAAGTGCTCTTCCCACGCACCCTGCCATGCCGTGCCCTGGTTTTGATGGGTAAGGGTAGTAAGAGCCACAAGTCCTTTTGTTTTTTCCAGCTGTGAATGGACAAGCTTAATCCCATCCCATGAGGGTAGGTGCTGTGGTGCTCTGCCTGGTGGCCTTTGCCAGTGTGGAGGAAGATCTCCTGGGACTGGGTGTCCTTCAACGTGGCGATAACCAGTGGAGGGAGGTAATGGAGCAAGGTGCAAGGGATGGGTGAGGGAAGTGATCTGCTCTCGTTGGAGATGTCCCTGCTCCCTGCAGGGGGTTGGACTGGGTGGCCTTTAAAGGTCCCTTCCAACCCAACACAGTCTGTGATTCTATTCTGAGTGAAGCTGTAATTGCTCTCACGAGCTGTGGGGCGTTAGTGGGCCGTCATGGAGGTCAACAACGTGGCAAGAGCAAAGCCCGCTTGGTCGCAGCAGCCTGTGTTGGCCGTGACCCCAGCCACCCTGGTACCTTCCTGCCGACGAGGAAGGCTCAGGCTTTGCATCCGCTACACACATGGGCCACTGCTATTCCCCTTCCCGCTGTCCTGCACTACTGCGCTCCTGCTTTGCTCAGCTTCCCGGCGCTCCTTTCTACTGTCCCTTCTGCAGTGCGTGAGGTTCAGGTTGCTTTAGGCTTGTCCCAGCCATCCCTAAGCTCCAGGGCAGCAATCTCCAGCCAGATCCCTCCCTGCTCAGCTGGGACAGTTGCTCAGATCACAGGGATGTTGGCCACTGCCCTCTCTTACAGCCTGACACCTCCTTATACCCGGTTCCTCCATCCCTATCTGCACGGAGACCGTTGTCCCCTGAAGGACACCAGGCTGGAGGGCTGCAGCTTGGCCAGTCCCAGGGCTTTAAGAGCACCAGAGCCCTCGGCAGTGGCAAGGGATCTCCAGCTGCCTTGTGGATCAGCTTCCCGGCTCTGAAGCACGGTGCAGATGACGGCTTGTTGCCTGTGGTCTTCACTAGAGAAAAATCCCTATCCCTGAGCAGTACCAAGGAGGCTGGCGTGTAGCACCGGTTAGCAAATATTGCACAAGGACTTCATCGCTTCAGTGCTTTGTGGGCTTGCGGCTCTTCCCAAGAAACACGCAGTAGGTTAATATTGCATCCCCCTGGGCGCCCGAGGGTGCGCGGGGAGGTGGGCTGGGAGGGAGCGCGGGAAAGCCGCAGCAGGAAGGGAGGATGCTGGGGCTGGGGCGAGAGGTGGCAGGGATGGGGGTGAAACCAGGAGAAGGATGTGAGGAGCTCGGGGGATGGCTGGGTGGTGAAGCAGCAGGCAAGGAGGCAGGGCTGGGATATGGAGGGGGTAGGTCAGGAGGTGAACTCCGAGTTCGAGAAAATCAGGATGGCTCTGGAGACAGCTGATCCATCCCTGCCCTGGGCAGCAGCAGCTCTACCTCACCTCTTCCCGGCAGCGTGTCTCACCTGATCTTAAACACCTCCCCAGACCACCTCTTCCAGCACTTTCATGCCCTTTCTGCCAGGAGGCTTCTCTTTTCATCCAGCTTCAAGCTGCGCTGTGTAGCTCCGGGGCTGCCTGTGCTCTGCGCAGCGGAGAGGGAGTTGCTTTTCCACCTCACCACCTTGCACTGGCCTTTCATCCATCGGGATGCTGCCGTAGCTCCCCATCACTCCTCTGCTCCTGGGCTTCACGTGACTCAGCCTTCTGCAGACTTTTCTTGCCTGATGGATTTTTCTGGACTTCTGGTCGTTGCTCCTCTGGACTTTCTCCAGCAGGTCGTGGCTGCTTAAGGTGTTGTGCAAGCCTCGTGCCCCAGTGGAGCTGCCCCACAGCCTTTTCAGACCTCTCACTCCCCCATCGCGAGTTCCTTTTAACTTCAAATCGTGTCCCCCTCCATGCTGCCACCTCTGTTATCCACCAAATGTGTCACCTGCGGGATCTCGCTGCCCAATTTCATCTTCCTGGACAGTTTTGTGTTCATCTCGTCGTACTTTCATCCAGCCTCAGGGCTGGAGCCTTGCTGGGGGCTGTGCAAAACCCTTGCTGCGGTGGCGATGGGGCTGGTTGGTGACAGCAGCAGGGCCCCAGGACCTGGGGGGACCTTGAAGCCCCGCGCGTCTTGTGGAGGTCACTGGGCAGCACAGGCAGTCCTTCCCCGGGGGAAACCCGGCTGTCACCCCTGAGGTCACCATCACCCCGGGAACTTTTTTGGTGCCAGCATTAGGTAGCAGAGGGCTGCAGGCGCCGGTCTGCAGCTCTAAGGGGACAAGGAGAGCACAGCCTTTTCCTGAAATTTGGCGCAGGAATGGCACCACTCGGCTTTGTGCCCACAAGGGCATGCAGCCCTTGAAGCAAGGGGTCTCGGTACAGGTCTGCACCGCCTCTGCTCCCTGCCAGCCCCCAGGCCACCTCTCCCGGCTGACGCTGGCTGCGTGCCCCTCGGGAAGCACCACGCTCGGTGCACGCCGTCCGCCACCGCATCCAGCTGGGGCTGCTGCCCTGGCCCCTGCGCTGGCACTGCAGGTTTGCTGAGGGCCATGCAGTGACCAAAAGGCATTCAGGACCTTAGAGAAACCGGTACCTTTAGGGTTCTGCCTTGGTCGGTGCCTTCGCAATCCTCGGTGAACCATACGAGTCTTTTCAGAAGGGCGTTGGTACAGGATGGAGACGAGCAGCACAGGGAAGCCCCCCCCCCCATTGATGGCTCCCTGCAGCCTGCCATGGTGGTCTTGTGCCAGGCACAACACGGGGCCATGCACTGCGTGGGGGCGACGGGCAGGACCCTGGTGGTCAGTGGCCACGGGCAGGAGCCTGGTGGTCAGCAGCCACCCAGGGCAACCCTTCACGTGAGCTCTGCTGGTGACAGGGGACGGGAGAGATCTCCCTGTGGGAGCAGGGCTCCTGCTCGCAGCCGGGCAGTAGGAGAGGGAGCCTTGCCCCAGCCCAGGGACGGAGGGTGCGCCAGCAGGCGGGGGCCAGGCTGAGATGCCGGAGGATCGGCGAGTGCTTTGGGAGGCTGCTCCACCACCAGCGCTGATGCTGCCCCAGGCCTGCTCTCCTCCTCCCTGCCGCCCCGGGAGGATCTGGGCAGGGGTCCAGGCGAGGCGGCATCCTGACGCGGCTCCGGGGCAGTCCTGCCCGCGCCGCCCTGGCTCTGGGAGAGGTGCAGTGTGAGTAGCCAGCAGTGCTGTGGGGCACGGGCCTGGCCCCACCGTCTCTGCTATCATGCTATTTTTGAATTCTCTTTTGTTGTTTTTTTGTTTTGTTTGTTTTGGTTTGGTTTGGTTTCCTTTTGTTTTCCTTTTTTTTTTCTTTTGTTCTGTCTCCTCGTGTTTGGTCCCTAGGAGCCAGCGCTAAGAAACAGGGCGAGGACTTAGCGGATAATGACGGGGATGAAGACGAAGGTATTTCTGTGCTCGAAGGCTGCCACTGCATGACAAGCAAAGCAGCTCCGTTTGCCCACCATCCGCTGCCATCCCCAGGGAGCCCTGTGTGTGTGGGTCTGCCGTGCCAGGCGGCGGTGTGGGGTGGGGGGCAGGCTGGCTGGCTGTGCAGGGCGCCCGGGCCCTTCCCCTCCTTGGGACGGGGTGGGGGAAGCACATGGGATTTTTTTTGCTTTAGGAAAAGTTCGCTCCCGCTCCGCTTGAGCGAGGGGAGGGAGGAAGCATGGCAGCCTGGGAGGAGAGGAGCCCTCGGGCACCTGGGCCCATTTCACCCCGAGCCCGGTCACATCCCACCTCCAGCCTCATCCCTGCGGGGTCAGTGACGTGCCGCTGGGAGCCACTGACCTCCCCCTCCATCCTTGCCCGGACCCGACGTGGGCACTGCCGCGGGGTGGCCCTGCCAGCAGCTTGGCACCCTGGGCACCCGCAGGGGACCTGGCCATGCCCAGGAGACCCCCGCTCTGCTCCGACATGGATTCTGTTAACTCCTTCCCGCCCACCCAACGCGAGTGAGGTCTTGCTTGCAACCAGAGCGTTCGCACCAGCCCAGGCACAGTCAGCGGGCTCTTCAGCAGATGTGACTCTAGATGTACGCCAGGGCTAAGCGAGCTGCAGAATAAGCTGTTTTTAGTAAAACAGGGTTGTTCATCTGCAGGGTATGGAGTCGGTGTGTTTGGGATGTGAAGAGGAGGCAGGAGGAAGGGTCGGCCAGGGTGCAGCCCGAACATGCCGAGGGCAGTGAAACCTCATGCCGTGCAGGAGTCCCAGGGCAGCTTGAGCACGGCCTGGCAGATGGCATTTAGGATCCGGGAAACAGCTGAAAAGCTTTTTCCTTGGCACTACCAAAACCCTGTTGTTTTCTCCCAGTAACCTGTGCCCCAGGATCTCTTGTACCAGGGCGTAAGCTGGCATTCAGCCTAACTGACTTGACTGTGCTAAATCCCTGCACGCTCAAATGTGCCGCAGCGATTAGGAGCCATTTATTTCCTGGTACATCTCCGCACATTGCTGCCACTCTGCCGTGAGGATGTCCCTTGGCGTGTTGGTGGGACCATGTGGCAGGGAGGAGAGGACACAGGCACCGATGTTCCTGCCCTTTGCATTTTAAGGAGGCAGGCCTGGGAAGGCTTGTCCTGCCGTAGCTCTGCCACACGGGCAACGTCTGTCCCAGAGGAGCCACAAGCACTTTTACCTCCCCAGGTCTGTGCATTTGCCTGGCTTTATCCTGGCGATAGGAAAAGAGCCAGCACAGGTTTTGCCATGTCCTCATTCTCCTGGAGGGAAGAGTTTTTCTCTGTGGAAGGGAGGCCACCCTTAGCCATGCTGTGGGCCGCAGCTGGCGGTGGGGATAGCCAGAGGTGCCCGTCAGTGCCCTGCAGCTCCCTGGGACGGGCAAGCCGTGGGGAGAAGTGGACCTTTGCAAGGATTAGGTGGGTGCAAAGGAGCATGTCTGCCCCAGCCGGGCATCCCTGCTGAGTTGGTGTGGCTGTGTCCCAGGAGTCCCAGCCCCATGTGCCACCGGGACGGCACCGGTGAGGCAGGCAGGCAGGGAGCTGCGGCTGGCCGGGGCAGCCGAGGCTGAGCAGCCCCAGCAGGCGATGCCAGCCCGTCCGAGCAAGGCGCTGGGTGCGGGTGAGCGTGAGGGAGGGCAAAGTCCTCCTCGCCAGCCCCGGAGAGGGCTGGGCAGCGCAGGCATGTGGGACCTGGCACCGTCTCCAGGACGGACGCAGCTGCCTCCTGGGTGTAACAGGGGCGAGATGTACCAGGAGCCGAGCACGGGGGTTATTCCCTTGTGCCTGGGCTTGGCTCCGTGAGGGATCCCAGGCTAGTGGCATGGGAGAGGCAGGACGTCCCCCAGACAGGGCCAGTCGAGGGAGGGAGCGTGGCTGCTCCCTGTCCCCTAGGCTCCTGCAGTCCTTCCTCCCCGGCCCTTGGGGTCCCATTCCCCATCCTCACTCCATGCCTCATGCCCTGTCCTTGTCCGGACGCTGTGCTCACCTCCCTGACACGCACACACTGTCTGCCTCATCACCATGTCTGTGTCTGGACACTGGGGTGCCATGGGTTGACATCCAGGCCGCTGGCAGGTTTCTGCCTTCCCAGGGAGATGTGAAGTGGGGGCAGGAGAGTTAGATATTGGAACACGCACCACTGCCAGCCCCCGGCTTCCAGGTCCTGCACACCCCCCCATCCCTGCCCCCCCGGCAATGCCAGCTTCCAGGACTCACGGAGCCGAGGGCTTGGATCCAGCCAAAGTCAGGACACGGGGCTGCGTTCTGGGGCTGGACTCTGCAACTCCTACCTGCGACGGAGGTGCCGCTGGCCCGGCTCCCGCCCGCGGCCAGAGCCCAGCTCCAGGGAGGAGCAGCCAGGTCCAGCGAGCATCTTTCCCGCGTGTGCTGAGACCCCCGAGGGGACAGCGGTGTGGGGACGGCGCAGCGGCTGCCGCCACCCAGAGCGGGGCTGGCAGGGTTGGTTCAGTGGTGATCGGCTTCGGAAGTCTACGCTGTGGCCCCCAGGAGAGCTCTGGGTTTGGCTCCTAATCCCTCTCCCCAGTCCTGGCAGCTGGCATTGCCCTCGTCCTAGGTCTGCCTGTCGGGCAGGGTGCTGCGGCCGTTGGTGGGGGTCCTGTGTTTAACCGCCTCTCCTTCCAGACATCCGGGACAGCGGGGCCAAGCCAGTGATGGTGTATATCCACGGCGGCTCGTACATGGAGGGCACGGGGAACATGATAGACGGCAGCGTGCTGGCCAGCTACGGGAATGTGATTGTCATCACCCTGAACTACCGCGTTGGAGTGCTGGGTATGGGCTGGCCGGCGGGGCGAGCCCCCGGGGCCGACTGGGCTTGAACCAGCCGGGAAGAGGGTGGCGGGGGGTGCGTGGGGCCCCGCGGGACGGGGGGCTGTGCTGCGGGGGCTGCCCCTGCCCTCCACCCAGGCCACCAAGCGGGGTGCCACGTGGCAGTGCCCGCAGCGTGGTCTCGTTCCTGGCACCAGCCCCCCGCTAAGGCTCATTTACACAACCAGGCTCAGCTGAAAGCAAATATTGGTCTGTGGTTAAATAAATAATAAATGTGTTTACCCAGCATCTTTTCCTGAGAGGGCTCGGGCGGGTGAGCTGCCAGCGGGTATTGCCTGGCTGCCCCTGGGGAGCCAGCAGCTCTCCCTCCCTGGGCAGGGGCTGCTTCCAAGCCCGTTGAGCTGTCGGGACCCCCGCAGCCACCCACTGCCCCTGGCTGTCTGCAGAGGGGGCCGCCGACGGCTGTCGGCTGCCATATAGAGGAGGGTGGAAGCCCAATTTTCATGAACACTGGTGACCTAGTGAGGCAAAACGGGGATACGGGGTCAAAAGGCAGTGCAGTCCCCTGCTGCAGCAGAAACCCCCGGACACAGGAGATAGATCTGCCTGGAGCATCACTGCTGCCTCCCTCATCAGCAGGGAGAACAGGGGGTGCGGGGGTTTGGGGAGAGCAGGGCCAGCTCTCAGCCATGTAGCCTGGCGCGGTGCTCTCTGCTGGCACCCGGGGCTGCACATCCCTCTGACGGCCTCTGGACCCCATAGTCTCTTAGGGAAGATGGCAGCTACCTGGCAGAAAATAGGCTTTTCAGTTAAAACAAGCTTATTCAAGACCTGTCAATATTAAAAGTCAGGCCTTTAAGATGGATAGGTGTAAATTTAAGAAACTTAAGTCGCGAGAGGACTTGAGGGGTGCCATTGTCATCTCCATTGAAGTGCTGCAGCCTGTCCGGCCAGAGGACCTCGAGTGCCAGTGCCGCTCCCTACCTGCCAGGATTACCCACCTGGATTTTACCTCAGGACCATGCTTTTTGCTTCCTGCTTTGAGTCAAAGCAAACGGAACACCGATAGCTTATCTTTGGTGTTCCCATTGCTACTGAAAGCATTTCTCAGCATCTTCCTCACTTAAGAGCCTTTGTATTTTAAGCTGCAGTCGGTTCCTCTCTGCCCAGCCCACCTTCTTACATTTATAGAGCCTCCTCCGGACCACGCTAGTCCATGGAAAGCATTGGCTGTGCACGCACTCAGCCTGCCTGCAGCCACCGATGCTTTCCCAGCTTTCCTTGGAGCATGCGTGAGATGTCTCGACCCGTTATTAGCACAGGGGGTGGCCTGGGTAGGACAGGGCTTCGTGCCATGTCACGGCCTGCAGTTACCTGGAGGGGCTTCCCAGGGCTCGCAGCTGCCCTTTGGCCCCTCTCTGTGCTGTGCAGAGGGCGGCTGGAGCTGGGTAGTGTCCCTGCTCCAGCTTGGAGCTCACAGGACTGTCTTGGTAGTGGGGGTCTCATGTTGTGGTGGGAGAACGTCCTAGAGAAGCTCCTCTGGGCTGTGGAAAGGGGGGGTGGGAGGTCAGGACATCCCCCTCCCCACTTCCTCGTGACTAACCAGGCTCCCTTTGGCACACAGGGTTCCTGAGCACGGGAGACCAGGCTGCCAAGGGCAATTACGGGCTGCTGGACCAGATACAGGCACTGCGCTGGGTCAGCGAGAACATCGCCTTCTTTGGGGGAGATCCCTTGCGGATCACCGTCTTCGGCTCTGGAATCGGAGCCTCCTGTGTCAGCCTGCTCACCCTCTCCCACCACTCTGAAGGTAGGTGCCAGCCGTGCCCGAGCAGGCTGCGGCTGCCAGCAGGCACCCTGATGCCAACCCAGGGAAGGGAGCCCGCCCAGGTACCTCCGGCCACCCAAGCGAAATCAGGGCTGCTGTTTAATTAGTCATTGGTGAGAGCCTGACTCAAGGCTGGGAATCAAAACCTTCTCGTCCTGGGCAGGGAGAGGCCAGCAGCAGAGCCTGTGGGAGCCGGGGAGGGAGGTGGTGCTCCCGGCGCATGGGGCTGCAGCCCGGGGCCAGCGCTGGGCGTGGGGAGAGGTGGGGACCCTCCTGCCCTGCCCTGGCGCCGGGGATGGGCCACGTGCAGGGGTGGAGGGAATGGAGGGCACCAGGCAGGGTACCGGGAGCACGGATCTCGGTGCTAGGAAAGGCATCATGCTGGAAGAGAGGGGAAGCCAGACCCGAGCCTGGGGAGGGATGGAGGGCCACATCGTGCGAGACTGGGTGAGCTGGAAGTACCGCGACTAGAAAAACCATGTGAAAGCGATATGATTGATATCTGCAAATATAGCGGAGTGTTTACTCTAGATAGAGGAAGGAATTATTTACACTAAAAGATTGTGTTGGCACAAGAGCAAATGTCTGTAGACACCTGTGAAGACATTTACATGGAGCACTGGGAAAAAAAAATAATAACCATGGGAGTAGATGTGTTCTCGATAAACTTCCTGAGGGAAATCGCAGGAGCAAAGCCTGAACTGGATGTGGTCCACAGGGGACCAGACTGCCAGGGATGTAGTCAGAGGGGCTTTATATCAGGGTGCAGCCCTTTGCTGTGTCCCCAGCCGTGGTGCAGGGGAGCAGGGGACGCGCAGGGGCAGTGCATGCAGGCGTGACTCCGCACCACCTCAGAGAGACACACAAACGTGTGAAGAGCTGCAGCCCTGCCCAGCAGCCTGGGAACCACAGAGGAAAGCCACAGAGGACCTTCAGAACCCCCGCAGGGCTGCCGGCACGGCGGAGGGGGTGTGGGAGGAGGGTGTGTGGGAGCACTGGCCAGGCTGCCGGCAGAGTTGGGCAGCCTCCCTCCGGCTCCGGGAGCTGTCGACGGACCGATTGCCCCGATATTGAAAGCAGGAATGACCTCAGCCCAGACTGCTGCGAAGGTGGCTGCACCAGCACCAGCTTCAGGCTCCGCTGGGTAGAATTCGGAGCGGGGGTCTGCAGGTGCTGCGGTGGGAGCTGGCAGAGGCTGTGCTCGTGGTGAGAGCGAAGGGCAGCACCCCGCTGAGCCCAGGCCTCGCGCAGGGCTGGTGGGACGCTGGCAGTTCTCCATGGAGTCAAAGGCAAGCCAGAAACAGCTCTCTCCTCCCACATTTCTCCGGTTGCCCCTTTGGTTAAACTTGTCTGATTCTGGCAAACCACTCGCCCTGCGGTGAGCCCACCCCCACGTGGAGACCCATTGCCGTGCTGGGCTCTGCTTCCCACTGATCATAGGGTTGGAAGGGACCTGGAAAGATCCTCTAGTCCAACCCCCTGCCAGAGCAGGGTCACCTAGAGCACATCACCCAGGAACGCCTCCAGGCGGGTTTTGAATGTCTCCAGTGAAGGAGACTCCACAACCTCTCTGGGCAGCCTGTTCCAGTGCTCTGTCACTCTCACAGTAAAAAAATTCTTCCTGATATCCCTCTTGAATCTCCTATGCTCCAATTTACATCCATTACTCCTTGTCCTATCACTGGTCATCACTGAAAACAACTTCTCTCCATCTTCCTGACACTCCCCCTTTAGGTATTTGAAGACATTGATGAGGTCACCCCTCAGTCTCCTTTTCTCCAGACTAAAGAGACCCAGCTCCCTCAGCCTTTCCTCAAGGGAGATGTTCCACTCCCTTCATCATCTTTGTGGCTCTGCGCTGGACTCTTTCAAGCAGTTCCCTGATGCCCCTTCCCTGGGGACAAGAGGGGCTGACAGGCTGCCCGTGCCCCCGCACCCATCCCTGCTGCCCATCCGGGTGCCCAGCGGCTGCAGCTGCCTGCCGACCTCTCCTCCGATGGCTCAGCAATCGGAAGCGGAGAGGCTGAGCCGTGCTGCCAATGCCCATGGGATCAGGGTATGAAGAGGAGCTCTGGAGCCTCCTCGGTGGTGGGATATCCCAAGCTGGCTCCACAGCCTACCAATGTCCCGTGCTCCTTCTGTGCCGGAGCCTGTGGCACAGCCAGCACCAACCCACCCTGTGCAGAGTGCTCCTGCTCTCGGGGCGACGACTCCCATTGCTGGGCTCCCCGTGGTGCCCCAAGGACCAGAGCTCTGGGGGATGCTCTGCCCCACAGACCCAACAACATCTCTGGACCTGGTGGGCAGCTGCTTTCCAAAAGCTGGCAGCCTGGGGGCTCCCACTTTAAGTCTGTGGTGGTCCCTAGTCTTCCGTGACTGCCCCGCAGCCTGCTGGGTCTGCGGTCACCGTCCCCAGTGCCCTGCCATGTTTGAGCAAAGCAGGGAGAAACAAAAAGGCAGGAAAAGCTGAAGTGATCTGGCTCTGGCAGCGTGTATGGAGCTGCTGTTGCCCGCTCAGCACATGTCTGCTCTGCATAGAAGGAAGACTTCCCCTTGGTTGAGGAGGATCAAGTTAGAAATCTGTTAAGTAAACTAGAGATCCACGAGTCCATGGGTCCTGTTGGGATGCACCCAAGAGTGCTGAGGGAGCTGGTGGAAGTCATTGCCGGGCCGCTCCCCACCATCTATAAAAGGTCCTGGAGAACAGGCAAGGTGTCTGAGGACTGTAGGAAAGCTAGGGTCACTCCAGTCTTCCAAAAGGGCAAGAAGGAAGAGCCAGTAAACAGAGCGGTCAGCCTTACCTTCATCCCTGGAAAGATGACGGAACAGCTCCTTCTGGGCATCGT
>VXBO01009784.1:0-31495 GCA_013400135.1 Rhinoptilus africanus | reverse complement strand
GCTCTCCGACCGCCCTGTCCCCGCTGCGCGGCCAGGGCAGGGCCACCACTGGGTTGGGGTTGGGCTGCAGCCCGGTGGGGCAAGGGACAGGCAGGGAAGAGGGCAGGGAGGGGCAGGGCATGCCAGGCTGGCACCAGCGGGAACAGGGTCATGGGCCATCCCAGCGTGCCAGCGCCGGCGGCACACCAGGGGCAAGACAGGGAAGGGAAGTGGCGGCAGCAGAGGCAGGCAGGGATGGACAGGAACAAGGAGCCCCTCAGCAGCGGGACACCGGCCTTGCTCTCCTGCTCACCNACGCCAGAACGGGGGACAGCAGGGAGAGAGGGACGGCGCTGGCACAGACCTGTCTCAATCCATTTTCCGCCGACACAGAAAACATTGACAAAATTGAAGGAGGCAGCCTGGCCGCATAAGAGGGAGGTGTCCCCACAGCCACACCAGGTCTCTGCCCCCTTATTCCAATGCCGGCTCCGTCCACTCCCTGCCCAAACCTCTCCCACCCCTACGACCAAGCCCTCCCCCTGACCCAACAGCTCTCGGGCTGCCAGTGGTCCTTCCCCACTGGTTTGAAAACACCGTCTTGCCGTAGGCAGGAGCAGAGCTACCCTTCCTGCCGTGCCACCCGCAGCCTGGCAAGGGGATGCTAAAGGAAGGGGGAATTAAAAGCCTCAGGGCTGCTGGTCCCAGATGGCGCTCTGCCGTATTGTGCAGTTCCTGCTCCAGGGCAGGGGGAGAAGGGGACACTGTCAGGGCTGGGGGACATGGGGGGACAGGGCTGGGCAAGGGAAGCTGCCCTGGGGGCTCCGCCACCCGTGTGCTGTGGGGACTGGCCCGGGGGAAGGCGGCTCACCCAGCAGCTGGGACAGGAGGCAGGGCTGAGCGCGGGGGCCACGTACATAGAAGAGGCCTGTAAGGAGCAGGATGGGATGTCCAAGTCCGGTAACAATGAAGGGACAGCACTGCCGCAGCACTGTCCCCTCCCGCACTGCACAGCCCCTGCCCTGCAGCGGGAGGCAGGGAGAGAAGGCGTCCAGGGCTGGAGCACAGCCAGCCCGACAGCACCTCACTCTTAGTCCATGTCATCTTCCAGGCCGCTGAGCCGACTGTGCTCCTCGTAGATCTCCCTCACGGCCAGGATGCGGTTCAGCATGCTCTCCAGCATGCTCCGGTCCATGGGGATGACCGAGTACCAGAGCGGGGACTCGGCGATACACGACCGTTCAGGCTGCAGGTAGAAGACATCGTTGCGGTTCCGCAGACTCTCGGGACTGTAAAGAGAGAGGAAGGTGAGCCTTGGGATACCAGCTCCAAGGGCTCAGAAAGCCTGGCCTGCCCTCACGGCTATCAAGGGGTGCTCAAGGCTTGCCACAGTCTCTCAATCCTCAGCAGGACGAAGACACAAACTGAGTCTGCAACTGAGGACGCCGAGGACAAAAGCCCCTAACCAGCCAAGCACCAGGGACTCCCACTGCACACTCCCGCCTGTCTGGAGGGAGGCAAGGAGAGGAAGGGGCCAAAGAGAAGCATTCTCTCAGCCATGGTCTATACAAGCAGCGCACACCCCGGGCAAGGATTCACACGCAAGTACAAATGTGTGGGAGCAGCAGCCGCTCCACAGAGTCCCACCAAAACTGACAGCTGGCCCCCAAATGGCACATGCCCCTTCTCCAGAAACAGTCTCACCATTTGGAGAGATAAAACTCATAGAACTTGACTGGGCATCGGAGTGGGTTCATCCTGTTCTCCCGCTGCTCCAGCATTGGTACCTCCTCCTCACGCTTCCGCTTTCCAGAGCCACCATCTGCAGAAGGGGTAGAGAGCAGGATCACAGCTGGGAACTGATGGGGGAGGCAGGGGGAAGGACGGAGAGACGCTCCATCAGACCCTACCTCGGCCTTTCTTCTGCTTGGCAGGAGCATAGTAGCGGATGCTCACCACCTTCGTCACGCCACGGGCCGTGGTGCACTTGCGGGACTGGCGCACCACATTGGTGAAGGAGAGCTGCATGTGCTCCTCTGCTGTCTGCAGCCCGAAGAATTTGGTGTTGAAGAACATGAGGGTGTTGAGGAGCACGAAGGGTGAGTAAACGCCCAGCTGCTTGCACTCCCAGAGGTGCTCCTCCTCGACACGTGAGAAAACTGTGTCTGCAACACACAGAGGAAGAGCCAGGTCACATCCAACAGTAGCCTTGCCACAATCCCTTCACCCTGCCCAGGCGAGCTGGCTGCAGAAGACTGATGCCTCACAACACCTCCCCTTTCCATGAGGTAACTTCTCCAGAGCCATCCGCTCTGCCCAGCCGTGAGCCACCCCACAGCACAGCCAAACCACAGGCCAGAATGCAAATCAATCCTAACCTATAGATGGCCGCAAAGTGAACTCCACGTCAGTGCTCCACCACGCTTGCTGTGCGATGAAAGAAAAGCAGCAGGACTGACGTGGCAAGCTCCTGCCTAGACACACAAGTCCGGAGCCAAATACTTCTTGCCTGGCACAGCCAATACGCAAAGGTGAGGCTGGATCGGGAAATTAATCACCGACAAGACACAGCAGGGAAGGCAGCCCAGATCACGGCATCACGAAAAGCCTCTGCAGAGCTCTACGTTAGTCTGCTCACAAGACAGGAGCACAGCACCCCGGGCCAACACTGAGCACGGTGTGCAGGGCTTGCCCATGTGCTGGGAACACAAAGGCGTGGGCCAGCCTGCCTTCTGGCTTGGTATCCTCTTTGCCAGAGGGTGCAAACATCACTGAAGTGTTTTAAAGACTCAACCTGCCCCAGGACACAAAGCAGCCGTGCTCTGCTCCCAGCTACCCCGACTCTGGGTGACGGAAGCTGCTGAGGTGTAAACCAGGCTGGCTCCGCTGTTGGTATGGGTCACTATGACCCCAAGACACAACGTGCTGCCTATGCCAAGGAAGAGGGTTGAGGCTGGGGGAACGCAATCAGACCAGAGGATCCAAGGCTAGAAGCACAAACTGGCTACGTGTGGTGACCGAAGTTACTCTGGAAACACGTACTATTTGGTAAGATCGTGGGTTGCCAGCCGCTCAGGGACTTGTTGAGCTCCTGCACGAAGGTCAGGTAGTAAAGGTCTGTAAATATATTCACCATACGATTGTTCTCGAGCAGGTACTAGAAAGGACAGAACACACAGTCAAGAGAGACACAGCAACATCTGGAAGGCCAACCCTCCCCAGAGAGCCCAGGGCACACACACTGAGCACCTCTCCTCGCACAGCCAGAGCTGCAGGGCAGACTCCTCAAACCAGTCACTTCTGAGAGCTGTGAGGAAAGCCCCGGGCCATGACAAAGCAGACTTAGCGCTGAAGAAGGGCCTGAGTCTGGGGGCATCTCCCAGCCCTTCTCGAGGATGTGCAAGAAGAGCACGAGGCTGGGGAATAGCTGCCACCCCACCCGCTGGGCTTGTGAACAAAGACCGAAGGCTGCTGTCCTGGGATGGGGCGCTGAAGGAGAGTCCAGTGAGCCTCTCCGGGTCCCCAGAAGGCAGAGTAAAGGGTACTAGCTCCCCCCACCAGATCCGATCCCTAGCTCTGGCTGTGGAGGACTCGAGGGTGGCAAGCCCTCCCTCACCTGCTGGATGCCAAGGCAGAGGTAATAGATGCTGTCGGGTTCGTAGCGCTCCCCATTGGGCCGTGTTATCTCCTTGACAAATTGGGCCAGGCCATAGTTGAGCTCAGCTGCTGTGCAGGCCAAGATGTCTTCCTTGATCCTCATGGGCTTGGCTGAGGAGACAAGCACAGCAGCCTCAGACAATAGCCTGCAAGGCCAGGAGCACCTCAGCACCCTGGGACCCAGCTTCTGGGAGGCTTCTGCCACTCCACCCCCTCCAGACAGGGCACTCACGGCCAAAGCGCAGCTCCTCTCCCTTGCTGGTCTCTCCCCCTGCATACTTGGCTTGCACCCAGGACTTCCAGGCGTTCACACCGTACGAGTAGTTCAGCACTGTGCAGCTGGGCTGGCTGCTCATTGAGTCCCGGGAACAGCTTTCAGAGAGCACCAGGCGCTTCTGCCCCTGCAGAGATGGGTACTGTGAGACTGGGCACCTACCTGGGACAGATTAAGAGTCCTGGCCACCCCTCGAGATCGACCAACTGCTAGCTCCCTGCCAGTGTGCCTGTGCCCCTGCCAGGGCATCCATCCTTCTGCTGACAGTCAAGCCAACGAGGCCCATTAGTTATGAGGGCCACAGGCAGGAAAGAGACCTGTGGCATTCAAAGCTCCTCCAAAACGACAAGCAAGTATTTTCATTGAAGGATTGGCCCACAGGTCAGGCATGGCCCGAAGGGAGAGGGCAAAACCTCCCCAGCACACCAAAGCCTCTGGAACACTTCCCCCTCATATGTCCTAGACAACAGCTCCCACTCCAAACCCAAAGTCTGAAGCAGGACAGCTCACCTTTCGGACGGCACGAGGCAGATCTTGCTCTGTGGACACATCATCTGGTCCCACCAGCCCACAGTCAAAGAGGAAGTCCACGCTGGGGTTAATGTCTAGAGGGTCTGAAAGAAAACACAGGCAGAAGGGCTCAGCGGAGACTTTTCATTCTGCCCCCCGTGCTGGCCCGGTTCTTACAGCAAGGTGAAGAGGGAACACACAGCCCAATGCTTCGCACCCTCCACCATTGCCTGGCATGAACTTTTAGCCACGGCCCAACAAAGGAAATACAGCTCTGGCAAATGCTAAGCTTTCTCAGACTAACCAGAGACCCAAATTCTCCCTTCTGACAGTTTTTTGGTTTGGTTGTTTTTTAAACCTGAGGAACATTCCTCACCCCCTTGTGTCAGGCCAGCACTGGGCACAGCCCTGCACGGGCACATCAATTCTGTGTCCTTTGCTGGACACATCCTGCCTCAGCGCTCCTGCAAGTCCCTGCCTCTTCTTCCACCTTCTACCCATTAACGAACACTCCTGCCATCTCCCAGGATGTCATGCCCTGCCCAGGTCTCTCTCGCCTTGCTGGATCCTCTGGATTCATCATCCATAAACACACCAGTGCCACTGTCCTGCTCTTTGTGCTGCTAAAATCGTCTTCTCGTTCCCCCTTCTCTGCAGACCCATGCTCTCAACAGGTCAGTTAGTCTGGACAAGCGCGCTCCCCTTCAAAACTGGTGGCACCCCCGCTGCGAGCAGTCATCTGCAAGACCCTCAACTCCTCAAGCCTGGTCTGTCAGAGGGCACGGGGAGGTAAGTTCACACAGCTCCTAACGCTGCTGCCAACGGTTGGCTGAGCGCAGTGGGGGGCTCCTGCTGCAACACCAGCAGCCCTGCATGTCTGCTTCACCCAGCTCTTACTCTTAGGGAAGTCAGCCTCCAGGTCCTGGCCCGGCTCATCGAGGACATTTGCCATCTTGACCGCCATAGCCAACACATCATCCCGTGCCGGTCCAAAGAGATCACAGTCCTCCAGGAGACCCTCTGCACTCTGGTTACTCACCAGGTCTGCAATACAAAAGCAGATAATAACCCCAACTTTCAAGAAAGTCTGTTTTCCCTGTGATAGCTGGAAAATGAAGCCAGGCTCCTTGCAGTACTGTCCCTGTGCTCAGAGCCGCCCCACAACATCTGCGCTGCCCAGCTTTCCCTGGACAGCAAGACATCGGACATTTGTCCTCTCCCCAGCCACAGCCCTAGTCACTGGGGCTTGAGGAATGCAGCCCCCAAGTAAAAAGAGGCGGGAGGTCAGGACTGCTTCTCTTCTGGCTGGGAAGCTGCTTTAGGTAAGAGCCCGAACAGCCACCTGAATAAACTAACGGTGTGGCACATGTGCCACAAGACTGGCACTTCCAAAAGTGGCAGACACGGCTCCCTGCTGCAGCTCTTCTTTCCTCGTACCTCCTCAGCAGAGGCTGAGGACTCACTCTTCCCTGCTCCCTTCTCAAAGGCTTTGGGGAAGCTGTGATGCAGGCAGATGCTCTAACTCCAAGAGCTGGCAAAGCCAACATGATCCCTGCTGTTGGGGCAGACCAGGCCAAGGCAGCACATACCGCACAGGTCCGAGGAGGCCTTGTCCAGTTCCTCAGCCTCTGCGATCATCTCAGCCATGGCCAGGATGTCAGCCTCCAGGGGATTGGAGGGGATCTTCACCTTCAGCTCCTCAATGGTCTCCACAATCTTATCTGTGCTCTCCAGCGTGGTTGGCAGGAACATTGGCACAGGCACCTGTCAACAGCAGCACAGCAGGCAGAAAACGGACACTCAGCAGGATTGATGCAAAAGCAGAGGCAGAAGGGGACAAACAGAGAAGCAGGGAGATTGCAGCAAGGCAGGATCGAGACAGTAAGAGAACACGAGCGGGTGGAGTGTGTCGCTTACCGGGACAGGCATGGAGAAAGGCACAGGTACTTTCTGGCAGTACATATGCATAGGCACAGGCACGAAGATCGGGACGGGGATTGGCAACACAATCACCTGGGGCTTCCAGTCAGCCTCTGACAAGAGCAAAAGTACATCGGTGAGCTTGCACACAGCAGCTCCTCCACCCTGCCCCGCTGTGCACTGCCATGTCCCCAGCACCACGGCCCTTCCAGCCACCAGTTTCTGTGACTCATGGGCAGAACTGGGGGAGCAGCAAGCCAAACAGCCCTGCAAGAAGAGAGGCTTGCCTTAGCCAGAGGTGCAATCCCTGCTCTTGCGTGGCCCTGCTAAGAAGTCTAGTTGCCTTGCATATGCCAGAGACCACACACACATGCCCGACAGGAGCTACCCAGTGGAACCTGCTCAGCAGACATCCCCTCAGACAAGCTGGCAATCCCCAGAGGAACAGAAGGTGTTCCACAAGAGGTGGGATCATGCTGCACTGCTCTCTGCATCTCTCCTTTTGCTGCTTATGGAAATGGGGTCCCTAGCTCCAGCCCTGCGCCATGTGCGCCCTGCACTGCCCTGAGACTCCTCAGCATGGTGCCAACCAAACACACAGCCGCTCTGCACGGTATTTCAAGCTGGTCCCACATTTAGTCGGGTGCAGGGATGTGCCACTTGCCTTTCCAAAACGTCCCTGTAATCCTGCAGTTACGTCTTGGTTTCCTACCTGTCTGACATCCTTTGGACTTCATTTCTATCTTGCAGGAAACACCGCGGTTCTGCATCAGTGGTTTACACATGGCAGCTTTATTCTTCCGAGGAGTGGCTGGAACCGGAGGGGGCGGAGGAGGTGGCGCAGCTGGAGACATCTGGGCTGAGGAGGTCTTTGCTGACAGCTGAGGAGATTCAGAAAGTGGGAGGTTGGTATCCACCTAAGGCAGCACCATCTCTTCCCAACCATGGGTACAGCTGGAGGGACTCCCAAAGCACCTCCTGGAGCCTGGCAGTCCCCAACACACACACACGAGGATGCTCCCGTGGGTCAGACTTGTCCAAAGGATGGCCAAGCTGCTCACATCAGGCAGCAATCCCGTGTGACATCACTGTGGCAGTCAACAGGGAGCCTGGCACTGGCCGCTTCTGCCCCACAGGGCAGCAGGGAACACAGTGGGACAGCAACTATATCCAGGCACAGGCGAGCACTGGGCATAGGAGCCAGCACCATGGTGGCAGGGTGTTCTGCAGCCCATCACTGATTCCTAGGGAATGGTTATTCTTCCCCCTTGCAAGAGAGATGCTGATGCTGCCCTCCCCAGCAGTTCTTATCAGCTCTTAAAATGCTTTGGTTGTAGAAGAATGAAATGTCCCTGAGCAATGGCAGATCTGTCCTTTTTGGGTACAGACCCTTTGTGCTCTCTTGCAAACTCCTACCCGTGACAGGCCTTACCATGTTGGTCTCTGCCTTCTGTGGGGAAGGGGCAGGTGGTTTGGGCTCTGAAGTCTGACCTGGAAGAGAAAGCAACAACTTTTAAGTTCGAGAGCTCCTGGGCCAACAGGTCCCACTGCTGGGACTGGAGGTGGCAGCAGCCAGAGGGCAGGGACGGGCTCCCCAGAAACTGCTCATGGCCCCTCCAGGAGCAGTTAATGTTTCCATAATCTCTAGACCTATCAGCTCAGAAGACACAATTCCAAAAATCAAGTCATTCCCATGTAATTTTGTGCTCCCTTGCGGTCCACCCCATCACAGCAAGTCAGGAGAAATCCCAGCCCCTTGTAGAGAGAGGAATCCAGGGCTCTATTCCCAGCTCTGCCTATTGGCTTGCTGTACCGAGCCATGGCCCCTCCCTGTGCCTCCATCTCCCTGATAACAAATATCTTGGCAAAGTGCTTCGAGATCCCTAGGAAGAAGGTGACAGAGCTAGTGGTAGCATTACGAGATATCCCAGAAAGCAGAGAGACAGCTTTGCCCCAGCCCTAGGGATGCAGTCCTTCCCTAAGGGAAGAGGGGATCACCTGCAGGTAAGAGGCATGTGTGGCAGACACTAGTCTCGTGCGGTGACAATATCGTCCTGGCTTGGATGCTAATTCCAGCTCATTTGCCCTGCAGAGAATCTGCACCTATCTCAAAGGCTAAAAAACCACCTCCATCCAAGTCTCCCGTGGGCCCTGGTTACCCATGTGGCTGGGAAAAAGGACAGCCTTCTACAGCACTAACTGTGGGCCATGCATGGAGACACCTGCATGGAAGCAGCAGACCTCAGCACCCAAAGGGACTGGTGGGTTCATCTGCACCTCCTACATACAGATAGGATCCCCAGGAAAGACCCAGAGTCCCAAAGGGCCAACACACGGGCATTTGCACTGCGCAGATTTCCTCCATCCCGCGGAAATGCAGGACAGCCCTTGAGCAATTGGAGGCCCAGCAGGGTCCACTCGCCGACCACCACAGGGGAGTGGGTGAGTTCCAGTTGGAGGAAGCTCCCTAGCCTGCAGCTGAGCATTCAGCCACAGCATCTGCAATGGTCTCAGTGGGTCCAAGAACTGCTCCTGCCCAGCCCAAAATGGACGGGCAGCAGGTCTAGGCAGGAGACACCAATGGCTTCAATGAGAAAAGACAAGCTAAGAAGTACAAGCAGAATTTCTGCTGCAGCAGAATCCAAAGCAAAGTTGATTGCCCTGCAGGCCAATGATTTAGGACTAAGGGAAACAAGAAGATCCTCCTGCCACAAAGCTCCATGTGCTACATGTCCAGGCTTCCAGGAAAGCTGCAGCTCGCTCTTTACTCTCATCCCAACACCAGCAAGGAGCTGTCAAGGGATTGCCTGCACCAACCGTCACCTCTGGCCCTCTGTCCTCTCCAGCTGGACAGCCCTGTGCAGTGCCAGTTCCCCTTGGAAGTCTTTGGGCACAGTTCTGTGTCAGAAGCTTCTCGATCCCTCATTACAGACTGTTCCCAGCAAACGAATGGTGACTTTCATCGTTCACAAGCACTCTCGGGATCAGCAGGTTGGCAGCAGCCACTGGGTCACAGGAATGAATGGTTTTATGCAACCACTGGCTGCAAAAGACGCAGCAAGTAGTCAGCAGCCCTGACGACGATGGGCCTGAAATCCAGGTAGTCCCTTGTGAGCTGGCAACACAGCTGTCAAGTCCACAGGAGACCCTGGCTGGATGAGGCAGAAGCTGTTTCTCGACATGAAGGTTCTCCTCCTGAAGTCCCCTGCCCAGCACGCTGGGCCGGAAAGGTCTTTGTGTAAGTACACGGCAGGCCCTGGCTCCAGCACTCTTCCCCTGCAAGCTAAGCAGTATGCCACAGTCCCGGGACAAGGATGGCCACCGCTGTCCCACGGCTGGCAGGGAATGGGTGTGCCAGAACATAGAGAGGGCCCGGTGCCGGCAGTGGCATTCACCAAGCACGGCAGCCTGGAGCTCGTGCTCAGCCAAGCGCTCACCACCGCTGAAGGGCTTTTCCTTGGCTGCCCTCAGAGTCCTCTGCCTCCTGGGGCGCACGGAGAGGCAGCTGCGGCGCGGTGAACGGTGACGCCCCACCAGCCAAACAGCAAAGTTCTTGGGGGTCTCCAGAGACCTGCTGAGGGTAGGGCTCAGGCTCTTGTGGTTGTTGGTGATGGAGAAGGTCCTTCTCAGAGTCTCGTGGTCCATGGCTCCAAGGAAACAATGGCCAAATGGTGGGAAACGTGCTTCCCTCTGCCAGCAGAGCTTGCTCACTGTGCCTGTGTCCCAAAAGCAGCGCCACCAGTCCCTCACAAGCAAGACGCCTTGAAAGCAGAGGACAAATGGAACAGCACGGCTAGGGCTGTGGAACCGCTTGTTGAGCTACGGGAACCAGCAAGTTTAACATCTCTTCCTCCCCTGGGCAGCAGGACAGTCTCCACCCCATCAAGCAGATCCCCCCTGGACACCCCCATGCCAGCAGAAACCAAGTTCCTCATCCAGGTCACTCCAGTGTGCTGTCACGTGAGACGTTGCCTCACACGGCCTTTAACGGAGCATGGCTCTTGGAGGGCAGGTTGGGACTCCCTGCCACTGCTGGCTGGGCAGCTCTGCTTTGCTGACTAAGCAGCACTGACATCCAGGGTTTCACCCCTCTTGCAATCCACCCGCTGCTGCCAGGAGAGGAACCAGGAAGAGTCTGGAGATGGAGGTCTCCCACGGTAAGGTCCTTGTCTTGGTTTCCCCTCCTTGGCACACCCTAGTCAGGGTTTTAGACCTCACAAAATCCCAGGGAGGGCAGCAAAGCCCTGAGCCTGCGATGCAGGGCTCTGTCGCAGCTTGATGCGCCGAAGCAAGTCCCACCAGAAGCTGCAGACATTTTAACTAGACCACACAGCCTACCTAGAAGATTGTGGCCTATGAAAGACCAAGCAGGAGGAGACTATGCGAGCGTCCGAGGGCCAAGCGATGTCTTGTCACTGTCACTACAAGCACCTTCCATCCTGAGGGACCCCAAAGCACTTTGCAATCTTCCATAAGCAACTGGCTCAAGTTAGTGATAGGAAATGGGGCAACAGGCAGTGAAAATCTCCTCTCCAGCTGGAACTCCACGGATGCAGAATGGGGTTATCCGGGACACGGGGTTGGCAACTCCCCACAGCTGCAGCGATCTTTGGGTAAGTGGTAGGACTCCAATCTAACATCGCAAGACAAGAGTGCCTCCAGCAGCTCAGCGCTCCCTCAAGATCGTTCTAGGTTCAGCTCTGGCTGAGGAGAGCCCACCTACAGCATCACCAGCACCACTTCCTGCAGCACCCTGCATTTTCCTTGAATGTTTCCCATCCAAGCACTGACCTGGCCCAATCCAGATTATCTTATGAGAAGGTCACAGCTCGGAGGTGGTGTGGGGCTGCAGGTGGATTATCATGCCAAACCACGCTGTCCCCTAACCCTGTAAATCGAGCTCTCCGCTGGCAACATGAGGATGTTAAATCCCTGAGTATCCTCGCTAAGAGTGTGAGCTACAGGCAGCACGCTGGCACCGGCTCCTCCCGTCTGGGCCCTGTGTGTCATAGAACCATAGATGTTAGAGATGGAGAAGCCCCATTAGGTCCCACTCCGTCCTTTCCCCCCCAGGGGCCAGTGCAGGATTGTTCCCTAGCGTCTCATCCAGTCCCGGGCAGGAAGCTTCCACCCCTCGCTGTTCAGTCTTCCCTGTGTCTCTTGGACTGAGCTATGCAGGTCCCCTCCCTCCCTCCTACTCACTGTTCAGCAGGCTCTCGGGCCCCTTCTGCGTGTCCAGGTTGGGCTGGTTCTGTTGATTGTAAAATCGCAGCAGACACTGCTGGTTGCAGAAGTGTTTGATTTGCCCCCGCCAGTGGATGGTTTCCAGCAGCTTCCCCTGACGCTTGCAGGCATGGCACCGAGCTGCCTAAAGCCCGCATCAGCAGGAGAGAAACAAGGAGTAACTAACCACACCCCCTCCGAGTGCAACACAACTCTCCGGTGAAAGGTGCACAGAGCAAGGTGCTGTGAGCTTCCCCACAGCAGTGCCCTGCCAGTGCCAGCCGGGGACTCCAGCGGTGCGAACTTCTCACAGCAGCACTGGCCGCGAATCCAGCACTGTGAGCTTCCTCAGTGCAGTGCTCTGGCAGGATCAGCTGGGGACTCCGGCTACGTGAGCTTCCCCGTAGCAGTGTCCCGTCATTGCCAGGCAGGACTCCAGCAGTGCCAGGTTCTCCGCAGCAGTGCCAGCCAGACTCCAGCAGTGCGAACTTCCTCAGCGCAATGCCCACTTATCTGGGTGCCGTGCCCACCACAGCACTTAGCACAAGCTGCCAGTGCCAATACTGACCTTGAAGTACCAGAGCAAGTATTTGCTTTTGCAGTCTTCACTACAGAAGTCCCAGGTGCTGCCCTCCAGCTGCTCGGTGACCGCCCGCTGGCAGGTCTGAGAACAGTAGGTGCAGGTGATGCAGCACAGGCCCAGGTTCTTGGTGAAATCCTGTTTGTAAAGAAGCACACACCCTGCGGAGAAACAATAGGAGTGAAACCTTCCCAGGATGAACTGGGGGGCCTCCCTGACCCAAACATGACCAGAATCCAGGTCTGCGGAGACAACAGAGCACACGCAACACACTGTAGGGAACAATCCAGCACTGGCCCCTGGGGCTGGGATAAGATGGGACCTCATGGGGACTTGCCATCTCTCACCTCCATGCTTCTAGGAAGAGTCTGACTCCAACCTCCTGTGTGCAGGAACCCAGCAGGCAGGGCAAGGCCAGGTCAGGCCAGCCCAGACGCAAGAGCGTAGAAGTGCATGATGACAGGAGGAGCGGAGCTGCCACCTGCTGTCTCCCCAGCCCCCAGAGAGAGAAAAGCTGTGAGAAAGCCCTCCCCAAGGACACAATGCACGGTAAAGATCTTGCCCTAGGGCCTGGCTGGACAGCAAGCCATCCCCACAAACAGTCCTCCCTTCACTGCATGGCACGGCTCTCGCCCCAGGGCCTGGCTAAGACAGTCTCCCCTCCGTTCCTCTCCATGCTCTCTTCTCCCCCAGCACAGGCTGGCATGGGGGCTCTGCCTCTCCCGTGCCTTCCCCAAGTACCTTCGCTGCAGAAGTTCTTCTCCACGCCAGAGAAGCGGATCTTCTCATGCAGCAGCTTCTCCTGCTTGCAGTGCTCGCACTGAGACACCACCCCACGCAGCCGCTTGAAGTCCTCGCAGCAGTCCTTGCAGCAGAACTGATACACCTTGTCCTGCCAAAGAGACCACCGGCGGGTCAGCCAGACTGGCAGGAGGTCCCCGCACCTCTCGCGGAAGCAAGAGCAAGACTACGGGGCTGGGCCAAGTCCCCATCTCTCCTGGCACAGGCTTTGGCAGAAGTGGTCTCCTCCTGCCCTTCCAACATCCTGCTGAATATCATGAGCGCAGCACTCAGCGTACGGTCTCCAGGCACGAATCTGCGGCCAAGGCATCCAGAGCGCTGGCACAGCAGCTCTGCTTTGAGCAGGGAGAGGAAGGAGCCTTGCGGTCCTCACCGGGGTCGGCCTCGACCTCAACATCCCCCTGGGGAGAAGTCCTCACCTGCCAGTCTAGGATCTCCGGCTTCCCACTGAAAAGATTGTGGCAGTAATGGCAGTTGAGGTGGATCCCACCTTCCGGGCTGGTGCGCTGCAGGAGACAGAGACAGCTCATGGAGGGAGAGGCACACGGAGGGCAGCGAGCACCCGCTTCGCGCTACCATCGCCTCCTGCCTCCTCCACCGTTCACAGCAGTCCGCCTTCTCCCGCTCAGACCTGTGCTTGCTGCCACTGTCAGTGACTCAAAGTCAGTCCATCAGATCGGGTCTGAAGCTCCTGGAGAGCAGATTCCTGAGCAATTTCCCTCTGCTTCCACTGTACTGGGTCCAGCTCTTCCCAGGAAAGCAAGCTTTCAAGCTGCCACCCCTCTGGATTTGAAAACATTAAGAGACGGGGGCTCCGCTACCTCTTCTGAGAACGTCTTTAAAAGACCTTAAAGCACAGGTGCCTGGTTTCTATTTTCAAAGTAACACAACTTCAGAATTCAAGCAGCCACTCTCACTCCACCTTCCTCTGCTAGATTAAACAGCCATTTAGCATTGGTGTCTTGTTCACAAGGATGTATTTATTAATAAAGTCATCTTCCTCGTTTTCTTTCTGATAAGTGCCTCAGTACATGTGGGTTTTAATCCCAAATGTAATTTTTCTGTCTTTTTTCAGCATACTTCCAAATTTTCTTCTACATTGAAAATAAAATGGACATTGCATGAAGACCCTTCCTATCTGTGCAGCATTCTAGGTAGCTCTTTTGCTCCCTAGCCTCCAAACTTTAACTCCCTGTTCCTCTGCTTGTACTTGCAATAACTTAATTAATCTTTCCCTCTGTGACTGTAAACCAAGACACTCATACTGAATGGCTTATCTGCAATAATTCCAGGGCCTTTTCAAAATCCTTACTTTACCAGGACTTACATTCCCACACTACTTCAGTAAGACTGACACAGGATCTTGCGCTGAACTATGTTTAAGCACACGGTAGGAGGAACAAGTCTTGTCAAGCAACCCAATTACAGAATCCCAGACTGTCAGGGGTTGGAAGGGATCTCCGGAGATCCCCCAANCCCCCACCCGCTGGCCACGCTCTGCTTGATGCCCCCCAGGATGCCACTGGCCTTCTTGGCCACCAGGGCCCATCGCTGGCTCATGCCCATCCTGTTGTCCCTCAGGACTCCCAGGTCCCTTTCCCCAGAGCTGCTCTCCAGCAGGTCACCCCCAGCCTGTCCTGGTGCAGGGGGTTATTCCTCCCCAGGGGCAGCACCCGACACTTGCCCTTATTGAATTCCATAAGGTTTCTCCCCGCCCAGCTCTCCAGCCTGTCCAGGTCTCTCTGGATGGCGGCACAGCCTTCTGGGGTGTCAGCCACCCCCCCAGCTTTGTGTCATCAGCAAACGTGCTGAGGGTGCGCTCTGTCCCCTCATCCAGGTCATTGATGAATATATTGAACAGGAAATTCCTTTGCTTTCTATGACTGCCCTGATCACAGCATGACTTAACACCTCACCCATTTTTGTTTCATCTGCAAAATTTTATCACGCTTACTTTATTGCCAGATGACTTATAAAGATGTTGAACTTCTTGGGCTTAATACTGATGCCCAAGAAGCCATCTTGAAACTCTGCCTTCAGTGGTTTTTCTTTGACAAGTGTGTTCTGGTATCTGCCAGCAAGATAGTTCCTAATCCAGGTTACACATGGGTTTACTAATGTGTCACAATCCTGATTTTACATAGCGATAATTCAAGTTGGGTGAATTAGGCAAATCCCCTGGTGACTGAAAAAGGGAAACATTGCAACCATGTCTAAAAAGGGTAGAAAGGAACACCCTGGAACTACCAACCCGTCAGCTTCACCTCTGTGCCTGGGAAGATCATGGAACAGATCCTCCTAGAAGCTATGCTAAGGCACATGTAAGACAAGAAGACGATTTGAAACAGCCAGCATGGCTTCACCAAAGGCAAGTCCTGCCTGACCAACCTAGTGGCCTTCCATGACAGAGTGATTACACTAATGGACAAGGGAAAAGCTATGGATGTCATCTGCCTGGACTTCTGTAAGGCCTTTGACATGGTCCTCCACAACACCCTTCTCTTTAAATTGGAGAGATACAGATTTGATGGGTGGACTGCTCAGTGGATGAAGAACTGGTTGGATGGTTGCATCCAGAGGGTAGTGGTCAATGGCTCGATGTCCAGATGGACATCAGTGACAAGTGGTGCTCTGCAGGGGTCTGTACTGGGACCAGCACTGCTCAGTATCTTCATCAGTGACATAGGCAGTGGGATAGAGGGCACCCTCAGCAAGTTTGCAGATAACACCAAGCTGAATGATGCGGTGACATACCTGAGGGATGGGATGCCACCCAGAGGGACCTGGGGAGGCTCAAGAAATGGGCCTGTGTGAACTTCATGAGGTTCAACACGGCCAAGTGCAGAGTCCTGAACCAGGGTTGGGGCAACCCCTGGTATCAGCACAGGCTAGGGATGGAGGGATTAAGAGTAGCCCCGCTGAGGAGGACTTGGGGGTGCTGGTGGATGAAAAGCTGGACGTGAGCCGGCAATGTGTGCTCACAGCCCAGAAAGCCACCCGTATCCTGGACATCACCCCCAGCAGCGTGGGCAACAGGGCGAGGGGGGATTCTGCCCCTCTGCTCCGCTGGGTGAGCCCCCCCTGCAGTGCTGCCCCCAGCGCTGGGGCACCAACAGCAGAAGGAGATGGAGCTGTTGGAGCGGGGCCAGAGGAGGCCCCGGAGATGCTGGGGGGGCTGGAGCCCCTCTGCTGTGGGGACAGGGGGAGAGAGCTGGGGGGGGTCAGCCTGGGGAAGAGAAGGCTCCGGGGAGACCTTATTGCAGCCTTCCAGTATTTGAAGGGGGCTTGTAAGAAAGATGGGGACAAACTTTTTAGCAGGGCCTGCAGTGACAGGACAAGGGGTAATGGTTTTAAACTGAAAGAGGGTAGATTTAGCTTAGATAGAAGGAAGAAATTATTTACAATGAGGGTGGTGAAACCCTGGCCCATGTTGCACAGAGAGGTGGTAGATGTCCCATCCCTGGAAACATTCACGGTCAACATTCAACCTGATGTAGTTGAAGATGTCCCTGCTCATGGACTAGATGGCCTTCAAAGGTCCCTTCCAACCCAAACTATTCTATGATTCAAGTCTTATGACGTGTACAACTGTAAAATACTCTGCAGCTACCCTACCAACACCATTTGTGATCTCAGCAAAGGATCACATCAAGGATTTATTTAAAAAAAAAAAGAGAAAGAAAAACAAAACACACACACACACACAAAAACCCCTCAGAACAACGCCAAAACACCCCCAACCCAAAAAAAGCACAAGGGAAAAAACAAACCCCAAAACCAAATGCTGCAACTGTCAACTCTCTACCTCTAGATTCTCTGATTTCTCAATTGCCCAAGGTATGTCCTGGCCAGTTTCCCAGGTCTTCTTGGCTGTTGCTTTGTTCTTTGACAACTGTGCAAAACTAATGCTCTTCCAGTTGCCTTTGAATACCACAAACATTTCATGTGTGCTGAAACTTAACATCAGGAGATTAAAAAACACCAGTCAAACGTTTGAGGATTATTAAACATGAGGTATCCAGGCCTTCTGCTTGTAGATTTTTAGAAAGCACATCCTGGAAAACTCATGTTCCTTGGTGATGCCTGGCTCAGAGGGCAGCTCTGGCCCTTTCCACCCCACTAGCAGGTGCCCACTGTGTTTTACTAGCTTACTTGTGCTTCTGCTTGTGCCCTCGTAAGAAAATCACTCATGCAGCACAGCTCTGCACCGCACTCCCACTGGGCATAACCTGATAGACAGGAGTGAATTATAGCCCACCTTATCCCAACGGAGGAAGGGGGAGACAGGGCCAAGACAGAGTTACTCGCAACTACAGTTACTGCAACTCTTGTGTTTCAGCAGAGACTTTCTTATGGACCCTCCCTGAGGAGCCTGAGAAGGTGGAGGCTTTGCTAAGTGTGAAAGGAGGCATGAGCTCAGCCCAGCCCAGCACGAAGGATATTTCGGTACCTGGAATTTGGTCCAGCAGCTGGGGCTGCAGAACTGGTAGACAACCCGGTCTGTCTTGTTGTAATAGCTGGGTTCAGATAAACTCTTTCTGCAGAAGCTGCAGGGTCTAGGGGGACCTGATGAAACAGACAGGAATTGGTGAGGGCAGCGGCACAGGACGTGGGACTGGATTCTGAGGATGGCATGCAAGCTACTCACTCATCCTCAGTCTGTCAAGCTATTATCAAAAAGCAAAGGATAAGAACACCAGGAAACTAAGACCACCAGAGTCTGCTGGGACAAAAATGTTAAAACACGGATGGAGAGCAGAGTGGTGCAAGGAAGTGACCCTGTCTCTACAGGAATTTGGACAAAGCAAGCTGAAATACTTGTACCAGAGACCATACCCTTTCCTGGACATTCTGTAATGGAAAGGGCAATGCCAGCACAGTACAGCACTACAACGGCTTCCTGCATTCTCAAGTACAGCAGTGTACACTGTCCCTCAGTACTGAGATATCTACATGCTGCAAGGGTTCCTCCCTCTCCGAATCTCCTTCCACTTGCCTCACTGGACTCCTCCCCAGGCAAGCAACGTGCCTTCTCTCCAGTCTCATCCACACGCAACAAACAGTACCAAGGAAGGAGTTCGAATGGAGAGGCGACTGATTCCCCTCTGTGTAGGTGTTCTTACCAACCAAGCCTGACTGCTTCACTTTGTGGGAGGTAGTGCAGCAAATGGAGCAGAAGAGGCCCATCTTGCCGCTGCGATCCACGTTAGGCAGCATGTCGAAGTTCTTGCACAGTGTCTTGCACCACATGCACGGGTAGACCCGAGTGTTCTTCTGCAAACACACAGCAGAACAGAGCTGGCAGGGAGACCACCACAGCCAGCGAGCTCCGACCCTCGTTTTCCACCCCACTACTGTTGGACTAGATGACCTTTAAAGGTCCCTTCCAACCCAACGCATCCTGTGATTCTATGACACTGTACCCATCACAGGGCACCGCTCCTGCAGGGAACACCTGATGCCAGAGCCAGGCTCACAGTCTGCAGGTTTAGGTGGAGGTAACAAAAAAAGGCTGCCTTCCGCATGTCACCTTCTCGTTTCCAGGGCCCCCTGGCAGGAATACAGAGCTTGGCAATCCTCTCAAGACAGCTAAGTGAAGCCTGCTCAGGCCACAGAGGAACACATCCAGCCAAGCTTTGGGGAGACACCCAAAAAAAGCCAGCCCGTGCTAACTGCATACACCAGGGTCGCTGCACAGTCCAGCTTATTGAGTGCCTGAGCTGTGCTCAGGTCCAAGACGGACCCCACACAGAATAAATTAATTCTGTTTGCCTGCTTTGAAGTTTCTCCACAGCAATCTCTCAAATGTTTTGTCAGCAATAAAAGGCCAAGGGGATTCAAGTCATCTGCTATTGCACAAAGTGCCCTGCGCCACACCAATAAAGCGGCTGTGTGCCCACGGAGACCTCCCACCCCAGGCAGGTGACTCCACACACCTTCTTGTAACTGTTGAGACAGGCAGAGTTGCAGAAGCGTTTTTGCTGGCCTTCGTGGAAGAGGTACTCCAGGGGCAAGCCCTTGTTGTAGATGTAAAGCCCGCAGTTGTCACAGCAGTTGGTTTTCAGCCCCTTGGTGGCCCGGAACTTGGTGAAGCAGGCGTCGCTGCAGATGCGGTGAACCACGTTGCCATTGCTGACCTCATGCTGGATCTGTAAAGACACCATCGCTGTCACTCCCCCAAACCGCCACGTGCCTCCTTTCTGATGTGTGTGCACCGCTACTACGCTTGGGATAACAGGCTGTTACACTAAAACTCGGGTACGCGCCATAGTGGAAGCTGGCGTGGACACAGGCTGGCCTCCCTCGCCAAAAGCCAGCGGAGCAATTGGGAGAGCGGAGTGGCAGGAACTGGTGAGCTTCAGGGTGGGGAGAAGCAGAAGCTTCACATTTTCTGCTGGAATAAGGGCTCCTTCACAGTAACAAGGAAGGACCTGGGAGTGAGCCCACGGCAGCTCAGGGGCTGAAGCCTCACAGCACAGGAGAGCCTGGCAAACGCCCTGTGATGGTCCCAGGGCCAAGTGCCGCAGGTCACAAGCACCTCATCCAGGACACGGGAAGCCCAAGGGATTTGTTTACCTCGCCAGGTTTGTGACAGACGCTGCAGCGGCTGGTGTCCGAGGCATCTGCAGACTGAGGTGCTGGTCTGTGCTGCTGGGCCTCATAGAGGGAGAGGCAGACAGAGGTGCAGAACTCGTGGAAAGAGCCGCCTGAACCGATTTGGGCAACCACAGAGTCCTTGGTGTTCCAGATCTCCCTGGGGATCAGGAGGGCACGCGTTAGTGCAGGGACACACCGGTCCTGCCGCAAAGGGACAGGATGGCACACTGCAATGCAAGGGATTTTCCGGTGTCCCAAAAGGGTGGCAAGAACTGTCTCACAGCAGCTTCTGTCCCAGCCCAGAGGAGTGGTGCCTGATGACGGGACATGCGGGAGGTTGTTTTGAAAAGAGGATGGGATACGGGGTGTTGAGCCTGGGGGCAGGCAGGGAAAGGCAATAATGGGAAGGGGGCATAGGGAGCAGGAGATATGCAGTGTGTGAAGGAAGACATGGGGCAATGGCTGGCAGCGGGGAAGAGCGATGTGGGTGAAGGGGAAGCCTGAGGGTCACAGGGATTGTGACCGGCAGGGAGGGCCGTGGGGCAGGCGAATGGGGTCACAAGTGCGGGAGCACTGAGGAAAGGGGATTGAACACACACTTTTTACAGAAGGTGCATATCTTCTTGCCAGGTGGTTTTTTTGAGAAGGTGGTGAGACAGGAGCTGGAGCAGAAGAGCTGAGGGAGCCCTTTACGCTGGTAGGCAGTTTGGCCCTTCTGTAGTGGGGTCCGGCAGTTGGCACAAGTCATCTTGGTGACAGTGGAGCGGGCAGCTCGCTGAGCCATCTGAGTGCGTAAAGACATGCGAGTTGAGCGTCGGGTACGAAAAGGAACAAAATCCTCGTCGTTGGGATCATCCACCATTGCGTCGGAGTCTTCGTCAGAGACTGGAACTGCAAAGCAGCAGAGCAGATGCACAGAAATCCCTCATTAGGAACTGAGACAGAAACCTCTGCCACGAGACACATGCTGGGGCTTTCTGGGGTCACATTTCTGAAGTCCCTCTGCATGCTTTGTACCTGACTGGGTGGAATGATAAAGGGACCCTTAAAAGATATTTTGTTGGGATTGTAGATGAGTTAGGAGGTCTTTAAGCAAACTGGGCTTCCTCTCTAGGAAGTCATACTTTGCCAAGGTTGAGCAAAAGTCCAAAGTGTGAACATTTACAGCAGAAATCCCTCCAAGAACCAGCAGACCTTAAAGGGAATAAGCCGGATCACCAGCCTCCAACACAGGCAGGCCATGACGGAGCAACACACAAATACTAGGGAATAGCAGGGTGACACTCAACATCTCAAAGAACAGAGAGGCTTCACGTACTTCTGCAGGAAAATCCCCAAAATGCAACCTTCCTTCAGACAGCCTGCTGCCATAGAGACAAAGGAAGAAAGTTCCTGGCTGAGGAGATGGAAGATGGATTTCCTGGGAACATCCCCAGAATCTCATCCTATTACTTGGTGCTTGGCGACCACACACCACTGTAAAAATACTACAGCCCTCCCTTCAGCCCAAGTGCCCTCAGAAAGCAAGGCAAGTACCCCAGCATGAAAACTCAAGAGGTGAAGGGACCTGTCCTGTGTAAGAGGAAAGTCTGCACATGAACTCCAGCGTTCCCACTGTACTCACAGCATGAGCTACCTGCCCACAATGGCCCTAGGCCCTGCTCTCCCCCTGAAAACAAGCCTTGGCCAGCCCTGGCTACTCACTGCTCTCAGAGGAGTTCACAGTTTCAGGCCTGGCAGTTTCTGATCTTCTGGCTCGTTCACTTCTTTTCTGCTCCTAGAAAACATTCAGAAAATACTTACACTAACCATCTGCTAGGATAACCATGGATAAATATCGCAGATCACAGTGGAGTTCCAACTTCTGGGATTTGCTTTCACAATAACTAGGCTGAAAAGAGACAAAACTCCATGGATACCTGACCACAGTTGGCAAGATGGGGGAGAGGGGGGAGTAGGCTTACGAGAATCGCATTCCAGCTGAGGGTAGCAGGGACATACTGAAGCCACATTACAGCACAGTGGCAGTGCACAGGGATTACTCCGTCACAGGAGACATGCAAACTCCTTCCCAGGGGGGTGACGAGACAGCCAGTGTCCCTCATGGAGTTTGATAACAGCCATCCACCCTCTGTGCTCCCATAGCACACATACTTGACTGCATTCTCCTCACCTTCTCAGTTGGCAGCTCGCTCCCCTTCCCAGACAGGCCTTCTCCTGGAAGAGAAGCACAGAAGAAGCTTGCATCTAACATCTTGCTTTTCTCCAACAGAAGAGGACAGGTGTTCTTCAAATGCAGGCACCCTTTGGGTCAGTCTGCACATGAAGCCTCAGAGAGCCCTGGCTAACAAGCACAGTTCTGGCAGTGATAAGGCACGGGAAAGTTCCTAAACCCATCACCTGTAGTTAGAGATCCAAGCACGCAGCTTGGGAGGAGTCCTGTAAGGGGGAGACCTCCCTGCTTGGGGGAGGGATGCGCGGCAGTTGCCTCCAACTGCTTCTGAGCGAGACTGAGCACCTCCTGAGGATCGCCAGCCTGGGCAGAGGGACTTTGCCTAGTGGGAGCACTTTCTCCTGGTGACCCTCAGTCCCAGCAAAGACTCCAGTGATGAAGAGTGTGAGCAAAGCTGATGCACAACCGCAGCTTTGTCAGGGAAGCTCCTAACTGGCACAAGCATTGAAAGTCAAAGTTAAAGCTATGAAAGCCAGAGCAAGAGCTTGTACGCACCAAGGGAGGAGCTTCCAGAGCATTATTTCCTGTAAGCAAAACGCTTTCCCCAGATCTAGCCCATCAGTAGCATTGGCAATTTTGATAGCAGGGGAGGATGGGGAAAGTCGGAGCCCAAACCAGACTCCAGCTTCAGCATCAGCATTCAGTAGGATGACCTCCTGAGCAAAAGGAAGCCAAGCTCTGCAGAGACAACAACCTACCTGCTGGTGGTGAGGCTTCCTGTGCTTTCAGTACACTACTTTCTTTAAGCAAGTTGTTCCCACTATCATCCCCTTCCTCTGCCTGGTTTTCCTCTGTGGGCCCAGGGGGCAAAGCTGCAGTACTGTTGTCTGGGCTCAGTTCCACCTCGGCTTCCCCTGCCAGCCCTTCCCTCTGCATGGGTGAGCTTTTCCTTGGTGCCTTCAACCTTGTCTTCCTTGTCTGTTTAAGACTGAGCTGGGGAGGGGGCATTGGTGGACTTGAGGATTGTGCTGTGATTTCTTCCATATCTGGGGCACTGCTGAGGTCCTCAGGGTCAGGAACAGGCTGTTGGGGAGATTCAGGAGTGTTGTCCTCAGATAGTGCAGGAATAGCAGCAGCACCATCTTCCTTTAGGTCCCCAGAATCATTTTTTGATGCATCTTCCCCTTCTTTCCATGTTTCTGGAACAAGAGCTTCTCTAGAGAGGGCAGAGGAGTTCGCCAGTCCATCCTCCACACTCTGGGAAGGATGCGCTTTATACAGACCGTCCAGACCCTCCGATTTATCTACCTCCATCAAGTCAGCAGTTTTATCCAAGTCATCTAAGACATTAGGTTTCTGCAGCATATCCAAGACACTAGGTTTATCAAGAACAAGGTCGTTTGATTTGTTTAGTTCAGACAGGCTGTCTGCTTTCACTAGAAGGTCCAAGTTCCCATGTGCGGTCATCTGCTTGGATTGATCCCAGTCAGGGGGCTGAAGAACTGAAACTTCCTGGGTAGAAGCTGTTTGGGAGCCCAGGAGATCTTCCCCAAACTCCATGTCAGCAGGGAGATCACCAATAAGCGGTTTGTCAGGCAAGGACAGGGGGTCCAAAGATCCCGAAAATTCACTGGAGTCCATTTAGAAGATGGCAACTGGAAATGAGAGGGAGACTTGCAAGTTAATGAAAAGTAGACTGATACAGTGCGTGAATTGTCCACTCTTCCGAACACTGCCAGAGTAAAACAAGGCCTAGTAATACTGCTAGCCATAACCAGGATCCCAGCAGATCCATCACATCTACTCGGGAGGTTACAAAACTCTGAAGCCAAACAGCAGCAGCAGGACACAGCAGTTTGGTATATCAGACCTTTGGGAGCTCTACAGCCTCCGCACACCTCACCACAGCAGGGTAAACAGACCTGCTTACGCTGAAAGACACAGTGGAGTATCAGAAATGACTGGAGTACCAATTCGGGGGACTTCACAGCCGTTCTGTGGTGTGCCTTCCTGCATTCCTCTCTGCCTCACCAGGCCCAAATAATCTGGTCCGCCCTTTCTCCTGATCTGTTCTCATGGAGCTAACGCATCTCTTATTTTTAAAATATCTGTTCCCTTAAACACAGAGACAGAAAGAACTCCTTCCCAGCTCTGTAGCCTGTGCCTTGAACAAGATACAGGATGACAACATGCTTTAACTTTGTCAGGGGACAGATATACACCATGTTATAGTATGAAAAACAAAACATATGTTATATATGTTATGTATGTTATATATGTATGTTATATATGCATGTTACAGCTACAGGATAGCCCCAAAACTGCATGGGCTAATATTCGGACACGGAACAACTGGAAATGCTGAAGTTAGAACTAGGAGGAATTCTGGACAGCGGCAGGAAGACAGGCGGTAAAGGCCATGATGTTAAAAGCAGTCATTAGAAGAAGAGCAAGCAGCAAAGTAGACAGGAGCACGCAGTGTGGAGTCAGGAAAAAAGACCAGTGTGGCTTTGCAGGGCACAGAGAGTGCGGTGGCACAGCAAGACGCGATGCTGACTGCTAACATCAGAGGGACAAAGTTACAGCCCAGCTCCTCATGGCCGACATCATCGTAAGACAGAAAGGGCAAGACTTTGAGACGAGCCAAGTAAGCATTTATATCAATATCGGCTAAAAATTAACTACACCCCCACAAAGAGATAATGGTTGACCAACCTGAAGAGGGAAAGGGAGAAGATGCTGGAGTCTACAAGTGGTGAGGCAGAATAAGACCTGAAGTAGCATCACGTTCCCAAAACAGGCTGTAAGTAGACACTACAAGGAAGGCACCAGAACCAAAAGATGTGACACCAACCTTTCCCCCCCAATTAGAGTCACTCTAATTCTAAATTTGGCACTGTTTTAAGCCCTGAAGCAGAAGATTCACTATCCCTGTCTATCGGGGCTTACTATGGGCATAACTCATCTATATCCGTGACGGAGGAAGCTATATGTAATTTCACTGGTGATGGCTGATTAATTCTTTCTGTATATCCTTCCTTCTGAAAGGATAACCAAGTCTCACTCACAAACGGTTTACTCAGAACTAAACATGACGTATTTGGACAGAGAACGTACCCAACTTCTGAAACTCACTGAAGCAGGAGTTTAGGGAATCATACCCTATTGCTGGAGATCGAAGTCATTGCCTCCTTATTTGATCTAAAAAGCTCAGCAACATTTTCTGTTTCATGGTAGCAGATAAGCACGGTTCCCACAGTCACAAACAGAAACTATTGAAGATGTAATCTTCAGAGATGCTCAGCAAGTTTCCCCACTAAATACTTTGGTGATTCCGTTCACTTTCTTTGGTTAGAGAGGAGACAATTCTTCCGGAATGAGGCAATTCCAGAGGAATACAGGATATGTTTTAGGATAGCTGACAGAAAGAATAACAAAGTGAAATAGAAATAAAGACGTCTGAAAGAAAAGTCCTAAGGATGTGAAGCAGGTGGGAACCCTCCCAGGATGATATATGCGTTTTTTCTGCTGCTCAGAATACAAACAATGCCTCCTTCTCAAAGATGTCCCCCACCCAGATTTCCAGACAGACAGCAGACTTTACAACAGAGAGGTCAAGCCACCCAGATGAATAAGGAAAGTTTACCTTCAGGTATGCTTAACAGGTCTAACATACTCCTCAAATTCACTTTCAGACACTTTGCACAAGTCTGCAATGAACCACAGAGGTGATACTCCTACAGTATTTGTGACTTTCAGCTGGCCCAGCCTTTGCTTTATAGCAAGCGATCCTGGCAACAATTTCAGAGGATCAGAAATCCATTTGGGCGTTCCCTCCCAGAGGATAATGCAAGCAACAATTAATCTATGAACTTGCCATGCTGCTCATGTGCTCTACAAATAGACCAAAAGCATCTGGTTTCAGCAGTGTGTACCTTAACATCGCTTTCACGCTTCGGGCACAAGAGCGTTACCATGCAAGACAAGGCTCCGAACAGCGGCAACATTGACCAACAAACCGGTGTTAAAGAGAACAAGTATTTGGCAGAGTAAGTTAACTCCTGACTGTTGGTTTGTGTTTGAGACAGATAGGCAGAGCTTTCTGCAGGCCCAGGAGTCTGCAGTAAGAGCACTCACTCGTACGTTCTGGTTGGAAGCACAGCGCTTGCCCTGTACGTTCCAGGTCCTGCCCACTTTCATCAGCTCTCTCCAGGCTCCCCCAGCGGAACAGCTCACACGCTCTGGCAAACAACCCAGAACTTCTTAGGATGCGCAAAGCTATGGACGCTGCACTCAAAGAAAAGGACCACGTATTCGAATATCCTGTTCCTATTCACACCAAGAATAGCTACCTGGGGAGAGAGTATAAGAAACGTAACAGGACGCTCCTCTTCCGATCAAGTAGCCATCAGCTGCCGAAGAACCGCTTGGCTCGAGTTGCACTGTGAAGAATTTGTACTAGCCAAACCCTCTATGAATCTGCCTGATCCTCCTTCCAAACAATTTATACTTTGGGCCATCCAAAATTCCGGTAGCCCTACATTCTGCAGCCTAACATTGAGTTTTTGAACGTATTTTCCTTCTGTTTATTTTAAACCTGATGCAGCAGGGCTCTGTGACAAGGCAACAGGTGAGTGCTGACCTCCGATGTATTTCTAAAAACCTGGAAAAGCTGATGGAGTTAAGAGTTGAGGCTGGACCCAAGGAGGTGATGCTGACAACCAGCCTGAGTGGGAAAGCAAGGAATGTCCTCGCCCATCACGGCGATTCCGTTTCCCTGACAATGAATGCTTGACACTGGCTTTCAGCCACCAGCTGATGAGGATGCAGAGGGCAGCTCTCGGAACAGGAGGGAATGATGCTTTCCAGCTCCGTGGCTTGCTCTGAAGTCAAACTCCACCTGATGAAAGGAGAGCTGCCTGGCTGCAGCAGGGTAAGAAACGCTACTTCTGTTTGCCCCAGGCGTTCAGATTCACCTGGGCTTTCTGCTGAGCTTCACAGGGAGTTAAGCTGCCAACCGAACGTGCACTTTACCTCTGGTAAAGTCTCTTCTCACTTTCTCCAACAGAAGAAAAATATCTTATTGTTTCCGGCAGATGCTGAAATGATCCACCACAAGTCATCAGCGTTTTTATCCCAGGACCATCTAATGCACAGCTCAGTCACTGGGCTCTGGACACTGGTCTGCTTGAAATCTTCCTCTTTTCCAGCCACGTGCCTGGCTGCGAGGAGAGTATGCTGAACACGGCTTGGCAAACAAAGAGGGGGCAGCGTGCAGGGGACTATGCAGCAGGAGCTACATTTAATTAAAATCAGGTAGTAAGAAAAAATACTGTTGTTACTCCCTCACGATGAAGTGAATACCTCCGAAGTTTCTGCTGCCCGCAAAAGAGCACGGCCACGCAGTTCCTGCTTTCCTCTAGCAAAGGAACAGCAACTGCTGTCCCAGACTTTTGTTCATGGATATGGATTCAGATTTTCAAAACTTTTGAAAGCTGAAGGATTTGTCTTGCTTAGAGATCATTTATTATATTATATTAGAGATCTATTATATTAGAGATCATTTGGAATATGAAAAGCATTAACTAATAACCACCAAAATCAAGACACTCCAATCAAGATTCCAGCTAATTCCTACCTCCAAGTTCCGTGAAGACCACAACACCTGAGCAGAGGTCTGGAGGAAGTTCCTAGTTTTTGTGCCAAATTTTAGAATAAACGGTAACACCCCAACCTGGTATTTCTCAACAAAACCAACAGTAGACGATACACAGTTCTATCAATAAAACATTAAGAAAATAATACTACCTCCTACCAGCATGGTTTCAATCAACAGATCTTCACTAACATTATACCTTGAGTGACAAATATGGCAAAAGGTAACTTCATTGCTGTGACTTATCGGAGTTTGAAAGCAGTTGACAGCTTTCCAGATTCAAGCACCGAAAACATTCATTGCAGGTTGGTTAACTCATTTTAAAGCAAATGAATTTATGAAGAATCACCAGTAAATTTGCTAAAGCCCAGGTTTCAGTCCAGTCAAAATTCTCCAGAAAGGAGCAGAAAGGATTTTGTTATTCACCAGCGTTTTTGGAGAGGCAGCTCTCCCGAGCTCCCACCGGGCAGCCCAAACTCGGTCTTGGGCACAGAGTCCCTCGGTGACATTCAGCACAGTGCTGCTCGCACCCAGTACCACATTAGACCATTACTGCCTCATTCTTGGCTAGTGTCTACTACTCCTACCCAGTATCTACAGATATCTACAGATACTGGAAGAGCTGAGATGTTTCAAATTAAAAAAAAAAAAAAATATTTGACACAGTAATGCAAGGATCCCACTGCTTTAAGAATCAACTATCGTTCAGAGAACACCTTTGGGTGACAAACCTATTTTGTTCATTGAAAAGAAATGGGGAGACATGACCCATCTCAAAAAACCCCCACAAGGTGAGAAGGTCTACAGCAGAGGACTCTAAATTTAGAGAGAGGGACAAACGCACATGAGGACTCAATAAGCTGGAAGTCAAAGCTGGACAAACTCAGAAACTGCTCTTTCCAGATTAACACACTAGATACTGATACAACTGACCCAGGGGTATGTAAGCCCTCTGTGACCTGGAAATTTTACCACAGCATTCAGCGACCCCATCCAAACCAGCTATAGCTACTGCAGATGTCACTGGTCCCATTCAGCTTGCGCTGTGCAGGCAGGACTCGGTGAACTATTGTCTCTTCTCATCTTCCAAACGTATTACCGGTTGTCTCAGTTGGAGTGCAAACAGCAGTAGCTGTCACCATGTCCCCTTCAGCTCAGTCTTCACGCGTGACTGGAACTGCCTACACAACAGGAACTGGGAGATGGGGAAAAGAAGGGCCTTCCCAGACCACCACCAGCAGCCTCAAGACTCCAGCAATGGTTTTCTAATGGTCCCAAAGCCAGGAGGGACCAAGACCACCACTAGCTTTTTCCACAGCCGGAGCACCAGCCCGGGGTGCAGACCTCAAACTTAGTGCAGCAGCCACACAGAATCAAGAAAGCCCGAACCTCTAACACAGAGCAGACGGTGCTGCGAAAGAGCACCACGAGTTTCCTGCTAATTCCTTGTCCTGGTTTGAGGTAAAACGGAACTGAGTTTCTGTTCAGTAACTACNCTTTTTTATTATTTTATTATTAATATTTCATTAAAGTAGTTTAGTTTCTTTTAAACTTCTAAGTCTCTTTCTCTCTCACCCTTCTCCCCCTGGGGGAAGGAGCGGTCGGGGAGCATCTGTGGTTCGTTTTGGTGGCCAGTCCAGCCAAGTCCCCTCAAAGGTGGGAAAAAACAAACTAGATTGTGAGCTTGCACTCCAGCAGCTTCATCTCAGCTTCCAGAAAGTGCAAAAGGACGGATAAATTTCAGAAATCTTGCAGAGTTGCCTGGAATTAGGTTCACCAGGAGAACCCCCCGCAACACTTCAAAGGTGCTTTGACAACATTCCCCGGATCTCAGCATTATTTGCTGCTAATCCAACACCTCTGTACCAGCGGTAAACTCTTAAGAGAACCAACAGGAGCATGCTCATCCATCTGGAATGCCATCCTGGCAGCAGTTTGAAACCACTGGGATACTCTCACGTCTTTTAATAAGACCAGGATCCCTCCAACCACTAAGTGTCAAGGCTTTTGCAACAGAGAAAGGAGCAACAAGCCTAGGTGCACTTCAGCAGGACTTGCTTCGTTTGCACATGTAAGACAGAGGTCTTCAATTCAGCTTCAAGAACTCCACTTGAAGATCAAGTCAGAGAGGAAACTCTCCTGCCGCTTGTAGAGCTCTGTGTCTATAGCATGAATAAGCAACATTTCTTCCAAGGCTCACCACTTGCCACGTGCCAACGCCTGCCAAAAAAAGCATTATAGGGGGGGGTGGTAAAAAGGCTTTGGGGGTACTACCTGAAGCACCACAAAAAAGCATGGAGGCGCACAGCATGCTTGAGCAGCCTCTGTTGAAATTGCCCTAACGACATTAAAACACTGATTAAAAGACAGAAATACACCGTAGACCTGGAAGCAGTCAAAAAAAAAAAAAGATGCTCCCTCCCCAGGCCTTGACCTGTTGCCCAAATGCTGCAGGAGGGTGTTGGGCCACCTAAGGCAAAGTCCTGGGCACCTCCCACAAGCGGCCACGGCCCAGTGGGGAGGAACGCTGCAGGCACAGCGGGTGACAATCCGAAGGAGAGTGCCACAGCCTGGGAACAGGCCGTGCAGGTCCTGAGGAGTCAACGGGATAAGGCCCTGAACAACGCGGTCTCAAGTCAGCTCTGCTGTGAGCAGGGACTAGAGACCTCCAGAGGACCCTTCCGACCTAAACCTGCCTGTGGTCCTTTGAATGACCTTTACTACACGGGGAGGAGAGAGAAGACAAGAGGGCTGAGCCTCAGGGAAGATGTATCTTTGAGGGCAAAACATCTAATTTCCCTTAAGTGGCCTTACAGAGGCCACTGTTAAATACTGGGAGCACAAGGTGAGCTGTCTCCTCGGCCTCACTGATGGTCCCACATCCCTCTGCAAAGTGCCTGCCGCCAGGTCCCTGAAAAGGCATCAGATGCTTCCCCTCAGGTGCGGCGGTACCAGCAGGCCCTGGGTAATGCTGTGTTGAACAGACCGACGTCTCACCGACGCTGGCGACCAGCTCCTTTCTCGTCACACTGCCGAGGGCTGAGCCAGCAGAGCGGCTTTACGGGAAGCGGCCAAAAGACACCACTGGAGCCCATGGCAAGCAGGGCCGGTGAAGACGGTCTCGAGCACGGCCCTTTCCCGACCTGTGCCGCCAGCAGAGGAAGAATTTAACAGTGAAAACACTCTACCAAGATCAAAACTCAATTCCAGTCAAATCCCGCTAGCGCGGCCTTCGCTCGGCGAACAGACGCGTTATCACAGCTGCAGCCACGCTTCCCTTGGATCGCTGTCACCATAACCCCCCTGCACCAGAGGCGTCTGCCCGCACACCCGCGTCCATCCGCGCCGCGCACCCAGCACCACCGACCGCAAAACACCCGTGAAGGTAACGCGGGGGGCTCTGTCCCACGGGCAAGGCCGTGGGCTCAGCCTCGGCCCCTCGCTCCGGCTGCCGGAATCTGGTGTGACTTACTGTCGCCCTCCCAAGCAAAGGCGCTGGCGGGGAGAGAGATGGAGGGAGGGAGGCGGAGGTCGAGCAAATTGGGCTGGGAGCTGCAGGTTGGCCATTACAGGCAGCCGCTCCGCAGGCCGCGGCCATTCCCGCAGCAAAGCTGGGCCGGCAATAACGGCACAACCAGGCTCTTATCACCGGCTTTGATCCCGGGACAGGCAGCGTCAGGGCGAGGAAAGGCAGGTTAAAAAAGTTTTCTTGGGGAATGCAGCGGCGGCGGGCGAGAGAGAAGTTAGCGCCTGGAAGAGGACCCATGGCCGGAGCGCAGCAGGGGGCTGAGGGAAGAGCACAAAGGAGGCAGCCCCGCTCCTGAGGGCACAGAGACCCCGGGCGCGTCCCCCAGCGCCCCGCTGAGCATCCTCTCCCCCGCCATCGCTCGGCCCTGCCTCGGCCACCCCACTGACAGGGCCTTTCCCGGTGCCCGGAGCAGGCCTCGCCGCCCCACGCCCTCCCGCCCCTGCCGGGGGCCACGCGGGAGGCGCCCACGCTCCACGGGGCAACTGCTGGCCACCACCGCACCTCGCTGGCCACCACCACCCTGCTCTCAGGTAGCCCGGCCTGGGGAGGCTTCGGCACCCCGGGGCTCGCCCCCTCCAGCCCCAGGGGGGGGGTGC
>VXBO01009783.1:374163-396177 GCA_013400135.1 Rhinoptilus africanus | reverse complement strand
GTGGGGGTGCAGCCCAGGCTGTGTTCCCTAAACAGTCCTCAGAGTATATCCTCAATCACCATGTCCTCAAAAAGGCAGATATATGTGTGCTCCCTGCATTCCCTTGGAGAGTTTTCCCCTGCTGTAAAGCCCTCATGCACCAAGGTTTCATGCTCTGTGGCAAGTGCCCCTGTCCTCGTCACAGCCGGGGCGACCAGCGCCCATGGAAATTCTGCCGTTGGTGTCCATGAAAGCAAGATTTCATGTACCCTCACAGTCTGACTGCCCCAGAGAAAGCCACAGCTGCGGGTAAGTTAGCAGCGGGTGTCCATCTGTCTGTCCCATGCTTGGTGCCCTGTCTCCCACCGGCTGCAGCAGGGAGAAGAAGGCAGCAGTTCAGGATTACTAAGGTGTCCAGAGGGGCTTATCGACGGATATCATGAGCATAATGGTGTCTTGGATGCATTTGTAGGGCTGTGCTCCACCTCGCCCATCTCAGGCCCGCCTCACCTGTTTAGGTGCCTGCCAGCCCCATGGTGGCCCAAATGGGCACAAAGTTTGGGTTTTGGGAAGCCCAAGACACCACCCTCCCCACGCAGGCTACAGGGTCAGTGCCAAACCCCCAGCTTCTCTTGTGGGCAGCAACATGGCACAACCTCGCACACAAGCTGCTGAAAGTGCTTGAAACGTGGGGGTTGTGGCTCTCCCGCATTGCTGAGAAATATAGTGTCAGCAGGGAAAAATGGTGGCAAAAGTGCGAATGTCACCGTCTAGCTTCCCCCTGACCCCTGCCTGCAATGCTGCAGCGTGTGCAGGTACCAGGGGACCTGGTGACAAGAACATCAGCCTTCATAGACCTCTCTGCGATTACCATTCACTGTTTTTTTCTGCTCCTCAAGTAGCTTTTGTGTGAATTTCTTTGCCCAGCGGATGCTGCGGGACCTACGTTTCTATTTGCAAGAGAACGCAGAGGTGCTGTGTTCATTGGAAGTGGTGTGAAAAAAACCAACCCATCCCTACTACCCAGTTGCCCTCACTGTCCCTGTGGGTGGTTTCTTCCCCTGTGATTATTTGCTGGCCCAGGGGGGCACGGGAAGGATTTCCAGCTTGCCTTGGATGGAGGTGCTGGCAGATAGTGGTGTCTGGGGAGCTGGGCAGGGTCTGGGGGATGTGGCAGCAGGCAGGAACGGGAGGCTGCACGGATCTTTGTCTAGTGAAACCTGTTGTCCCAAGCTTTGTCTTCCCAAGGAGGCCATGGAAAAGCATCTCACGGGCAAGTATGGGCTCCTCAGGCAAGCTCGCCTGCCCTGGCATGGGCTGGCACAGAGACTACCGGAGCCAGAGAGCCCAAACCCAACAGCCTGTTGAAAAAACAACAGGGACCAAATAATTGCTTAGCAGTGACGTTATTCACAACCTCCCTCAGGGCGGTGATGGTTGCAAGTATGGTTTTTTTGCCCTGTGGAATGGCTTTTGGCTGAGTCCATGGAAGGCGGCTTTCGGAGACAGCCTGTGGTGCCTCCTGCTCAGCCCCGCTCCGCTGGGCTCAGGGATGTGCAGGATTGGGCTCTGTGAGCCACTAGATGTCAGGGTTACTCCGTCGCAGCCCTGACACCCGCCAGATGCGGCACAGCTGGTGTGACCTGGAGGAGGCAGGTCCCTGTGTCCCTTGGCCAGGGCCAAGGAAGGCACAGGAGCTGAAAGGCACACCAGGAATTAGGCGAAAAAGCAGAAGAAAGGGGGATGAAGACTTTGTCCCCTTGGCTGTATCATGAGCAGACTGTTCACCGTCTGCCTCTTGAACGATGGGCGTGGTTTGGTTTGTCCAGTGGACTTCTGAATATCGATGTTACAGGAACAGCCAGCCCAAATGGTCCAGCACCCTTCCCCAGAGTCATGAGTATCTTAAAAACTGGTTGTCGGTTGTCTCCCAGGAATTTGCATTTATAGCCGGGGTGAGTTTGGGTTATCTGTCGGACATGTGTCAAGCCATCACTCAGATCCCCCCCTCTGCATTGGCCATCCCTGTGAGCACCATAATGACCCACCTCCAGCCCGCCTGTCCCGCTCCTCAGCTGCAAACATATATTGATCCGGTATCACATAGCTCTTAAAATCGCCCTCTGCTTAAAAACCTCACTACCGAAACCTACTGTATTTGGGGGAAAAAAGTGGGAAAAATCTCAGATTTTACAAAAGTCAGAAAAAGTTCAGATTTTAAAAAGACCCTAATGTTTTCTTTATATTAAAAGTAAAGAAAAATACATTTAGATGAAACCACACAGTTTTCTGAAAAGTGCCAGTTGTTTTATTACATTTATTCTAATATTGTAAGATGGGTTCATCTCACAAATAAGGATTATAAAAAACCCATTTTAATGTATTAGAAACTAAAGGAAATTATTTCATTATAAACTGGAGGATGCCGCAGTGGCAGCTTAAATGACTGAGGCTTTTTTTCCCTGTGGAAACATGTTCACCGGGTTGGAGTTGAAGAGTGGATGCGGGGATATCGGAGCTGTGGTAGGTTAGATGCTCGGCTAGTTATTGACCTTCCTTCTCACAGTGCTTAGGACCCAGATACTTTAGGAAGTAGTACAAAACCCTCAGTCTTTAGGTATTTTCCTGCCCTACCTTAAGACTCCCCCCGATCTCTGTAAGAGAGTAACGAACTCGAGATGTGCAGCTTCACATCACTCCCAAACCCATTTCAGCCATAGCTGTAATAACCGTGGGCTTCTGACTACCCATTTAATGCCTCAGCTTTTTTAATCTTGCAATGTTCTTGGGCTGAATGACTTTCTATGGTGAGAAATCCCACAAACTAATTATGCTGTATATGAAAATTTATTTTCCTTTATCAGTTTGAATTTTCCACCTTTATGGGAAAGTGGGTTATTTATTAGGGAAAAATAACTCCATGACTTTTTGTAGCTATAGCTTCTAAGATCACCTTCTCACTGAAAGAATCAACAATTAAAGCTGGCTCTGAGTTACATCACTAGTTAGTCATGATAGATATGCAATTTCATAGTTTTCATTACAGAAAATAGGCACCGAAGTACATCAATAAACTATATAATGTGAAGGAATACTGATAAAAGCATGCTATTAGATTCATTAGTGCTAATCAGAAGGAAAGCATCTATGGTTACTCATTGATAATACCCACTTAAAAAAAGCGGTTTCTTAGGGTGAATGATTTTCAGTTATATGAGATCGCTGAAAAGAGAGTCTAAAAGCAAATGTCAGACCTGCCTCATACATAGAGCATTGCCACTAAAGGAAGGGAAAAAACCCTTAGATGAGATCATACAATTAACATTTTTATTACAGATGAGGGCAAAGGAGAGAATGTAACGGCAGCAGATGAGGTGGTGTAAGGAAGAGGGAAGACAGTGAAGGTCTGGGTGAATGTTTCTGCTGGTGGGTAAGTGGTGGGCACTGCTTTGTACCTACAGCATCGCCTGGTGCGTCTCATGGGGGGAAACACGTGGGTGTTGGAGATGCAGCCAGAGGTGGAGGACAGCCCAGGACCTCCTGGCATAGAGACGAAAGAGGAGGTCAGGAGAACAACCCCATATCTGTAGGTAGGACTGTGGATGCGGTGAGGTAGTTTCTTTGGATGGGATCCAGTTCAACGAACTCCTTGCCATTTTAGACTTGGTTGCAGCTAACGAATTGGTCATAGAAAATAACTGTGGTGACTAAGCATGAGAAGGTAATTTGAAATTGGAGGGGCAGGAATTAAAAGCGGCTCTCTCAAGTTCACATGGGCAAAGTTGGGGAAATCCTGGAGAATCACTAGTAACTTACTGGAAAACTTGGGGGCCTGAAAGTTGGGAGACAGTCTGGAAGTGGTCTGACATAACGGGGAAAATATGTCTGCAAAGAATTCCAGCTATGACAGGATGACTAACCGTCTCTAAAAATATATTAGCAGTAAGTTGAGAACCTGCAGAAAGGATAGAAAAAAGACTGATCATCAAAGAGAGATGTGACATAGAGGTCAGGAAACAGAAAGAGAAAATGAAAATTGAGAAATTCAAATGTGACTGGAACTTGCGAAATATATTAAAACTTCTAACAAAAGGCTGTCTCTAGAGCCTCAACTCTTCCTTGTTCTTTCCTTGTGTAGCTAGAGATTGTAGCTAATCTAGGTAGGACCGAGATGAAAATGAATGTGTTTCCAGGTATTATGTTGAAGGCTAAAATGAAGGTAGAGTGGAGCTGCAGGAACAGAAATCAGGTGGATTCAGAATGAAAACCTTGGTGCACTCAGACTGGTGGGATGAGGGTGGGAGAGGAGACTGAGACAGCAGGAACAGCCTCCATCTCAAATCCTGAGATCCTTCCCACGGTTTTGCAAGTCTCCTGGCAAGGGGTGAATGTCCCGTTGGGAGGGGTATCACCCAGCCGAAGAGCAAAGGCAGCACCCATGTGTGTGAAAGAGAAAAGCAGTGACTGGAGCACCTACAGGTGCGATACTCTGAGTGCAGTCCTGTGCGGGACTGTAGAACAGGTCTAGTAGGAAAACACTGAAGATTTTGAAGAAATGGGGAAAATTGGGGAAAACCAGAACATGGGTCTGCTCAAGCTGGAATGCCTTTTAAGTAGATCAAAGCAACCCAGCAATGGTAAAACCACACGGTAGTTACTGATGCTGAAGGAGACCACCTACAAGCCCCAAGAGCTACATCATCTATGGGCTCCTGCTCACGGCATGCTTTTGAGCTCTCCATTTCTAATGACAGACCACTGTATCTGGCAGTGAGCGGCAAAGCCTGGGACCTCCAGTAGATGCTGACCTTTGGTATTTCTACGTGATGCATGAAGGAACCATAGCACAGCTCACCTTCTGCTCCAGGGCATCACCTTTCCTAACACCAGGAGTGTGAACTAGTAAGACTTGGCCCTGAAAAATTAAAAGCGAGACTTCATTTGTAGCACCTCAGGAAGACAGAAGGGGTCTCTTCCTTTAGCTTCGGCTCTGCCACCATCCCCGGCAGGGATGGAGGGGTCTGGTAGAGCGCTCGGCTCTGCCATCTCGCTTGGCTGCCCTTTGGCAAGTGTCTTTGTAGCTCTGTTTCCCCACGGTGTAGATCACAGAAGGGCATTACCTTGCTCTGCGTGTGCGTGTGTCATCTGGCACTGTGATGATTTGCTCTTGAAGCCTGTTGGTCTAATCACAATGAGAAGGACAGCTGTTGGCAGAGGTGAAGCGTCTGATCAAAGAGCATACAGAATTTAGCCAGACTGCAGGATTTTTTCTGTGGTATGGACAAATATTGACTGGGGCTGGTTCCAACAGCCTCCTTTCTTAATAGATGCTCTAACATTGAACACGAGCGGTGACAAACTGGTGCAATTACTCACCATGTTACTAATCACACCATTTCCCTCCCCCCGTTATTGATTTTGGAAACATTGTTTGAAAAGAAAAAGGGAAAAAAAAAATCGCCTTCATTGCCTGCAATACCTAAATGGAAATTTAATCCCTCTTCCATCTACCATCCCCTCTCTGCATTTATTTTCAAGACACATTTTGATTGTTTTGTTTACTGCTTACTGTGTTTATGATTATTTTAATAGAAAGTGTTATGTGATACATTTTGTATGAAGGTCACCGCTTAGTCTCCATAGATGCTTTATTCGAGAAGCACTGATTCGTAATGAATTCATGCCAGCCTCTTGCAGGGGGTTCTCTCCATTTCCAGACGGGGGTCCCGTTGTAATCCAACATTAGCAACATGCTGAATAAATAACATTATCCACTGCGGTATTTAGCAGCGTAAAGGCCACTGTGAAGTTGCTGAGGCCTATCATTTCACCCAGAGGTTAATATACTGTCAATAAACAGGGACACAAATGACGCTGGAGTAGTTGGCTCACCAGAAGCCAGAGATGCTGTAAATGGAAGATTTCATCTTTCCTCCAGCTCCCTAAATACTTGTGCGTGCCCCAGGCATTCTATTCTTCTAGGTGCCAAGCTCCCAAGAAGCTCTGAGACATCAGGTCTTACTAAAAGAGGAACAAATCTGGCTTTCTTAAGTGCCCATTTCTCTCCAAAGGATCGCGGTTGGCCTGCTGAAATCATCAGGATTTGCTTGTCTTCTTGTGTAGCACTCAGTGAATCCCTGATGCTCCCCGGGTTCCCACCTGCCTTTCTCCCTCCTCCATATTAATGAGACAAGACTTGTTTTGTCTTCTTGACCTACTCGCATGGGGTATCCCTCCTGGCTCTGACCTCCGCCCTGTGCAGCGATGAGCGCTTGAACGGCACTCAAGGCGAGCAGTGTTGCACGAGTTTTAAGGGATACTACATGGCAGAAACATTTCTTCCACGTGCTGAAAACAAGAGGCTACTCCACTTGCATTCACCTGGAAGAGGCATCATGACCATGGGAGAGCAGGTCTTTCCTGGATGGGAAGATAATTGCTGGTAAACAAGGATCTAACTGACCTCCACAGGAGGTAGGACTGGCCCCACCTGGGGCAATCAGGGAGAGGCAGAAAGACTCCTGGAGCATAATGGTCTCTCTGGACCATGGCAGATTACAGGTTTTTTGGGTGATGGGTCTATTTCAATGTGAATTAAGTTGTAAGCCACAGAGCACTCCCCACAAACACTCCCTCAGACTCCAGCAGCAGGGATTTCGTTGGCTGTGTGCAGTTTCTCTGTATTCATGGGTTTCTCCTCCATGCCCTTGTTCCGTCTGCCCTTGAGTCCATGCGGATCACCACATCCTTTGGCACAGACAGCGTGCAAGACCATGTCCTTCAGTTTTTCTGAAGCACCTTCTCCTCTCCACAAAGAGGATCCTTTGTGATCCTCTTATTCTTGTGTAGGAAGGGAGGATTTTCCAGGGATAACAATGAACTTGTAGCTCAGGTTGCTGTGGCACATTTTGCATGGTCCTTGCTCTGCTCCAGCATAGTTTCCTGCTTCTTACTCCAGAGATGCAAATGGGAAGGGCCCTGCTGGTCTTGCAGGTGTGGACGCCTTTGAATCCTGTTTAAAATGGCTGGATCCAAACTGCCTTTGGACACTTTGGGGTGCTTTTATTTCTTTCTTTCTTCACAGGAACTGGACACTGAAGGGCTCTGGGCTTGGTTCCCATCTCCTGGTTATGATTAGATGCTCAATAGCTCAGCATTGGCAGAGGAAGAGATCCCTCCAGCTCGCCCCCCCAGCCATTATTGTTTGGTTTAGAATGGTCTGGGATCCATTAGCAGGAGGAAAAAAAATCACAGATAATAAAAAAACAAAAAAGCAGCTTCTAATGATTTTTATGAAGTCTGGCTTCTATTTCAACAAAACACAAGCAGAACTATCTTTCCAAAAGTTCCTGGAGAACAGACAGACATAAATGCTTGACTTCACTATACAGACTGCGTGCTTTCATCTGGTTACATCAGGAGGCACCACATTTATCTCTGCATTCATCATCTTTTATTCCTACCACCTGCTAATACCTTGAGCTATACCTGGTCTGAATTTTTGCCTGTTTAGTAATCTTTTTCTTTTCTGCTATTCTGTCCCATAGCTCTGTGCTGCGCTTCATGGTTCATTTTCTCCAAGAAGGCCTTTTCTCATTTAAATACTCAGCCTCTGAAACGTAAGTGGGCTTTACAAACAAAGGGAAAAGGATCTGGAAAAAGAAATCCCATATTTACCGTAGCCATACAAGAAATTGTTCTTCCCTGCAAGGCAGTCTAGGTACACGGCCAGGAAGGTTGGCAGGTATCAGTGGTACTTCCCTGTCTCAAGGAAAAGATGTACATAGGTACAATAAGGGGAAAAAGCTATCCCAAGGACTCTCCAGAAACTCTGTCTACCAAAACCAGCACTTCCTAATTTTCTTAGTGAACAATGGAAGCACTTAGAGTATAAACCTATCTGCCACGTGGCCCTATTCTATCATGTTTGGGGCAGGGTGGGGAGAAGAGGAGCCTGGCATTCATGGCCAAAGAAGTCTCCCCTGCATTTGGCATCTCATCCAGGAGTCAGAAGATGTCCCACTTGTTAGCTTTGCCTGTCATCTTGAGTGAGGGCTCTGATAACAGTGCCTCCATTGCCCTCCTCTAGAATGAAACAATAAATTGTCCATGCTTTATCAGCCTTCACGAACTCCTTGGACTATGAACTGTCACCATCTGGCATTTAACCTTTCATGCCCAGACGGGAGGGTGAATCTTTTCAGACTTTGTCCAGAGCTGGTGGTGGGGACAGACTGGCTCCAGCCCTGAGTCACTTCCGAGAAGGCTCCTCTCTCCATTGACCAGAGAGGGAACAAAGGGGTCTGACTTTGGCACAGCAGGTTGGAAATCAAAACAGAATTTATGAAGGAGCTCCTGGGTAATTAGCAGGGAGGGCTCTGGACACTGTTCCAGTCCTGGAAGTGGACAAGACCATCTCTCACATCCTTTCAACAGGCAGAGCCAAGATCCGTTGACTGAGATCTGGATGTGACTAACTGGAACATTAGGACTGACATCAGTGTGCTATTGCTCGTCCTCATGAGTGCTTCACAAAAAGCACGCTTTTTACCACAGACAGGTGATGCTTCTGCGGACAGGGATTGGAGGCCACACCAGTAACATGAAGGGCAGGGATGATGACTTCTCCCAGAGTGCTCAGAACAAGAATGCATGATTTTGCCACTGCAAAATTAATGTCAGGCTGGGGAGCATCTCTTGTCTCGGGTGCTTTGGTGTGCTATATCAGATTTTGGTGGTCATTGCTTCAAGACCAACAAGAAATTGAGAACAGATTCAAACAAATCTGCTCTCCAGGCATCCAGGTCTGGAAAACCACTTCATGATGCAAAGCTTAAGGAACTCAACTTAGCTCCATCAAGAGAGGTGAAAAGTAGGGTCCATTAAATTATGTAGGCACCAGGTGCTTGTTCAGGGTTTTTCTCTGCCATGCCCATAAATCTAAAAAGATGTTGATAACATCCCGCTCTCTTCTGTCCTTGTCTGTAACAGATATATTCTGTCTATAGGTTCGAAATACTAGCTATAATTCATATTTTGGCTTGATGTAGATAACTGGGTGACCTTTAACAGCCTGTGATATATAGAAAAGCTGATTATATGTTCTTTTGTTTCATAGGAGGGATCAATACGAACAAGATTAGGAAAAAAACTGTTTCATCTGTGTTAAGCGAATTCTGACAACAGTTTCTTTGAGAAACCCTACACCTCCAGTACTCAGAACAAAGATTTGAAAATGGGCATGGAGTCACTCTGCTGTCACAGATGTGTCTTTTGACATTGCTGCAAAACACTTTGTCCAATCTATAAACCTTTAAGGAGCTCCCTTCACAGGGAAGTGTTAAGCTCACTGTTTGGTTGGAGAGGAGCTGAGGCCCTCAAGAGCAAATCTGAAAGCACCGGAGAGGTGAGAACCTGCAGCTCTTGCAGCCCTGGGTGGAGGCTGACCTCTACCACGTTGGCTTCTTTTCTAAATGTCTCCAAAGCATCGCATTTCCTTGCAACCTTCTTGGTAGCTGGACTTCTCTTGGTAAGCCTCAGCCTGCTGGAGCAGCTCTCCCTGATTTCCATCAGGGGCATTTTCAGTGGTAATTCAGATTTGGATAGTGGAAGACTCATTGCCAAGCTCTAGAGAAAGTGCAAGCACAGTGGGAGTGCTGGGGAACAAATTAGGAAAGGCTGTGAGTGCGTGGGTTTCTCCTCCACCTCCAGACATCCCAGGTACCCAAGCTGGTTTGACTGGTAGTTCTAAGCCTGGGCCACGAATGTGCAAGGATTTGCCTCTGACCTTTTATCAGGCAATTATCTGAAGGTCTGTGTCTCCCTCTGAGGTGGTGTAAGGTTGTGTCTATGCACACAGATTACACTCAGCCTTCCTGCATCAGGTAGGATTAGGAGAGCGTGTGCTTTCCCTTTGGGAGCGCTCTGCCAGCTGGCAGTGGAAATGTTTGCTGTCTTCTGCAGAGTAACGGCAGCATCTGAGGGACCGCACAATGCGTTATGAACACATTGCACTTCATCCCCGGCAGGCACCCTCCTGCTGCAGTTTCAAACATGACTTTCCTCACAGTCCACGGAGACCAAGTGAGTCAAAGCAGCTCTTGGTCACAGGAGCCTCGGAAGAAAGACCAAACCAAACTGCTATGCCGCTAGGGTCTTCTGATGTTAATGAAATAACAAATTGCAGTCCTCTCTGTGAGGATAAAGGCGCTGGCTGTAATCCCTCGTAGTGTCTCCCGTCATTTCCGCGGTCAGTCGGACAGATGAGCGTGGCAGTGAAGCTCACAACCTCTACATCTGCCCTTCTCCGTTGACATGCCTCCTCAATAAGGGTGATTATTCCTGCTGCCGAGGTGAGCAGCTGTGCACCTAATGCCAGCTATGCTATCTCCTGTTTCCACAAATAAAGCGGGTGATTATCTCATTTGTTTGGTTTCCCTCTCGGATAAATGTATTTGTTCTGTATAGCCCCGACGGCTCGAGAGTTTGCAGATGCACCTGCAAACACAAACAGAGTCGACTCTGCCTTCTGGGAGGTTGTATAAGAGGACTTCAGGAGAGACTGGGACCAGTTCTCCTTTGTCATTGGCACGTGGCAAAGTCATTACGTGACAGAGGAGGCGAGCGCATCAAGCAGAAACCTCTTCCTATCAGCTGCCACTGGGAAATTCTTACACTGGACACAAAAAGGCTAATTGTTAAGCACCAATGAGGGAGTAGCATTTGAAAATGAGAAACCTAGGCTTTTTTGAGAAGATGACAAATTTTCACGGTAATTTATGTTAAAAGGCATTAAGGGCTTTATCTTTTATTTGGGGTAAAGTGTAACTGGAAAGACCCTGCTGGTGTCAGCTGGGAAAATGCTGTAGCAGCGCATGGCTTGCCCTTTCAGGAGTTTTATTAGGTGGAAGAAAAAGCAGAAAATCAGTCACATGAAACCGTAGTCATATTTTACATACAGAAACGATTTCTCAGCTAACGCTGATGTTAGCTAGCAGTGAATGTTACCACCACAGATCTGGTCCTTTCCCCTGCCCACAGTATCTTGGGCTGTGCACAGCACACGGTGTTTTGATACCTGATTTGAATAGATCTGATATGCCTTGGAAGACCATTTTCAACCAGATATTCACAGACGAAATCTGTGTTCTCTTATGCATGAATCTCTCATGCTTATTATGAAAGCTCTTTTCTTTCCTAAGCAGTTACAAAAAAGCAGAGAGTTGAGGCATTTGTAGATTTTTTTTTTTCCTTAAAGAGGTTTTCATCCAGAAGAGAGAGAAATACATCCTCCTGTGAAAATAAGGGGGAACACATTAAAGAGCTGAACAAACTGGTTCAATTTAACACTAATTAGTCAAAAGCATGAAGAAAGACTTGATGCTGTTTAAATCTGGAGTTTGAGCTGGTTCTAAGACTCGCTCTGAACTGTTTATTTTGGCCCAGTTATTATAGTAGGATGGAGACTTACTCAGATGTATAATTATATTTTCAGGCTGTCCCTGGTAACGTAGGCAAGACTTATTGTCACTGATGTATCCCTGATAGGAGCCTTCGCAGGATGGAGAAGTCTCTCCCTCTCCAGCCAAGTGACTGACAATTTTCCTCATTAGTCCTCCCATCTCTCAGAAGTCTTCATGCCATTGCACACCTCTCTCTGTCCACTTTGGTTTTTTTTCCCCAGAAATGTAAGAAAGCCACGGACTGGTTTCAGGCCGCAGGAGCCACTTGCTGTTTCTGTATTATCCTCCTGAATAAGTGCAAGCTGTGAGCTGGAAGTGACAATGTGCAAAGTAATTTATGGTGAGAATAAGAGGATCATCTTTCATCTAATACACTCAGATTAAAAGGTGGTGATCTTGCCCTAGAACACAAAGCATGTTCTCTCTTGAGCAGTGCTCCTACTTCCCATGTAATTGTTAAACGCGTTGGCAGGAGACTGCGGGTCAGTGGGTACCATTACATGAAGTTCAAGAGGACTTTGAGGAGCATTGAGAAGGGCTCAGTGGAGATGAGAAATGGGCACCGGTGGCACTGAAATCTGCTGGGAAGGATGCATGTGTCAGGCTCCCCACTTCTCATTGAATGCCCCAGCTACTGTAGTTGTTCCTGGAAAGGCGAGTAACCACAAACACTAGCACCACCACGCAGTGCTTGTGCTGTCCCAGAATCACAGAATCATAGAAAGTGTTGGGTTGGAAGGCACCACTAAAGCCCATCTAGTCCAGCCCCTCTGCAGGGAGCAGGAACAGCTTTAACTAGATGAGGATGCTCAGAGACTCATCCAGCCTGGCCTGGAATGTCTCCAGGGATGGGGCCTCCACCTCATCCTGTGGCTCCCCTCCCTCACCAACAGCCCCTCCTCAGCTTTCCTGGAGCCCCTTCAGGGACTGGAAGGGGCTGGAAGGTCTCCCCGGAGCCTTCTCTTCTCCAGGCTGAACCCCCCCCAGCTCTCTCAGCCTGTCCTCATGATGTCCCAGCACGTCCCATAGCTGAAAAGCTCCAGAGCTTCAGACAGAAGCCTCATTCCCAGGGTTTTTTTGGTGGACCAGCTCCAGCTCTGTCTACTCAGCATGCGGGGCTTTGGCTTGACCTGTCCTCCATGGGGAAACATCCTTCAGTTCCCATCATGAATTTTCCCCAGCCTAACTTATCATTCAGCTTGACTTCTCCATAGCACTTGTGGTAGATTGCATCCTATGGATGTAAATAAACTTGCCAAATCCTAATTGTTCCTGGTTTAAGGCCTGTATGTGCTGTTTTGCCTGCAGGGTAGGTAGCACATAATATACTGAAATCAGTATTTAGAGTCAATGTTAGGCTATTACCATGAAAGCTTATTGTTGCTATATAATCATACATTTTGTATTGTTAGGAGTGTACATACGCCAGTATATTGTATATTCATAATTCATATCCTGCACTTCAAGTCATGACATTTGCCATCATTTCAATTAAGTCCATTCAAAGAAAATCCATGCCAGTTGTGTTTCTTTACAAAAGACCATCAATGAAAAGGAAGGATACAGGAAATCAAAAATCTATCATCCCGTCCACAAGAATGACAAAACAAAGAAGAGGAGGGAGAAACGAATCTCACCGATTTACAGCATTCTGCCCTGGAGAAATGAACAGATTAAGTTTATCAATGACTGCAGTTTCTGTCATGTGGCTGTAGTGGAGATAGTGCTGATAACTGGAAATGCAGCGTGGTTCTTCAGGAAGACTCATGCCAAGCACTTCAATTCTCTTTTGGAAGTTACTTGTAGAATTTAAAAAGTGTGTAAAATATCAGGATTGTCCTGTGAGGACTGAAGAGTCTGGCAATGAAGCAGCTCATTACCTCCTTGCATCCCCACCTTGGCCTCTTGCCTGGGTTCACTGGACAACCACGTCCTTCATATCATTGCCAACATCATCTTTCTCTCCACTGGATGAACCTTAATGTGGGCTCCCACCCACCTCTCCCTGATTTTAAGGAGGGCTGGTCTGTGTTTATGGTTAGTTTGAATGTTCACAACCCTCATTTGTATTATTTGCTGCAGATTCTGGCCCAGAGCCTAGAACTGCTCATTTCCCCTGTTTTTTTTTCTGCAGCGCTCATCGCAGTGGACAAGGGCTGATGGAGTTATCTCCACAATCCCCAACCCAGCTCTGAGGGATGAGAGGTAGGGAATGAGCCATAGCTGAAACATGGCTCAGCTTTGAGCTGATTTGGGGTACTGCCTGCAGGCAGAAGAGGGACTCGGATGGACCGGTTCAGTCACCCACAGAGATGCCCAGGGTGATTTGAAGGAGTATCCACCCCAGCTGTCCACCCTGGGCTGCTGAAAGGCACTTAAGGCAGGCAGTGTCTTTCATAATTCCTCTGCTCTATTTCCTAACATGTGTGGAGATTTCAGATGCATTCAGATACCTCCGATAGCACTGGGAGACATGGTTGAGGGCAGAATATTGAAGGCAAAGGAAGTTCTTCCATGTGACAATTAACGTCCTCTTTCCAATTTAACTCTCTACTCACGTTGTTTTTACATGAAGAACTGAATACCCAGAGGCATTTACAGTAGGTTTCAGTGTGAGCTTTGTGTCCAGGAGGTCTCTTCTCAGCTCCTGGTGTGCTCACAGGCATTGATGGAGAACTTTTCCTACCCGCACCTCTCCAGCAACAGCCACTTGTCCTTTCCTTGCCCACCTTTGTAAAGGAATTCTAGCTACATGCACTCCTGAGTCATTGAAATACAGAAAAAGACATTTACCAAGATGGAATCGGGAACAGAAATGCAGTCGGTGCTGAAGTGTTTGTGCGGTGGCGCAGAGCCAAAGGCAATTAGCAAGCGACATGAATCTTTCTTGCTCGCCACTCAACCATGTGCAAATGGCACTTCTTGTCCTGTGGGTTAAGGAATGGCAGTTTAGTCTGTCAAGTCGTGCTAAAGTTTGCTGATTGAAGGGGTTTGGGGCTGCACTATTACAAAAACTATGTTTTAAAAAAATGCTCTTAATCCCCATTTTATGAGGCACGCACTAAAAAAGGCAAAGCCATTTCTTTTTGGAGAAGTAGCAGAATCAGCAACTAGCGACAGGAACTCATTCGTACCCTCCAGTTTGAACAAAGTCAAATTGGAAACTACAAATAAAGGTGTTTATGAACTTCTGAGGGCCACTACGAATGATCTTGGGCTTTCACCAGGACCAGAATAACAGCTCAATGAGGTGTCGGTTTCCTATCCTGCCCCCGGGCCCCATTTATTTCTCTCTTCATTGCTCTTTTTTCATTTTTTAACCCAGTGATGTGGCTTTTTTTATTGTGATTTGTCCAAAACTGCTTGCTGTTGGAGACGCCGTGTCCCGTGGTGGGCAACAGAGGAGAGGCCAAGGGATCAGATCCAACGGCACGACCGAAACTGCACATGGAGAACTTACTTCTAACTGCGGTGGAGAGAAGCTATTATGCTGGGGCCTTTGCTTGTTTAATAGACTCCAGCCAATATCACACTCTTAATGTATTCATAAACCACTTACACTCCATATGACCCATTGATCTCAGCCGTGTGGGATGAGGGGCTGATCAGGACCCACTAAATTACCCACGGGCAAGCCTCCAGGTACTCGGAGATTTGCTTTGTCTCTGAGAAGAAGCTTTACTTGTGCCCTTTGTGCTTGTGAGAAGGGACTGTCGGCATTATTTTGGGGTCCCCATCCTCTCCCCCTGCTCTCTACAGGCCTCCTCTGACCTGTTTCTTTCTGCTTTGGGGCATTTTTCCACCCAAGCCCAGCACCTATCCTCCCTCCCACCACGGGCAGCCTTGCAGCCGCTCACACCCGCGTAACCCTTCATGTTTCATAGAATCATAGAAGCGTCTGGGTTGGAAGGGACCTTTCAGATCACCGAATCCAATCATTGACCTAACACTGCCAGAACCATCACTACCCCATGTCCCTCAGCACCACGTCTGCCCAGCTTTAAATCCCTCCAGGGGTGGCAACTCCACCACTGCCCTGGGCAGCCTCTTCCAAGGCTTGACAACCCTTTCAGTGTAGAAATTTTCCCCAGTATCCATCCTAAACCTCCCCTGGCGCAACTTGAGGCCATTTCTTCTTGTCTTATCACCTGTTCCCTGGGAGAAGGGACCGACCCCCCCAGCTACACCCTCCTTTCAGGGAGTTGTAGTTTTGCAGAAGAAAAGCTTATGGTATCTTTCTTTCTCCAAGGACATGTAAACCTCTCTGCCAGTTTTAACCTAAGCTTCTGGAAGAACGCAGTCTTCAAAATACTAAAACTCCTAAAAAAGTCAAAGGTGGAAGAGAAAAGAGGCACACACAAGCAATACCCTCACCGAAAGGAGAGCTCTAGCTTGAGCTTGCTAGTCATTCAGTCCTCATCTCCTCTACCTAAAGCAATACGGGTCATTCAGATGCGGCTGAGATACAGAAAAGAAGCCACTTCAGAAGTAAACCAAATTTTTTTTCCAGTTGTGATGATGTGCAAGAGGCAAATACATTCCCAAATGCCTAGGAAAGTTTGTATGGGAAATTAACAAGCAAATGGGAAAGCAGATCAGAAAATGGACCCAGGAAATAAAATCTTTTAATGCCTGGGACTTTTCAAGCTCACTACTAATTTTCTCCATGCTTTATAGCATGGTATGGAGCACCATGGAGAAATGAATCACCAGCCTGTGATAGAGATAGGCTGAGGAAGAGGAGTCATTTTATCTGGTTCTATCCTCAAAAGGTTAATTTCTACATGCTACCTTGCTTTAATTGTTTTCTTTAGTCTCCTGATGTATCCTGTCTCACCTCCAGCCAGCGAGTCCTCACTGGCAGACATTAAGCACTTTTCCTTCTTTCCTTCCAGTAAGAAAAGCTGTTAATAGTGGTTGAATAAGGTGAGAAATGAAGATGTGGTTTTGCTCCAGCCCCATAGCTTCCATGGTTTCTATAAAGGTGTAGAAAAGGGGTGGGGATTACGGCAGCACAACCAGCATGTGAGCAAATCTTTGTCCCCTTGGGTAGGGCTAAAAGGCACCTGAAGCCCCCGTGGTTGCTTCTCCTCAGCTCTGGCTCCAGCAGTGGGTTTGGATGTACTTCTGCTTCGCTGTTTCGGTGACTGCAGTGGGCTGGGGCTGGCCAGCAGGAAGGAGGACTCCCAGCCTGGCTTGGGGAGAGCTGAGCCCCAAGCAGCGAGACACCTGAAATACCAAAGTGTTCCCATTGCGGTATTTTGACACTTACAGAAGCTTCTATTCAGGCTTTTCATGACAAAATAAAATGTTTTCATGTAAAGTGAAAGTCAAAACCAAAGTAGGAGAAAATCAAACGCAAATGTTTTTACCTCATGGAAATGAAACATTTTGATACTGTCAAAACAAAACGAGAAAGTTGAAACAATCTGTTTTGATACTTCACAGTGAAAATCAACACATTTCCTTCAAAATGTTTTGATTTCAGTCCGACTGCATTTTCCTATGGAGGATAAAACCCACAACATTTGTCTGAGATGTTTTCCACCAGGCTCTAGTGTGGAATTTAGTACAAGAACCCTGTAGCAGGTCTAGAGGGCTGGTTAGGGAGCAACGCACCATCAGATTAGATATTGAAAATGCATCCATTATTACTTATTATAATAGAATATGAGAAAAAGGCATCCAGTGATGCCAGTGTATTATGATAGACTAGCAGAGCGATCCTCAGAAAAACAGGATGATGGTGGTGGCATCTCAGCCTCTCTGACCTTCAAATGGAAAGTGTTGTCCTGCAGAAATCAGAGCCACTACAATCCATGCAGGGATGATGTGATGGATGGGTAATGGGCATTAGAGCAGGAATTTGTATAGGTAAATGACTTTTCAGGGAAAGAGAGAAGAAGCAACCAGAGGAAGCTGCCACCAAACTCTTCTCGGTCTTATGGAAAGAGAAGGAAGGATTGAAGTAGGAGATGAAATTGCAATTGCAGTATCTGAATTCATTTCCCGAGGATGCATATGCAGCCCATCACGCTGGTGCCTGGGTTTATAACCTCATCTCTAATTGTAGACCACCACCTGAGGGAGGGAAGAGCTCCCTGAGACCTGTACCCATAGGACTGGCCTCGTGGTGACCAGCCAGGGTTGAGCCATGGCCACCGCCAGCCCTACACCTGTGAGAGGAGACACCAAAAAAATATTGCCAGCACCAAATACTTCAGGGGAAGGTGCTGTAGGACCCCTGATTCACAATTAAAACTCAACCAAAATCTGAGGAGCGTTTTGTGTTCCTCCATCTATCTGCAAGCATTTCGGGTCAGCAAAACACCCAGGAGAGGTCAGTGGGCTGTACACCAACCCGAGGGTTTCGGATGGGGTCCCAAACCACAGGAGCACAGACTCTGTGCCCTGCTGCAGCCCCACGTTGTTTTAGAAGCATCTCATCCCTTCGCCCCCCGCTGCTTCACTCTGATCATCCAAGAACAAAAGGCAAAGTTTTCTCTGCTTTTCTTTTAACTCTGTTTTTTTTTTGACAGACCAGATGCCTCCAATCCTAACTTCTTGGCACACGGACGGCTAATGTACATGGAGACAGGCGTGTGCTTCATGACATTTCTGCACTGTTATTATCTCCCGATCTACTGATTGCATAAAACAGATAATTTCTTTTTTTGTGTGCTCTGCTCACCCAGGGTCACCCACATTCCCCTCAGGAAAGAGGATTTCACCATCATATTCAAGATGCAGTAATGATGGAGCTGCTCTGGGGTCACAGAATTAAACCATCCTCTCGTGGTGGCGTTAGAGGAATATTATTACTTCCACAGCAAGGTCAGATCTTTTCCCTGTGTTAATTAATCAGCAAAATTAAATAGTTTGTTCAGTTAATATTAGTCCCTGAGAAACCAAGTCACTTATTAAAATGAAGCAGGGAGCCAGGTGGATTATGACATGTACCATGGAGATCTGTCAGTACCTCTCAAGCTCACCCTTGGGCACCATCCTGACTGTTTCAGCCATGCATTTCGCTTCAACGAGGTGGATATTACCATGTGCCATGCAGGGGAATGAGGAATTAGCTGGAGCCTTCAAGGTCTCATCTACGGATCAGGAAAGTCTGTAGAAGGACCCCTACGCCTATTAACAGGCTTTGAACTGCGTNCAACAGCTTCATCTCCTTCTGCTGTTGGTGCCCCAACTCTGGGGGCAGCCCTGCAGGGGGGTCTCGTGAGAGGGGGTAGGAGTCATTGGTTGCTTGAAATGATGGTTTTAGTTTTGGCAAATACACGGGCTCACCCCGATACAGAGCATGGACCAGGTCTGGGAGCTAGAAACAACTTTCTCAGCCATACCCACGGGGCTGGGATGCCTTGGGCTGGATGTGGGCTCTGCAGGGAAAGCCTCTGCCAGGAGCTCAGAGAGCCTTTATTGTCAGTGGAGTCTACGATGGTATTAATCTTTTCCTAAAATAGGAAAAAAATTAAAACTCCCACTTGGTTGGATGACTCCTTCTCTGAGCTCCATTAACTTTATTGACTTGACTCCACTGAGTGCCAAGGGAGAGGAGCTCTCCTGGAGGCATCGACACCATAGACATTTAAGTCAGATATGATGAAGCTGACAGGAGGAGACCGGCTTTTGACTGGAACAGACTTTGGTCCCCAGTTTGCCCTGTCATGGTCCTCAGGTTTAGCTGCTGGCATTCCGCATCTCATGGAAACTTGGTGGCTGCCCCAGCCTGTTTAACACTTTCATCACCAAACTGGCAGCACATCAGAAACCGTGTCAAACCCTGACACTCACCCAGACCCTATGTGCTAGGGAGAAGTTTGACCCTGGAAGCCACTGGTGCTGGAGATTTCATTTTATTGGCTTGCAGGAAAACCCAGGGCAAATCTGCTTAGTTGCAAATGGAAAGAAAGCAGAGGAGGAAAAAGGTCTTTCCTAAGTTATGTGTCCCAGTGAATTCCACCTCAAGGCTTAAACTGCAGCAAGATCCAGCTCCTGCCATCAGCCTGGCCCTGGACGGTGCCCTGGACTGGGGAGCAGCACACTTCCCCTATAAATCTACAGAAATACCTGTGTGAGAAGGCACTACATTTTCATCACTCTCTCTGTCAGAGCAGAGTGGCACTGAAGGGTCCCAAAAGCCAGGTCTGAGGCTCGGAGCTGGGCGTGCAAGGAAAAGCCGGGCAGCCAAAGCCCCAGCTGAACACCAGCAGATATGTTTTCTAAGTCCTCCTTGCCTGCTCCTATCCTCTCCTGCGCAGCTTTCACACCCCGTCACACCTGGAGGTGGCAAATACCTGGCTGCAACGAGCTGGCCTTCCTCCCACACGTCCTTCCTCCTGCCACGTCCCCCCGCATCGCTGGGGTGGGGAGGGAGCATCTCCCCGCTGCGGGAGGCTGGTACCTGCGCAGGGGCAGCAGGTGAGAAGACGTGACCCACAGCAGCAGTGAGCAGCTGCCCTTGGTGGACACTGCGGCTCCCACTGTCGCAGCAGGATTTCTGGTCGGATGCTGGAAAAAGCAGATAAAAACATTCCCAACCTGTCAATATGGTGCAGAGGAGCCCTCAGACAGAGTTTATCTGCGCTGGTGACACTAACCGGCCACGGGGGTGAGGGGAGGCAAGGATAAGTGGAGGGACTGGGAAGGGAGAAGGCTGCAGAGTGCTGTCGGGAGTTTGATTCACAAAATAAAATTAGCTACAGCAGACAATTAAAGACACACTCTGTGAAGAGGGACAGCGCTGCAGGGTCACCAAGGGGTTGCGGGATGGTGGCTTTTGGTGGCATCGCAGCTGATTTGGTCACACCAGAGTGACTGCTCCAGCTGGGCACACCGACCTCCAGGGCAAGGGAGATAATGGGATTTCATCAGAACCTCTTCTTCAGGCAGGAGGGAGGGGAAATGCTCCATCTCCTCCAAAGCAGCAAGGAATGGGGTGGCTTTGGCACAGCTTGCAAAGCCCATGGTGCCAATCTCCTCCGCCTGCCTCCGGAGCTGCTCCTAGGCCACGGAGCTGAGCATCACAGTGGAGGTCGGGGTGAAAGGACTCCTCCAGGAACGGGACAAGCCTGGCCCTGAGCCTTTTATTGAGCCTTGTCTCTCACTTCCAAAACCCAGCTCTGATTTCTCTGGGTATTACAATTCAACTCTGAATGACAGAGCAAAGTCATAGATACGTCTTGATACAGCTGCTTGGAGAAGCCTGATACTTCTCTCCAGAAAACTCCAGGAGGAAAAAAAAAGTTGTTCCTCTTGTTTTCCCAGGATCATGCTACGACTCTCACTACTTTCACTTTCAAAGACTGGTTTTCCCCCAAACCGAGTTTTTTTTTTTGGCAATCCATCCTCCCCCCATACCTCCAGGTTCAATTTATTTAACTTCAAAACAGAAAATACCAGTGAGAATGCCAGTTTGGCCGTCTAGCTGAATTTTGTTTAACCTCTTGTAGGCAAATAACAAGATCGTTTACAGTACAAGGTGCGGTGGATTATTGGCTGATTGGCTTTGCCATGAACTACGGTTTAGCTATGGTGTCTTTTATTGGAAAACTTCAGCTGTTCTTCAGCGATTTAAATCTCCTTTCTCCGATGCCCCGCAAGGTTACTGTATAATCTGCCGCATACTTCATAGTTAGATAACAATTATTGGCAGATATAAATAGACGTTTTCATGAGCAATATTGTTTAGTATGCTAAATGTTACTTTAATTTGCTGGTTCAAAGTAAAGTGAATTCCTGTCATGCACAGAACAAAATAGATCAATTATATTACTACTAATTATTGTTATTATTTTAAACTGTGCTTCTCAAGCAGATTTAACAAATTTGTCAATCCAGCTTGTTCACCTTCTTGAGACCGAACCCAGCAGTGTTGCATGCAAATTACCCCAGATTTTCCATGAGCAACAATGATAATTGCAACTGTTTTGTAATTATCTCACCCTAGACAGTCTCAATTTATCACATCTAGGCCTAAAGGCTTCAACGTCTTCATCTTCCAAAAGTATCGATATATAGTTTTATACATTAAGAGTAAAAAAATGCATTTTGCAGCAATTTTTACTGTCAGAGTCAGAATAAATAGGAACAAATATAAATATTTCAGAAGAAAACAACCTGGCCAGAAATTTCTTGCTGGAAAACCAAACTTTTTCAGCAATATTTTGAGGTAATATGTTAAAATTATCAGAAAATATCTTCATTTTCTGCCTGGCTCTGATAAATAGCCTTTTATATCCATGTTTCTAGCACCAAAATAAAAGTTCAAACCCCATAAACTATGTGACACCTCTCCTGCCTGCCTCTAACTGCGTCTTTTCTCCATCAGGGTATCTTTATCAGAAGGTCATAAATCACAGCCTTTCACATTACGGAGCGGTGATTCTGATAGGGCTGTGCCAAGGCAGGCTTCATCTTAAGGTATTCATTTTTGTAATTCACCGCTGCATTATTTACTCTTTTTGCTGCAATAACCCATCTGAGGTCAAATATATGTACATATAAACCAGCCTCAGTGCTGCAAAAAATAAAATAAATAAATAAAATAAAATAAAATAAA
>VXBO01009783.1:301879-374144 GCA_013400135.1 Rhinoptilus africanus | reverse complement strand
AAAATAAAATAAAATAAAATAAAATAAAATAAAATAAAATAAAATAAAATAAAATAAAATAAAATAAAATAAAATAAAATAAAATAAAATAAAATAAAAGTGTGTGAGTAATGGTAATGGGTGGACAGAAATCCTGTCTTTGGGAAGGACTTTGAGGCCTCTAGGTGTTTTTATTTCCTCCTAGGCTGGAGCAAAGCTGCTCTCACAAGCCACGAGAAGCTAAAAAAGTGAAAAAAAATAATAAAAGAAGTGAAAAGCAGAGGCTGTTCCCAAGCATGGAAAATGGAGAAGAGCATACGCCCTGCCGGGGTAAACGTGAAAGCCACTGGCAGATGGGACAGGCGTGGTGAACGCATGAAAAGCGAAACCACAGACCTTTCCAAACACAGCAGAAACAGGAAGCCTGCAGAGACGAGCAGGGGCAATCAAGGAAAAGGGAAAAGAGAAACAGATTATTTCATCCTTTGTTCGCAAGCAAGGCGTCTCCAGAAGCCCTGGCCCCAAGCTGCTGCCAAATACTTAGTTCCGCCTGGGCACCGGGGAGATGGGCAAGGCTAAGCTTCGAAAGAAGCTCAGGGGCAACCCAGTGAGGCTGGCCTTCGGGTTCATCGGTGGAAAATTGGATTAAGGAAAGGGTCAGCACCTCTAAGTAAGCGAGATATTCTAAGGAAAGGTCCCCACCCTTCGCAACTGGCCCTCACATCTCACAGAGCTGTGAAAATATGGAGAGGAGAGCTGTCTGCCAATGCGCTCTCCTGCAGCTTCCCAAGGATTCTGGATGGATCCTGCACCAAAAAGCCCTGAAGTAACACAGAGAGAGTCCAGTATGTCAGGGAACAAATGGTAGGAACAAAATAAGAGTTTTCAGAGCGGGGCAGACTGCCCAGATCTCTGCTGGGACCTGAGTGGCTCTGCAGAAGCCGAAGTGATGGGCGACCAGGGTAGTGTCACAGGGACTGGTGTTTTCCAGGCACCCAGGTGGACCCCAGGGCCAAGAAGTGGGGGAAGGCAAAGGCAAGAGCCTCCCCGGAGGCATGAGGACTGTGCACATGGTTTTTTCAGCAAATGCAGCCACCTCTAGAAAGATCCTTTCTCCAAGAATGCAGTGGGAAAGGACTGATAACTCACAGAATCACAGGATGGCAGGGGTTGGAAGGAACCTCTGGAGATCATCCAGTCCAACCTCCTGCCAGAGCAGGGCTACCTTAGAGCAGGGGGCACAGGAACCCATCCATGTGGGTTGGAATGTCTCCAGAGACTCCCCCACCTCCCTGGGCAGCCTGTGCCAGGGCTCTGCCACCCTCAAGATAAAGAAATTCCTCCCCGTGTTGAGATGGAACTTCCTATGTTCAAGTTCATGCCCGTTACCCCTTGTCCTGTCCCTGAAAAGAGCCTGGCCCCATCCTCCTGACACCCACCCTTTAAGGATTTATAAGCACTGATAAGGTCCCCCCTCAGCCGTNGCTGGCTCATGGCCATCCTGCTGTAAATCTTTTCCTAACCTTTCTATTTGGTCTGCCTTGCCCAGCTGCTCCGTGCAGAGCTACCTTGCTCCGATGTGTTACGTTTGTGGGCTACTAAAACACAGCTCTAACCCTGGGTGGTGTCTCAGAAGGAAGAGGAGGCTGCTCTGCCACCCGCCTCAGCTGCCTTCACGTACTATTTAGCGACACCGAATTATTTGGCTTCACCATGTCCAACAGCAAAGAGCCGGAGAAGGAGCTCCCAGGGCTGAGTTAGAGCGGTAAAATGGCAGCTGACATTCAATGCTGTTAAAAGCAAAGTAAGGTGCATAGCGGGAAAAAATTCTGGCTCTACGCTCACCATGAAAGGAACTAAGTTGGCTGTTACCTTCGAAATGAGATGTCGGAGCAGCCGGGTGTCTGTGGCTGTCAGCCAAAGCGGCCAGCAAAGGGGCGAGAGCGGCGGGGGCCATTAGGGGAGGAAGAAAGGACGGAACAGAGAGTACAATGCTCCTGCGTCAGGCCGGGCTGCTCGTTCATCTCGGGCATGGTGCCTTCAGAGGACACCACAGAGCGAGGGGAATTCGGAGACAGTGGCGATGGCAGCGCAGGAGGGCACCAGAATCTGCCCAAAGCTGGGATGTTTTGTGGGAGCGTGGCCGTGCCACAGCCTGCAATGCCGTGAGTAACACCGGGGGGATGATCACTCGCCTCATGGGATTAAAGGGTGGAAACGGCCTCCTGCCCTTCACCTCCCTCCTCTTCCCATCTTTTTTTATCTCAAATTTCCACAACCGCTTTATAATCCTGAAGGACGATAAACCTCCTTTATAATCCTGAAGGAGCAAACCCATCCAGTTTGTCAATTATGTTTTGAGAAACTCACAACAATTTATTGTAATTTGGTCAGTTATTCTATCAGCCAATGACCCCTCCCCACCTGGGAAGGGGAATTGGTGAAAACAAGGAAACTTGAGGGTTAAAATATAAACAGATTTAAGAGGAAAAGACTAAATAATTAAAACTAATAATACTAAAGAACCAGTATTGATCCCAATACCAATATACAATACATAAGGACCATTCCCAGCCCGTTCCCCAGCAGGAGCCGTGCCCTCCCTACAGGGACAGCCCATGGGGGACCCTGCGAGCGCTGAGGCTGCGGGGGGAAGGGAAGGGCTCAGGGCTCCGGCAGCGGGGCCAGGAGTGCTCTGGACCCCCCTCTCCCCCATCAAGGGAGAGAGAGAGACTCCTCAGCAAACTTTCTGATTTATACTGGCTGTGATGTTCAAGGTATGAAATAATCCTGTTGGCAGCTTGGGTCAAGTGCCCAGGTCTTGCTTCTCCTCATCCCCGCAGCTGGTGAGCTTGAAAACACTGAGATATTGAAACCTGCATACCAGAGCTGGCTATACATTAAATATTTTCACCAACTCAGACACTAGAGTCTTCTAAAAGTGCAGTTTTCCCAAACATTAGAAGAGAAATTAGTCCTGTGTCGCTCAAACCAGGACAGTCACCCAGGTCAACAACGGCTGCCGTACCCTGTTTGAGGGCACCTTTTTAGGTGGGTACAAGGAGGATTCCTGCGGGCGTCCAGACGATGATACATAGCCAGGTTGTGCCCCGGGTGCGGCGCGAAGGGTGATGCTTGGTGGCGAATGTGGGGGGAGCCGGTGCTCGGCACGCTGCCAGCTGGAGCAGGGGGATGCAGAGGACTGAGAAGAGGATGAGCCAACACTGTTTCGCTACAGCAGCCTGCCAATTTTACACATCTCCCTATCTCAAAACCCATGTAATGAAGAGAAGACGTTTCAAGCAACAAAAGTACAGGAAATGTAATAAATGCAAAGGAGAATTATGTGGAAAATACACCGCAGGAGTGTTTTCCTCGTTGTTGAGATGCTTACGGTCTACTTGCTTCATGAATATTTAGAAACAAGAAGGTTGGCTCCAAATGTCAGTCTAAATGTACACGGTGCTCCTTTCTATAAATATTACATTTTATTCCAAGACAGCAAGAATGCAGAAAAGCAACAGCTAAGACCTCGAAAGCCCCCTTCCCTCGCTCCTCGAAATTGGTTCATTTGGACTGTAAATTCTTCTGGGCTCTGTTATAAAGATAACTTTGCTTTCATCTTCTTCCAAGGTTGCCAAACCCAAATGATAAGGTTGACCTGGAAAATAAAAGGGGTACTGTTGTAAATATTTCACACTCTTTCTCTTTCTGGAACCAAAACCAACAATGGCTAAGGCTGGAGTGAAGTGCAATACAGGGACCGGCAGTATCAGAGAGCGAGTATTGTGCATGAGAAGACCTTGCTTTATTGGCATCTGGCAGATGAAGATTTTGTCCTTGGAAACAAACACTCTCTGAGGACAAAACATGCTCGATTTGTAGAGGAACTATAAATCAGATGTAAATAACAGCATGACATTAGTCCTCTTGTCCTGCTCCTGGAGGGTGAATTTGGGGTTCTCTCATTCCTAAAGAGAGCCTGGCTCCTTGGGTTTCAGCCAGCTGAGGGGAGCTTTGCTGGTCTTTACTGGAGGAGAAGTTGGCATGTCAATGGGCAATGGGAAAGGAAGCTGTTGCAGTATGTCTCCGGACGGCACTGTGCACAACAGGCAGCCAGGAATTGGATGCCTCAACCCAGGCAAGATGGGAACCTTGCTGGAGGAAATAACGGGGGATTCCCCCTCCTCTCCGTCAAGACCATATGTCTGCTGACTGCTAATGAGATTTACAATCTTCCCCGAGCCCTGTCTGCTTGTAGACCCTGATGATAGACAGTAGCCAATAGGAAAGAGCTAATAATTCATTATGAATTTATTTGATGAATTATGGGCTTTTTTCCCCTGGATTTTAAATTGCCTGTGAGCAGCCTAGTGGTTTTCTCAGTCTTGCAACCCGAAACACTTGCTGACTAATTTCTGCAAGCAAGTCCTGGCTAACAGACTTCATTTCCAGGCAGTTGCTGTGAATGGGTGAGATTTCCATGTGGAGCTCTGCTAAACCATAGCTTTTTAGAAGTGAATGGCCTCTTGCCCATGTCAGTCCTCCTACACTGAACCTACACATCCCAAAGAAAGAAACATCAACCACTGGAACTACTGATCTGACAGAAATGGTCTCCAACTCGGCTTTCAGAGAGCTGGCACAAGGGGTACCCTTGCCCCATCCCTGGAGGGGTTCAAGGCCAGGTTGGACGGGGCTTTGAGCAGCCTGGTCTAGTAGGAGGTGTCCCTGCCCAGGGCAGGGGCTGGAACTGGTTGGTCTTTAAGGTCCCTTCCAACCCAAACCATTCTATGATTGTGGCATGCAGGGAGCTGTTGCTGCTCTTGAGAGGCACTGAGCACTCCCACCTCATTCTGGGTATCCTGATCAACCTGTTTGGATGTTCAACCATTTCAGAAAATGGGTCTAAGGATAGTCTCATGCAAACACCGAGGTGCAGGCAAACAGCTAAGAGTATTTCAAGTCGTCTTGTTTCCTGAGGGCTTCATCAAGAAAAATCAGAGTTATCCTCCAAACTTGACCAAGACTGAACACTTCAAAAGTGACAATGGCCAAGACTGGGGGCCATTTCAGAAAATGTAGGACATAGCTTCAGTTCTGCGATGTTATGGTATTTTGTCAAAAAAAAAAAAGTCAGTTTTTTGAGATGGTCCTCAAAAGAATGCGCACTGACAAATTCCTAGCAAATGAAAATTGGGATTTTGTTCTATTTATACTTTTAGCAGATCCACAGACAATATAAATAAATTTGAAATACAAAATGGAACGTATTAGCCAGACTAGTGAGAGATAGTTACACATCCTTCATACAGCAGTACACAGTAATCCAGCCAAAATATTTCAGAACTAATTACTGTACAGCCTTCTAATCCCTAGTAGAGAAAAAAACCCCACACCCCGTATATTTTTGGAAGTTCATTGGAAGCATCTGTTTAAGATGTTGTTAATCCTTCATTCGAAAATCATTGGCTGGATGATAATGAAACAGTCCTGTTTGCGCTCAGTGTGTTGAGAGCTAAAACTCATCTTGCTTAAAGCTGATTATTTCGTACAAAGGAACATAACTCAATTCCCTTTTCTTCTTGTTTTGCTTTTCTTTCTTTCGGTGAGAATTTTTCATTCCTACTTTGGTTTTCTAGATGGCAGCCGGCAGTAGAAAATGATTGGCTTTAATCTCAAATTTCAAAATCAATACAGCGTGGGTACCATTGATTTTGGCATAGCGGGATGACCCCGGGGGGTTCACAGCAACCAAAGAGGACTTCTGATGTTTCTGGACCTTCTTCAATTAGAATTGCTAAAAATCTCCCACCCTCCTAATGATCGGCAGTGCCAGAAGAACTTTGCCGTGCAGCAGCGGTCGGAGCAGCAGCACAGCCGTGCCCTGGCTGGGGACGCCTGCAGACCTGGTAAAGAAGGCGTCCCTCCATACCTGAGATCAAGGGAAGGTGAAAACATGCCATTGTGCCTAAGACACGTTAAAGAAAACTTTGCGAACCTCATTTGCTTTCACTGAGAAACAGGCACGCATCGGTACCAGAAATGCAGCCAGGTTGGCTCTCGTATCTGAGTTCTGGTTTTTGCCATTGCGCTGTTGAAAGCAGATTTGCAAGCAACCCTAAATCTCAGACTTCCTAACTTTTGAGTACTTGACTCTGTGACTTTAATACTCCTTAACCATATGGGTTTCTCTATAATTTTAAATTATTTTTTTGAAAGGTCTGGATTCAATTCTTCTAATAGCCTCAGTGTTTTCAGGCCAGCTAAGATCACTCCTGCAGTTTGGTGTGAGTTTGGGACGTTGCCCAGAGCAAACAAAAGAGGAGCTATGGGGTTTTTCTTTTTCTTTTTTCTTTTTTTCTCCTATAAATTTTACGAATTTCAGATTTATGTTTGTGGAGTCTATACATTTTTTTTTTTAATCTTATTAAAGATGGATGAAGAATGAAATATATTTCTCTGAGCTGCCTGCCACGCATTGCGCTCCAGTACGGCACCTCTCTCTTCCTCCAGGCTGCCACCAGCTTGGGACAAATTAAAATTTCCTTTCAGTGCTCAATTTTTCCCACCTATTGAAGACACCTACACTGGGATTGCATGAGTCACCAGGTCAAGGGGCCTGCCTCTCCCTCCAGCAGCCATAATAGCTACGTGACCACCCTGAAGATGGCAGATGTTAGACTGATGTGTGTCCCACCAAGTCTCCCTGAGAGTCAGATAATCGAGAATAAGAGGAATAATTTCCTTACCTCCAAGAAGTTTTTCAAGTCACTTAAAAATGAGGTTTTGCAAGAGGTGGTCTTGCATCTGGTCCTGTATAACACTTTTGAGGGACAGAGTGGAAACTATCTTTCCAAAATGCATGCTTTGTTCTGCAATGGGAGAGACTGTAGAAAAATGTTTGAACACAAGGTGATGCTGATCATCATAGAATCACAGACTGGTTTGGGTTGGAAGGGAGCTTAAAGATCACCTTGTTCCAACCCCCTGCCCTGGGCAGGGACACCCCCGACTAGACCAGGCTGCTCAAAGCCCCGTCCAGCCTGGCCTGTAATATATAATAAAGGTCTGAACACTATGTAATTGGGATGAGGGCAAAGTATTACACTCAGGCAGCACAGGGAGGAGCTCCTTCCTACCAACACTAACTGGAAAGGCCTAGTGGGCTGTCATCCATCACAACACAGCCCCAGACCATGGACAGGAAAGGGCAGGACAGAAAGCGCACAGCTGTCTGGAAAGGGGGACACTTTTAAAAAAATACCGTGTCTTGCAGAGCTGTTTTGAAATTTCCAAAATGTCTCCACACCAGTGGGTGAAACCGGAGACTTTGGGAACACCTGAAACAGTAAATTATTTTTCTAAATATTGGTCAAAAAAGTTTTTTTTTTTTACAAAAGAGGCTTATATTTTGCAGTTTTCCTGATCTTCTGAGGAGGCAAAACAAGCCCAAATTGTGAAAACTTTGTGTTGTGACATACTGAGATTGGCAGCTTTGTTTCCTGCGTTCAAATCAGCATACTTCTGCAGCTAAAATAAAACAAAACAATGCTGGGAGGGGGTGTCTGTCTTTTTTTTTAATTTATTTAACTGTTGAAACCCAAGATGAAATATTTCAACTGGCCCGAGCAGCAGCAACAACAACTGTTTCACATTCTCTGCTCACTAAAATGTGCTCAAGCGAAGCCAGACCCCCGCTGTCCCAGCCTGGGGTGGGATGGAGGGGGGAGAAGAACGAGTCTGGATCCTGCAGCTCCTCTTAGGGTGGAAGAGCTGCTCCCTGCCATACACCCTCATCTGATAGAATTTGGAAAACCTGCTTCCTTGCAACTTTTTTCTTTGTGTTTTGAAGTTAGCAAGAGCAGCGTCTGAAAGTCTCAGAGCAAAAAAGATGGCCTGGAAGCACGTTCTTGGCAAGACAAGTTGCCAAACGTGGATGGCAGAGAGAGTTTCAGCTCATGTCTCACTTCTCAGAGCTCTTTTGATTGCTTGGGCAAAGAGGTTTTTGGATGTTGTGGCACTGACAGGGGAAACTTAACTGTTTTCGATGGGGTGCAAAGCACTCTGTGTCTGCCAAAGAGTAAAACACATCTGAAAACCCCGAGCTCTGGAGAGGTAAAAGATGTGGGAAATTCTAAGTTCGCATCTAGCTAAACCATAACATTACTTTTGAGCTCTTTAAACTTTGCGGACAACAAAAAAGGTCACCCCAGAAGAGGCTAAAAGATAACAAACAGTTCCTTTTTAAAAGCGGAACAATAAAGGCTATTCGTTCATTATTTGAATTTCTTGCCTAATGAAATTGGATACAGTTTGAAATTCCCCCATAAGCCAAGAGTTAATTCATTTCCGCATTTGAAATGCGTGTTATCAATTACTGACTGTAGATCTAATGATTTCCATAGCTAGTTTTCATTCTGATACAAGTGGCTTTGAGGATTTATTGATGAGGAGTATATAAAAAGTCAATTCAGAAATGTATACTATATTCATCTCCACAGTGTACATGCAGCTATTGGGCTTTTGAACCGCAGCTCAGGCAGGCAGATAAATATCTTCTTCTTCTCATCAGCAAACTTTAAAGGCAACCTAAACTTAAGAGTTGCTCCTGAATTCTCTGTATCTCCTGGAGAGCCGAGTCCTGCATGAGGACGAGCAATGGGTACGGGGTGTGATGCAGGAGTGTCACAGGGAAGCTAACCATCCTCTCTTACCCGGATCGGAAGCCAGAAATGCCCAGAGTACCTCCCCAGGCTCAAATATTTGTGAGTTTCCAGGGTAATAGGATCATTACACAACACCTGTTTAATGAGGGCATAACCTTAGGTTGCTCCCCAGCTTTGCTCCCAGAAACAGGTGGATTCCCTAAGCTGAAACATTAAAGTACCACTCCTACCTGATGTAAGCAGCCAGAGCAGTAGCTTTCAGTTGGAATATATGGTTTTCCAGACCAAACCTAAGCAACTGAGACAGTGTTTTTACCACAGGACGCCCTGCGATAGCAGTGAGACATGCTGTCCCTCCCTGATGCCCTGCCCCATGCTAGTCTACCCACAGGTCTTCAGAAATTCCTCTCAGACCAGTGGGTTGTTGGTTCTTTTTTTTCTTTTCTTTTAGTTATCATAGCCACATTCAGAGGCTCACATTTTCAGCGTGACTCTGAGGAGACACCTTGCTTTGGCCTGAAGCAAAGGAGAAAGTCACCAGGGACATTAGGGCATCAGGCTGGCCAGCAGCCTCAGCTTACCCATGGCAGTGAACACTGTGTTGTGCGGGAAACTGCAGTGGTTTTTCCTCTGGTTGGGGATTTGGGAGGGCAGTATTTGTATTCTTGCTTGCTTTTTATCGATGCAAAGCTCTGTCGTTAGTTATTTGCAAAACTTACATGTGTGCATGGCTTATCCTCAAGAGCCTCTGGTTTTCCAATTCTCCCATTTGCACTTGGTTAATGTATTGGCTTTGCCTTCAGCGCGCCACCAGAGGGAAGGCCACTAATGACAAAACTCCTTCCCGCTCCTCGTGAGCAGAGGGATGCTGATCTAGGAGGTTTCTCTGACGGTGCTGCGAGCACCAGTGTCCCAGCAGGGCTGGTTATCGAGGCCCTGCAGCCCTGCATTGTGCTCATCCCATCAGGCATGGGATGCGTGGTACCCACCGGGAGCCCAGGGACCTTCCTTCAGGGCAGGCACCCCAAGCAGCCGCAGGCTTTGTGCAAGCAAAGGTGCAGAAGCTCCCGTGGGCAGGTCCGGTGGGCTCCTGCTGAAGCCACAAGATGCCGATATAATTATGAGAATGGTTTTATTGCATTTTATAAAAGACCTGATCCCACTTGCGTCCCTGTGTGCATGGCAGCATGCTTTTTTCCTTTCTTTCTTTCTTTCTTATTGTGTATTATAAAACTGGCTTCATATTTTCTTAATACAGAAAATTTATAGGGCCAGAGCTCCAATCATTATAAATCAAGCCGAGCACACAAACACAAGAAGCGAAAAGTGAAATAGTACATTGCAAATCATTCAGTGTCAATAATCTCGATTGTTATTTGTAGCCAGCAAAGGAAATTGGACTTTTTAATATGTAACACATTAACCTAAGTGTCTGCCTAAATGGAGCTGCGTTTTTAATGTGTTGACATATTAACACAAGTACTCTTTCTCTAATTCCCCCAACCTTAACATAACAATAATATTGTTAAATCATTAGCAGACCTTTAAAGAAATATTAATTCTCCCTAATAAAATATTGAATAACACTTTTTGCTGTTGCCTAGCCACAGTCCTCACCTGATCACACCTGCTGCTGCTTAGACTGCATAGCTATAGAAAGCATACGCTTAGGTATGCTGAGAAGAGGTGCAAAATTTTCAGCAGGAGTTTGGTGGACTGGTTTGGTCTGGTTTGTGAAGATCACAGAGGGCAGGACAGCTAAATTCCTACTTTTACAGTGTTTTTTCTCCAACAATGTGGTTTATTCCCAGTGAGGAGGAGGTGTGGCTGAAGAGAAGCTCCTGATGCCTTCTGCCATCACGTGAGCTCCTGAGGATGCTGACCACGTTGTGGTACCCCAGCCCGAGACACCCAGGTCTCCAGCCAGCTGCAAAGTCCCCCTTGAGAGAGTCTCAGAGTGTCACAGGGACTCGGGCAGGGTCTCATCCAGCTCCACGGAGCTCAGCAGACATGGCCCTGGATGGAGGAGGACATGAAGCTGATGCCACATGAACCAGATACTCAAGGAACAAAGAACAGAAAATTGCTATGCATAATTACACTGGAGAAGTGGACAGTGGTCAGCTCTGTTCTTCCTCCTCCTCCTCCCATGTCTCTCTTTATTTTGATGCATTTTTTTTCTTGTTTAATATGGTGGTTTTATGGGCAGAATGTGCTCAGGATGGTGTATAATGGGACCAACTGTGCAGAAATGTCATGCATGCAAAATCTATGCAAAGCCCCTGCTATGCTTTTGCCTGAATCAATTTAAAGAAGACGCTCCATAAAACAGGATAAAGCCAGATTAAGTGCATACAAATGAGGCAGCCCAGGCAAGGTTTTCAGAATTTGTTGGAGGCAGATGGAATACAAATGGAGAAAGAGATTGCACCGGTGGATGTGTAAAACACACTTGACATATATATCCAGAGAGGATGGAGGTGAGAGAAACAGCCTAACGAGAAGTCCCATCTGCAGAGGTCACCTGAAGAGAGAGAGGACAATATATGCCAGACACGAGGCTCCTCTTCCTTCACAGCTATGTGGTCTTTCAGTTTTCCAGCAAAGTCCCTGGAGAGCAGCGCAGGCAGCAAAGCCTGTGGCAGCTCCATGAGAAATAGAGGCATTAAATGAAGTCAGTGGAGGGAGAAGCTGATCAGCATTGCTGCCCCAATGTTATTTGCTTTGCTTTTGCATTTATTTGATATTCTCCTATCATTTTCACTTCTCAGCCTGCTGCAGATTTTCCTACTGACAATGTGTAACAGCCTCCACAGGATGGTAACGCCGTACGTGGCAGCGCTGGTGTGCAAAATACACTGCGAAATAAAGCAAGCAGATTGGGAACTTCTGTTCTCGTCATTTGAGAACGAGGGCAGCGCATTGAAAATTGATGAAAGGAAATACTCTTTTTTCACACAATTAGTGGCCGGAAATCATTGCCAGGAGATCTTGCCAGGAGGCTGAAAACTTGGCAGACTTCACAAAAAGAATTGGTCATTTCTGTGGGTGGCAAGCACACCTAGCGACAGGGCTTCAGGAGAGCCACAGCAGGCTATACAGTCCACAGACTTATGTCAGTAAGGGTTTTTTTGGTTCCTGAGGAAATGCGGCCACCAGAATCCCCCCACAGGTTTACAAGTCCATGTCCATGTGCCCGCCTTTCGGTTCTTCCTCCACCTACCAACTTGTGCATCTTCTGGTCATTTCCCATTGGAGACAATCAAGGAAGGGCCAAGGAACTTGAAGATTATTCACTTTCCAGCAGAGCCATGAAATATCAGTGGTCAGGTGGAGATAAAGGTGCTCTTGCTGGGAATAACCCAGTTCATCCCTGCCTGGATAGAACCATTGTTAAATTAGGAGGCAGACCCTGCCGGCACTGGAGTCCAGGCTCATGGAAACAGTCAAGGTTTTTCATGGGTACTTTGGGAAAATAACATGTCTGTCCTCAGGCTGCTGGGGAGAAACTTGCTTGGAAACAGAGCTCAAGGTCTCCAGGCTTTGGGCTTGGAGTACAGGAGTGAAAACTCAAGCGAGGAGGAGCTGCTACTGTGTTCCGTGCATGCCCCTAAGAAGTACAGGCTAGCGGAGACGAGGGTCTACCCCACACGGCACCGAAACCCATCTGCTGTTTTGTTTGGGGGCATATTTTAGAGAAAATTTATTCTGAATCTATTTAGACAATCCTAAATATTTAATTGGCACTGTTTAAGATATTCCCACAACTTCAAACCAAGCATATGGCCCTAGGAGGAAAAGAGGAATTGAAAGTAACGACGATCAAACTCTGAAAATTATCTGTAGTCCCCTTTCACCATAAAAAAAGCAACATTTAATACTGATTATTTCAGAAAGTTAAGTGAATACAGAAACTTATGTATCTGTCAAGTTTGGACTTCCGTTGGGTGGTTGTTTGCAAAAGACTTTGGTTTTTGTTACACTGCTTCTTGTTAAACTGTCCAACCCTTTGATAGGAACCTTGTGTGGCCAATGAACACCTGAAAACGCAGCACAGGCTGGGAGTTCACCTTCTGATGTTAAAAAACATGTGGCCATTCATTCTGACTAAAAATTGTAAGCTTTCAGAAAGCTTGACTTTCCAAGTGTGAAGAGCTGTTTCTGTTCTCCAAGAAGTTGTTTTTCATGAGGATAACTGGGAGATGAAGCAATGCAGTCTGTAAAAACACACACGCCACCTTTTATTTTTGTTTGCCTCTGCATACGCCCTCCAATAGCTGTGCCAGGGACATGGCTGAGTGTTATCCTGCTTGAGAAGAGCGGGCTCCTGAGGTCTGCCATGGTGGCTCCATGAGCCATGGGGTGCAGGAAATGGGCTTGGGAGGAGGGAGGAGAACACTCCTCTGCCTCTGCTGCAGCTCTTGCTATTTCTAGCTGAATAATTCAGGTTTTAGATTTTATTCAGGTGTCTCTGAAGCTGACAATTTCACTGCCTTCTCCAGAACAACAAGCCTTTCATTTAAACATGAGATTAGTTTTGGCTGTCAGCCTGAATTGCTCTTTGTCGATTTGAGGAGCATCCAGAGATGCCGAGGGCTGACCCTACTAACTCCTGTGGTCTCCTCCAAGCAGATAAAGGACCTCTACCGGGCCCAGTCTATTTCCCTTTGCTTTTTCTTCCTATCCCTAAAGCAGAAGTGATTTGCTTTGGTGGGAATTGCCCTGGGACACTCATGAGGCAGCTATATGGAGATTTTTCCTTCCTTCCTAGCCTAGACCAAAGCTTTAGGAGCAAGAAGCTTGCTATGGGGAGTGGGTTGGTGGCTTGATTACCCATGGATGTCGAGAAATGTGTCTGTGTGCTATTTCACAGCCATGTGGATCGTGGGAAGGTCACCCGTACCAACCCCTTCCATGCGTGAACGACTGCCCTCAGCCTGTCTCAGCAGTAGATATTCCACACACAAGTGAGTTTTGGGAAAATCTTTGCTTTGTGTGTCTTTTCTCCTTATAGACCAGGATGTTTCCAGTCCTCCTCTGCCTTCCTCCTCCCCATGAGGATTCCTGTCCTTCCTGCCTCTCCTCCCCATGCTCCACCAAGGGAGACTGTTTCTCGGTGATATCGCCTTTACCTTTGTTAGAAGTATTGAACATAATGCTAGCAGACATGTTTTCATTGAAATATTATTTTCCCCTTATCCCATCCTCCCCAACATAAAGGCTTTTTAGAGAGACTTTGACTGCACTTGATGAACTGTTTTCTTGCCAAAAAAAAAAGGAAAGAAAGAGAGAGAGGCAGGGATGGATTTTGAATGTGCGAAAAGTATTGTTTCAGGATTTTCTTCCTGTGACATGGTTCCCTTAGGAAAAATCTTGCCATTTCATTTCCATGTTTTCATTGCTCAGCCTTTCAGAAGTAACATTTCTTTGTCTAAAAACTGACCCAGCTAGGAATGCGAAATGCAAGGTCATTCTCAGTACTCTGTGCTGCTCAGTCTGCATCACCTCCTATTAGAATAACGCCTGGGCCCTAGGCTTGTGCTGCATCTTTGCAAAAGCTGAGAAGAGCTTTGGGATTCCCTAAGAAAGAGAGCATATGAAAACCAGAAAATCTGAAAACCAAGCAGAAAATAAATTAGTTTTCCTGGCTTTTGTGTGGATCCCAGTAAGACTTGAGAACATACATCAGGTGAAATGTCCCTGTAGAACTGGAACCGGAGCGGTGCATAAAGTCAGTCCAGCCATGTCGAGGCACCCCTTGAGACAAATATCACATGAAACAGCGATTGTGAAGGAAAGGAGCAGACAACCCATGCGAGACATTCCACAGGACTTTATACATCCCTAAGGGGAGATAATTAAGAGCTTTTCTACCAGCCTTGTGAACTGGTGTGCTGCCAGACAGCAAAACCAAAGGACAGCTTCCACGTCAAACACCACACTTCCTCCTTGATGGCAGACTCTGGTGTCCAATTCCAGCAACCAGCCAGCTGAAAATTAGGACCACGGGTTCATTAGAGTTGATAAGGCACAAAGGATTGGGGCCTGTAAAATTCTTGCGGCTCTCTAGCAGCCCCAGGATCCTGGTGAGAAGCTGCCAGTCTGTTTATAAAGGCTCTGCTCCTGCTTCTACCGTGGGGAACGGTATTTAAGCACCACAGGTATGGCTAAAGAGGAGGTTAACGTTACGGGAGCCCCTGGAGCCTGTCTGAGTGCTACACGGCAGCAAGGAACAGAGTAATGAGATACTTCAGTTTCAAGGGGCTGAACAGAGCAACACACAAGGGATGTTTCATAAATTGCATCTTACCAGCCAGTAATTGGTGCCTAGAAGGTTACAAGTGGGTCTAAGCACAAATAGAAAGTCAGGTTGGGCCCAAACTTGGCTCTTCCAAATATGTGGCGCTTGAACTGCCACGTCGTCCTCTCCCCCTCAAATGGCTCAGACGTGGGAAAGACAATGGTTCCCATTAGAATGGAGGTAAATTACCCTAATGGGAATGGACCGATCCCCTCCGAGCTGCATGCTCCAGGAGGAAGAAGCTCCTACTGTACCCTGTCTCTAACACACAGCTCTTCTATTCATTATTTCCCCCTTCTTTAAATTGCATTTTAAAAATGGCAACGTCTAAATCGAGGTGCTCTAGGCTCTGTTCAGCTAATGGAGAGTGTCATCCCCCTGCCCTAAAGATGACAGAAACCTCTGCCTTAGAGCTTCTCTTAGCCTGGGACAGCTCGGGCCAGGACACCCTGGGCAAGGTGCCTGGAGTAACTCCACTCCTGCTCGTAGCAACTTCACCAACCTCTGTGGAAGAATATAAACCATTTTAGGAGCTGTGTGCAGGGAAGGGAAGTCTTTTTTTCTTCCTCCAGCAGCAGCTGTCTTGTGTATGCTGTTCATTTGCAAAGTCATTCTTGGTCATTTATTTTGAAACCTGCCGAGGAACAGATGCTTGAAAAAGAAACATGTCAAATCCTCCACAGGGCCCCTTTTGGTTCTGTGAAGGTTTTTTTCGGCCACCGGAAGGAGGAAAAGGTGAAGGTGACAGGATCTGTGCGGGTCCTGGTGGTTTTGTGCAAAGAACAACCATAACAATCCTGATGCATGGTTGCTACCAGAGCTGGAGCTTTGCTCAGGGGTTGTGGTTGGGGATTAAATTCAGCCAAGTGCAACTCCTTTGGGGCATATCCTGCAAGGAACTTAACAAGTTTTCCGCTGCCTGCCTATGTGGGCCTGCCTCCTTCTTGCCCTGGTGGCATTACCTCGTGCTCTGCCGTACAGCGATTGCAGGTCAAATAGGCTGTGAATGGTCCACTGAAGAGACCAGAGTTTGGTGTCCAGGATCTACCCAGTAACACCGTCTTCCCAAAGAGGCTCCTGAGGACTCAGAAGGACTTTCTTTGAAAGGAGAGGAGACAGGATTAGTCTTGTGAGAAAGGGCAGTACCTCGCAAGAAGGTGCAAGCAGTGCATGAGAGGAGGACCAAACGCCCGCGGTAGGGCTGAGGACCTTGGGTAGTCATCTGGAGCAGAAGAGGAGGTCCCACTGAAATTCAGAAGTGGGGACAACCCTGTTGATTAAATGTACAAACCCACTTTTGTATCTTCTACCTGGCTGGGCTGAGGTTTGTCTTAGAAGGACCCGACTCGGTGGCTGTGCTCTTTGCTAGAAATGAGCACCAATAAAAATCATGAGGTTTTCAAGAAGAAATAGAGATAAAGAGAAAAGTAAAAGACCCGACAAGGTGGACGGAGGGGCTGAGATCTCTGAAGGTCCCAAGCAGTTCAAACGATGTCCCCAACCTCAGCTAAATCATGTAACCAGCAATGAGCCTAGAATGGACCGGGAGCAGCTGGCCCCTAGTCCAAGTCCCTGGCTATAGATGGAGTGGGGCCAGCAGAGGATGCCTTTGGGAAACAGCTTTCCCCTGTGTAGGAAAGAGATACTGGGAGGGGGGTCCCTGCTGTCTCCAGCAGCCTCTCAGGAGGGTCAGCATGCCACACACCAGGCCTCCTTCCAGGACACAACCCAGGAGCTCCCACCCCACTGCCTCCTCAAATCCACCTGCAGAACCAGTGTGCTCAAAGCCCTCTGTGAGACCTCGGCACGCTCCCGAAGGCACTGCTGGAAAGGGCTGCAGCATCGGCTCTGAAAGTCACCCAAAAATTTGGTCTGCAATACACCGCTGTAGGGATTGGAGAGGGAAAGCAGTGAGGCAAAGCAGATAAAGATTTGCAGTAACAAAGGACTTATTTTTTGTTCTGATTTTTTGTTCCCCAAAACAAAGGAGCGACTGAAGAGCGCCTGTTTAATTTGTGAATTTCACAGATTCGGCTCGCACAAGAGAGGGGGGAAGAATCAACAAAAAGCCCAACAACAGGCATGGAAAGAGCCCCAAGTATTAATGGCAGCTGATCAATAACTAATCCGCAGTGTTCCAGTTACCAACTTGATGGAGAAAATTCACGGTGCTTAAGTAATTCCAACTAATCTTAATGAATGCCTCCATGCCTACATGCCTGCAGAGCTGTGTGAAATTTATAGAAAAATGTCATTTCGTCTCTCTGAATATTTTTTTTTCCTCGCAGTCATCAAAGGAGCATAAAAAATGCTCTTAGAAATCTGCTATCTCTCTCTGCCAGATGAGGGCTTCAAAAGGCAAGCACTCATTTTTTTGTCGTAAGCAGGGAAGATTATGAATACATTATCTAGTTAACATTAAAAAAAAATCAAAACACCCAATTTTACATTCTTACTTATTTATCCCATGCCTCTGTCCCCTTTGTGTGCCTCACTCTCTTCCCTGCTGAAGAAAATAATGCCAAGTAGACAAATCAGCTACAAGTAGAAAATGTTGATACATATTTTTGTTCTATTTTCATTTGGTGCTACTTAGAAAAATTTCAAAGGGAAAGATCAATATGGTGGTTTCAAGCCTTCTCTGTCTTTTCCTGGTAAAAGCTGATGAGTTCCTCTTACGTTTTTTGGCAGCCTGCAGGAGAGAAATCTCTGCTAACTTGCCACCGAGCCTGCGAGGAACTCGCTGGGGTTAGCAGCAGTGCTGACAGATAGAAGAAAGAGCTTTTGTAAAGACGGCAAGGATGGATGTAGAAGTGTAGTGGGCTGGAAATCTTCCAGTGGAAGTTTATTTTCTCCTGGAAAGTATAAGGTGGGGACTTAGTGTGGGAATGGAGGGAGCGGTTACAACCAGGATGGGATTTCCGGGGGAGACAGGAGGAAAACCCTGCTCTGGCATGGCCAAGAACTCAGGGGTGATGCGGGAGACAGAGGGGAGTCCCTGTTGCACAGATTCAGGTCCCTCTGATACAGATGAATGCCCCAATCCTGGGTCCCCATGACATTGTGAGGTGAAGGCACATCCCCACCATCTGAGGAACTGGTATTGAAGATGTGGTCCTGGGACTAGAGACAGAGTATCTGGAGATACAGGTCACTCCAGCTCTTCAGGTCATTCACCTACAGCCTGAGACCGGCAGAAAGAAATATTCAGCATAATTAATTTTAGCATGTCCACCTTCCCACTTGAGAAACCAGTTCCACCTTACCAGTAAGGCTGCCTGTCCTCGGTGCGCAGTCGTGTCCATGCAACTCTTATTACTTACTGAAAATGCCTCACATCAAAAGGGTCCCTTTTTCTCCTCCGTTTCCCTCAGGGTCCAGCTATGACTCTGTCATAAATTGATGTACAAAGTATGAACAGGATGGGGTTTTTTTTATAACAACTTCAGCAATCATTGTAGTTCATAACTAGGCATGCAGGGTTTTTATTAATTTAACAGTGTTATTCCCCTTATGAAATATTCATCCCATAGGATTTCTGTGCACATGAAGGTTTTGAAGAAATTGATCTGCAATGCAGTTACTCCTTTAAAAGAATGATTTCTTTATTATCTCTCCCTTTCAGGATACTGTATATACGAACGGTGACTGATTAAATGTGCTATCAATCTCATGAAAGCAAACAGCTATGTTTTCAATTGTGGGTGGATTCACTGTGTGTGGGGGGGCGGTTGGAGAGCCCAGGAGGCTGGATGCATTGCCATGTGTTTCTTTGCCAGCTCCTCCTCAGGCATCATTGCCAGCCCTTGGCCTCCCCACCGCGTGGAGATACCTTCACCCTGCCTGGCATCACCATGCTTGCCAGCTTGGCTAGTGCACCGTCGTCCCATCACAGAATGGTTTGGGTTGGAAGGGACCTTAAAGATCATCTAGTTCCAACCCCAGCAGTTAAGCGCACGCTTTTCTTTCAGCATAAGCTGAGCGCTGTTGACTTCACTGCCGTCTCCCCACCTTCCTGTGCTGGTTTACACAGAGACACGCAATCCACTGGGGAGTGCTGTCATGTCCTTCCTGGGCTGCCTCGGGTGGGTGACGGTAACTGGTTTCCAGCCCGCTACAAGTACAGCATCATGAGATGAAATGTCTCCTGCGGTGCCAAACTCTGAGCGTGGTTCTCATAAGGGAAATGAGGCTTGTGTAATTAAGTACCAGAACTTAAAGGCCATGCAAAGGGGAGAGAGGGGTGTTATTCTGATACCCTTCACAGGGGGATTCTTGGAAAGGCTGACACAGCAAGGCACTGGACTAAAAAGCCATCTCATACGTCTCACAGGCAAAGCACTAGCTCTTCTCCAAGCAGTCAAGCATTTCAGTCACTTTTAGCCCACACTTGATCCTTTCAAGGTGTTTGGAGGTAAAACACATGGTCATGTTCATGAATGATGAAACAATGAGATGCTCTTGGCATAGACAGAGAGGTCCAGCCAAGCTCACGCTGCTAACACCCAGCACACCCCTCCGGCTTCACCTGCAAGGCTCCCCGAGATCCTTCCCACCTCCTTCCCTCCCTACCACACCAGCGGCTGTGTTGGCAGCTCCCACCCTGGGAAGCACTGAGCTGTGCTCCCCCGGCACAAGGCAAGGGCTGAGACTTCACTCTGGTCCTCCTCGGATGCACAACCCAACTATCACCCCCATTTCTTCTTCATGGGGCCCACTCTGCAGAATGTCACCATTTGAGATAGGAAAACGTCCCCTTTCATTCTGCTCTGCTGGTACCCCATGCCCTCTCCTTGCACAGGGACACTTTGAACCGACGTTTCCAAGCCCCACGGAGCAAGTGCAGGGGGTTTGCTGGTTTTTGTAGGTATTTCTGAAGGTATGTGGAGTGGCAGACGCTGTTAAGGCCATGTCTAGCCTGGTCACTGCTCAGTCTTGCAGTGTCCCCTGGTGTTTGAAGACATCAACTCAAAGCAGCTGAGGCTGCAAGGCTCACAACGGGTTTGTTTGCTCAGGAACATCCAGGCAACTGCACCACTGTGAGCTGGGCCTGCAGTGCAGGAGCTCTTCTACCATCTCCCACTATGTCCCCAGAGACATCCCCGGTAACACCGTACTCCCAAAAAGGGCACTGAATGATCATTTTCAGTACAAGCCTTCTCAGAATTGGTATAAAAACTCACTTCAACATGAGACCATAGAGAAATACTCACATGGGGAGAACTGGAGGAATTTGCCTTTCAGCTTGGTCTCCAGTGGATATCAGGTGTTGTGACCACGCTGTGCCTGAGTCTGGTTTCCTCCGCACAGTAACCCCGAAAGGCTGAACTCCCCCAACTGTGAAGGGGGGCACAATACAGCTCCTACAAGCCTGTCAAGAATAAGCAGCCCTGCAGAAAATATTAATGGCTCTCCATGCATTCACCTATTTATGCATTGGGCATAAAATCCCAGTGAGATGTGAGAAACAGAGGGAAATCAGGGGTGGAGCAGAAGTACAGCTGTATTGAAAGGTCTAGCAAGTAAGGACCCAGACCCATAGAAAATGAGGTTTCATTAGTTCCCCGTTTCCTTTTCTAGATGGCCAGTACTCTCTAGGCATGGGCTGGGAAGCTGATTTTGAAAAAAACCAAAACCAATACCCAACTACTATCTAGGCAGGAAAAAAACTGTTAAGTATTCAAAGGAGCTGCATAAGGAGCTGCATAAAGACAGGGGAGTTCTAACCAGCAACAGGATTTAATAGAGAAATGCCATCCTTGAAACCAATGAAACGTAAAAGCCCTCTGACTACAAAAGAAATTGAAGACATTTGTTACCCACTAACACCATTTTTTGGGTATTGATGGAAGCTGCAGAGGAGGAGCGAGCTGGCTGACTCCGTGGAGATACGGCAGCAGCTCTGTTGGCTGGAGACCGAGGCTCAGGATGGATGAAACGGCATCACTCATTGAGTGATACAGCTTGCTGAGCCCCCATGGACAACCTCCTTGGGACACCCTGAGCTGTGTCCTCCCTCCCTGCTGCTTGTTTGCAGCCCGTAGCAAACCTCAGTGGTGCTAAACGGAGATGAACTGCCTCCCGTTATCCCAGGCAGCTACCAAAACTGTGGTTTACTAAATGGTGGATATGAGCCCTTGGAAGAAAATGATCTGGGATGCACCAAGGACACTGAACCAAGGGCTGCGACGCAGCGTGGGACAGCAGAGCTTTTAGCCCTTTCCAGGGTGAGACGAGCCCACAGCCCTTGCAGAGCACAGCTGCCAGCTCAGCTTGTGGGACCCTTCCCATGCTAGGGAAGAAAATTAATATAAGGAGCTGAAATGAGAAGCAACACCTCATGTTTCTGCTTTGTGAGACAAAGGACGTTGGTGCAGGAACATCCCAAACTCCCAGTTAAGTAATATATATCTATATACACACATACTATTTTGATGGTTAAATGAGCCCCTATATACTAAATACTGAAAAACTCAAAGGACCAGACTCCTCAGATTGGCTGCAACATTTGTATATATTTACCTCCACGGAGAATCGACTTTGATAAATACATGAGAGATTCTACACAGCTTTGACACAATAATTATAATAAAAATCCAGATGAATTGTGTTGTTATCTAGCACAACTCCCTGACCTCAGCACTTCCTATGTCTACAACCTACAAGGCAGTATTGTATTTAGAGAGGATGCCTTAGGATTTTGCTATTCGAAGCTGGTAAATAGAACTAACTGGAGAGATATGGGAGTCTTGGTGAGCTAAAATGATGCTTGTGGATTAACTAAGCATCCAAGACTGAGGGGATTATCCCAGGGAAAATTTCAGCTGAAACAAAGTTGATGTTAAATGTACTTATGTCAAATGAAAGAAACTAGCCTGCTGAAACTGCATTCTAATATTTATCTGCCAAAACTAGTTTGTTACTTTTTTAGCTTCAAAATATATTGGTACTTCAACAAATTAGTACCATTAATTTCTATTCTTATTTTTACCTTTGAGGAGACAGAGGCAGCTTATTGTGTTTGCAGACCACCTCACACAGACTTAGGTTAGACTGCTGGGCATTAGTTTTGTAACACAAATAACACACATGTAAACTTTGTGTTGTTGGCTGAACACACACAGAAAGCCAGCTACATGTGTGTCTTTTTCAGCTGCACTAATTTTCTGTGCTTTAGTTAAATTCTCTTATTGTCTTTTCCTTTAAGAGAAAACAATGACTAGAGGGAAGCACCGACATTAGCACTTTCTGTGGCACTGTTATCATCATGTTCTCTTTCTCTCTAAAGCAAGCCAGGCACACACAGGAGAGAGAAAAGACCAGAAGCTGTGAAAAGACACAGCCCCAGTGTCTGATGTACACAGCGGAGGGGCTGGAAATCCACCCGTACCCAGGACAGGATTTGTGTGAGCTCCCACCTAGCCCCAAAGCTGGAGAGCTGCCCAGGAGGCTCCCAGGGATGTGAGTACTTCCCTTGAGCAGAGGCACTGCAGCAATTGCAGACTCTTCCAGGAGGTGGCAGGAAGATTTCTGCAGAGGAGGAGAAAGGTAGACGGAGAGAAAGATTTAAAGGAGGAGAGAGCACACCTGGCAGGCAGCAATCTGAAACCCCCCCGTAACTCTTCCCCCGCTGGGGATGGTGCAGCTCTCTGCACGCCTTAGCCTCTGGGAGACAACTTAGTCCAAATGCGGCAATTTCTGAAAGAGGGGATATAAAATAGCATGATCCCCATTTGGCAACAAGCAGGCAAGACGAGGGGGCTGAGAGAGGGGATCTTCCTACCTGCACACGTTTAGTTAAGTGTTATCAATAACAGCCATGCACAAAAGCCTTAAATATTCTATTGTATCTGGGCAGTTACCAGGCACATACTGCTTAAAGGCAACGTCTAGTTATGATGGAAATACTATTGATGAAAAGCCGGTGTTTAAGTGGAGCGGGAACGCGTTCTGAGGTTATTACCCTGTTCGCAGGAGCACTGTTACTACGCACAAGATGGACGGATGATTTCTGAGCAGGACAGCTGGGTGCCCAAAATGTCTTTGCTCTTCCCAGCTCCATCAGTGAGCCTCCTAAAGGAGATGCACACCTTGTATCTCCCAGATATCCAAAGGTGGGCAGGCGCGTGAATATCCTGCCCTGCCAAGGCGTGCATCGGTGCTTTGAATTTAGAAGGGACCAAACCCTGTTGTTAATATTGCCGTTCCTCCTCTCGTAGCATCAGGAGTTGCTGATGGACCTACCCTGGTGTGCCCGCACCGCAAGACCAAAGCATTCCTCAGGGGCTCATTCCCACAGTCGCACCCTCCAAGCACAGAACCCAAGTGCTGCTGAAGCACTGCAGTTTGTCGGGTGTCCTCCAATCTCACCCTCTTGAGACAACCTGGCGTTACAGCGGCAGGGATATTTTCTGAAGAAGAGAGTCCTCTGTTCAGAAATTGATTTTTGGCAGACTTTAGTGGGACATTATTGAAACCATTTGTAAAATTGCTCTGCTCTATTCATATCGTATCATGCAAGAATTGGAGCAGTAGTGTGGAAATGAAACATTTCAATCTCAGTTAATATGGATTGTTTCAGTCTTATTAAAACACTTAAAGAAGGTCAAAGGAAAATATTGTCAGAATATTTCTCTTGGTGAAGAAAAACGGAGACTTGCCTTTGAAATCCCAATTTGTGTGACCCCAGGTTTGAAATATAGATTTACACGGATAAAGTAATTCCAAATTTGGACACATTTTAATCACAATTCCTACCCACGGGCAAGGGATGTAAACTGGCTCTGGCAGTGAAGCAGAAGAGCCTGCTCTTGGTCTTCAGCACAGCTGTGATTGCAGTCCACCAGCAACCTCCAAATGGGAGATGAATGGCTGAGAAGATACCACAAGGACTACCCTGTTTGGAGCTTTGTTAGACTTGCTAGAAGGAATATTAGGGTAACATTCATCTTGCCTAATGTTAGCCCATCTAGCAGCTGGTGTCTGCTCAGGGATGTCTTGCCTCCTGCTCTACCTCTGGAAAGCAACCTCTGAGGTCCTAAGACAAGCAAACAATCTGCCCGTTGGTAGCACTGTGCCAAAGAGCCCGAATGACTAGCTTGGACTAAATCACTGACTTTCAGACAGTCAAATATAAGCGTGATCATTCCCCCAACAAGAGACAACTTGTACGTGCTCCAAAAGCCTGCCAATAAAGAACTATCCTGCAGAGTAGAGTCAGTAGTCTTAATTTGAAGTTACTTGAACTAAAAATTCCCTGCATATGCAGCATCTTAGGAATCTCGGAAACACAACAGGAAATATTTTTGCTGACAAGCGGGAGGCCCTAATGGTGGTTCTCCATCCCCTTGAAGCCCCTCTATGTGGGTTTTGACTGGGTCTGGTGACCACTGCATAAGTTATTTGGATCGAGACTGGATCTTTGGCGTGCATTGACTGAGATATTGAGCCCCAAATTTCATTTGTACCCATGTGTGCACATTTAATTATGCAAAGCCTGGGGTTCATTAGCAGACCAAAGCATTTCTAGGCTGATTTCAGACCAACGTTACATCCTGGGACCCTGCCGTGGGCATCTTTCAAAGCAGGTGTGTTGTGCACACCAGGTGTGCTCCGTAGGGACTCCTTCAGAGAACAGAGTTTCCGCTTTAAGTGTTGATATATCAAAAGTCTTTAAAACCCGGAGGTGGACTCAGATTCCACTCCTGTTATCACTTTCAAGGAAAACAGCCTGAGCTAAATCAAGGAGAGGTGGAAAATCTCTACTAAGCACTTGCCTTGGGATAACGTAATTGCATTTTGTGCTCATGTCTCAGGGCAGATGTATACCTTAGCTCCTGGATTTCCTCAGCACTTGCTTTTCAGAGATATCAAGCTCCTGAAAAGTTACCAGCTGCTGAGATGATCCATACTCCCGTCTTAAAAATTTTGGGGGAAACATATCTACCTTTGGGACCAAGAAAGGGACGGAGGAAACTGAGGGAAAGAGAAAGGCACATCAGTCCAAGAAGCTTCCTTGAGCTGTGCTGCACTGTCGGGCTGTCTCCCCGTGTTCAGAGCACAGTTCGCATACCTTCAGGCCCTGAGACGGAACACACGTGTGAACAGTCTCCACCTGAAGTATGGGCCAACTCACCTCCATAGGAGGATGGCCATTGCTTTTCTGTGACCCCGATGTGCAAACTTGCCACAGAGATAGCTTTAGTTTGCGTCTTCTGCCTCCCAATGCAGGAATAACTGCCAGGACTAATCACTGACCTTTCTTTTTTCTCTTTTTTTTTTTTTTAACCTCCTTGTAGTAAACTCATCATTTTTACCAGAAATATAAGAGTTTTTTTCTCCACTTTATCTTCCTTCCTTTGTTAATCTCCTTGTTGTCTTCCATCCTCATCCATAATATGGAGGAATGAGAAAGCATCTCTTTTAATTATTTAGCATATTATTAGCATTAAGTTTCTATGTTTTCTTTTGCAGAAGCCACCAGAACCTTCTTCAAAAGAACAGCATATAGCTGTAGCCAGGCTTTGCATTTCTAGATCATTAACAAACATGGTTTTATGAAATTCTGGCAGTTTGTCGTGTCTTTATCACTGAGAGCGAGAAACAGAAAACCCTTCTGCTCTCATCTCCTTTGAAAGTGTTTAATACCTTCCCCTCATAGTTTCTCTGCAGTTCATGCCAAGAAAATATTCCTGCAAGGTCAGGTCTGCTGGGGAGGCCAAATGAAATGTTGGACCTCAGCGGAATTATGGGATCATCTGGACAGGCAATATTGGCCTTGGGAAACAGCTTTCCTTCGTGAATTCATAGCGCTGGCTCCAGCCAGCTTGTTTTTAAAGAAATAAAACAAAGTCTTTGAAGGGCCTTATCTATAACTAACACTCAGTGGCTTAAGCCTAAGAGACCCTGGGCTACTATATCTGGTTTCTTTTCTTTCTTCTGCCCATTTCTGAGGCCACCTAACCTTGTTGTATTGGCTTCCCTTCCCTGGGAAGTGGGAGAAATGGCAAGCGCTGCCTCTGAAGTGGCAGAATACCTTCCTGCCCGCAGAGAACCACAATATCTCACCGAAGGATGTCACAGGCGCTATGCGCAGGACTGGCAGCAACAGATAATGACTTCCCTCTCTCATGGACTCCGTGCGCTTATCTGTAACCACAGAGTTTGTATTTCTCACCAGAGGTCCCAAGATTGGACATAAAAATCTGTCTTCTTCCCCTTGCTTTAGTCTTGCTTTAGTCTCCCAGACTAAAAACAGCCCGAGCTATCCAGTAAATAAGGAAAAAGCTGACATGGAAACCAAGTCATGAAAGGCTTGTGTGGTTCACCTGATTCTCACACCTTGCCCTGTGGCCACTGAGCACAGCTGAAATGGGTTTCTTAGAGATTTCACCCAGAAACAAAGGGAAGCCCTAAATTTGCCCTGAAACTCCTGAGCTGCCAAGTGCTGGGGAGTCATTCAAGCCTGGGTGCGGGCGTGTGGGGAGCAGTGAGATGTCTCTCTGCTCCAGGCAGTCTTTCAGGGCTTTTTTTTTTTCCCTCAAAAAAATCAGTTCAGAAAGGCATATCCCAGTTTATTAATTCTGGGAAGAGTTGTGCCTGCCTGAGCTAAGCGTGGAAGCCGTGAATAGCCAGCCAGCACCCCCATGGAAATATCTGCTCAGGGCTGGGTTGTGAGGGAATGAGAGAGCCAGGAGCTGGCTACGGTCCTCCTCCACATGTGATAATTCCATTAAATCTAACATTGGCTGCACATTCTCATGACAACCCTTAACCCAAACAATAACACCACAGAGGATACGTGAATGGGCAAAACCCCTCAACTTTCCAGGAATTTCTTTTTCCTTCATGTGTCGGGGAAGTGAAAGGCGAGCACCGGGAGGGTGGCTGCTCATGCTTTCCACGGGGCTGGATCCCGGCTTTTCCCAGTCCCTGGCAGTGTCCGCATGGCTGCCTGCACAGCGCTGATCCCCTCGTGCTGGGCAACGCGCCCGCCGCGCACTGGGCCCTGCTTCTCCCACCAAGAATGGAGGCCCTTTTGTTTTGCGCCTGGTTCCCCCCTCAGGGCGAAGCCTTGCGCTTTCCTTTCCCTTTGTGCTTCTCCCCCATGACCCATAATCCCTCAGTTTCAGGTCGGATGGCCCCGCTGCCCCCCGGCGGCCTGACGGGGAGCGGGAANTAGGGCGTGGGTGAGCTTCTCCGTGTGCTCTGCCGGTGGTGCCTGTGCTGTGGTAATGGCTGCTGCTGGCTGCTCGTGGGGAGGCTGTGTGGGACTGTGTGTGTTTTCCTGAGTGGGCCTTCAGGGTAGTGCTCGGTTGAGGTGAGTGAGGCAGTTCACAGCTTTGCTGGTTTGATGGGGGTTGTGCTTTGGTACCAGTGAAGGAGCTGGTCGTGCTGCTGGAATGGTGAAGGGCTGCCTTGGAGAGCCAGCCTCTGGTGCACACTGCCAAGCTGGTTGCGTTATTTCAGGTTGTTCAGTGTGACTTTGGTTCATGTTTCTAAAGGAAAGCTTTTCTGAGGCGGGGTGCTCTGTGTCACTGAGGCTGGGGTGTCTTTACACCTGCTTATGGGCAGTTGCAGCCTCCTGGACACCTCTCTCTGCGGTGACCACAGAGCCGTGCTGGCCCCTGGGGAGCGGAGAGGACGTGTCCAGGTACGCTTCTCCTCGGCCACCTCTTGTGCCGGGCTCCTTGAGGTACATCCTGGTGCCTCCAGCCAAAGCTGTCCCTGCAGACCTCAAAACTTTTCACTCGGAGGGGGGTGATCCCCTGGCCCAGGTTGCCCAGAGAAGCTGTGGCTGCCCCATCCCTGGAGGGGTTCAAGGCCAGGTTGGACGGGGCTTGGAGCAGCCTGGGCTGGTGGGAGGTGTCCCTGCCCAGGGCAGGGGCCTGGAGGTAGGTGGTCTTCAAGGTCCCTTCCAACCTAAACCATTCTGTGAAAATATGGGAGGAACGTTCTCCTATTTTTCCTTGGAACAAGCAGCCCCCACACAGTGGTAAGGGAGCAGGGGAACGTCTTACCGCTGGCTTTTCTGGGCATCAGCCTTTCTGGGGTGGGGGGGAACCTTCTTTATAAAACAGTGTGGAGATTGGTAAAACAAAGCAGCCTCTGTGAAGAAACTTGCATTTATTTAGGAAGGGGTTTTTTTCTCTGATTAATTGTGTGGGTGGGTATATATGCTGGGAAAGGCAATAATGTTTACTGGAATTGTACTATAAATGGTTGCTAACTTCTAATTCGCTGCGTGATAAATAACATAATTGATACAACAATATGTTAACATTCAAAGCATGAGCTCCTCTTTCATATGGATTTATTTTCATGCACAAGTAGCATGGAAGGTTTGAAGATGCCTTCTTTCAAAGATTAGGAGATCTTTGCATGTTTCCTCCGTATTAGGAGGAGTATAAGATGTCTTTTGAAAAGAGATAGGTATCACTGGGCTTTTGTATGCAGAAATAAATTATTAAAATTGTTAAATGCATTTTTTTTAAATTTGCAGAGCCAGGCTGAACAACTTGTATGTACATTAAATTTGTGGAACTGGTCAACGAGCCTGAGTACTTTGGCTTCTGTCTGAGCAGATAGCAGTGGAATAATGTTAAATGGTGGAAACTTGTCATCATCATGGCAGAAAACGGAGGAGAGTCCTTCCCTTTAATATAACTTACAAAAAAAATATGCTTTTAGCCATATGTGAGGTTAGAGGACCAAATCAAATAGTGTGGGAAGGAGGGATTACAGCAGTGTTATACCTCCCTTTGTCAGACAACCAATTTTAGACATGGTTTTTAAATGTTCCTTTGCAGTATATTTTTATGCTTAGACTCTCAGATTCAAACCCTCAAATTTTATTTGGGTGATGGATTTCTATCAAAATTGGTAGACATTTAGCACCAAAGTAACACTGAAATATGAATCCAGCATTTTAGGACTCCTTTTATATTGTGTGTAGGGGCAGGGGTTATGATCCCCTTATTAGGTCTCATAGGGGCTTACTGATTCATAAGGATTTTTTGAGTAATAATAATTTGGTATAGGTTTCATTCACTCTTAAATTAGAGATTGATTTACATAGAGAATCCTGGGGGGATTTTTACAGATGTTTAAATTTACTGTTAGGTCATGTTAATTAGCAAATAGCCTGTGTTACCACATCTTTTTTCTTTTTTTTTTTTTTTTTTTTTTTTTTTTTTTTTAATGCAGTAGCCCTCATTTCAGGGCCACAGAGGTCTCTTTTTCTGGTTTATTTCCTCAGGTTAGGACAGGCTTTGAGGAACAGTTTGTCTGTAGATGGCTTTTTCTTTCCTGGTATTTTGTTTTCAGCTTGTGGAGATCTGAGGTTTATGGCTGTGAGTCTGTCTGTGGTCTGCAGGATCTTAATGGAGGGGTGTGGGGGGAAAGTGTTTTGGTGGGGGTGTTTTTGGTTTTAGTTTTCTTTTTTAAGGCAGAACTGTTTCTTTACGTCTGGGCTCAATTTCCTATTGAAGGGACTGCTGATTTTAGTAGTAAAATGGGATTAGGCAAGGTTTCACAAAGAAAGTAACTATTTTCCATATTCTGGCATTGTGCCTTCACAGAATGTGAACATCTAGAGTCCTTTGAGATTAAGTTCTTTTTTTATAGAGGAGTAGATGCTTAACGCTACCTCTGGCTTTGGGAGGATTGCCATATATCCAATCTGTGCTCTAGTATTAATTGCACATCTCTTCTCAGATTCAAATCACCCAGTTTGCACAAATGTAGATGTTATCCTGATGTTCCCTACTGAAAAAATGCCCTTGCACATAGGCTGTTGGATCTATTCGATTCGCGTACTGGAGCTTTGGATTTTATTTTTCTGTGGTATCAGAGTAAAGCCAATATCCCTTCCAGACAGGTGATGTCTGTTATCTTGTTATTCTCTTCAATGACTTTTTGCTACCCATCTATAAATAACGTATTTGCTTGAATTTGTGTCAGCTTGGAGAGTCACGTAGAGCTGGCAAAGCATTTTACATCATTTAGCATCAAAAGATGGCATATGCCAGGGGACCAGCAGGATCCCGGCTACCTGGAAACCTTTACAAGCCCCTCTTTTTGCAGAGCTGACACCTCGTTAGCCCGGTACATCCCACCCGCTTGACCCAGGTGTTTTAAGAAGCAAGCTGTCTCCAGAGGGTAGACTGCAGGTGGCAGCAACAATCTTTCCCTGCGGCAGCTGGAAATGCTGCAGCAGCCTTCATTGATTCCTGCGCATAATTTAGCTCCTTACAAAACCAGCTCAGTGGTAAAACAGAAAACTGTAAGCAGAGAGTGCAAAGATTGTCATCTAACAACTGAGATGTGGAGACACTCTTCATTTTCCCCCTCCCTTTTCTTCTCCTTAAGAAGAATTCGGATGGTTGGAGGAAGGGGGGGAAAAAAAAAAACCTTTCTGCATTGCACGGTACCAGACATACGCAAGAAATCACATTTGTGTGTAGCGATTGGTTAGTCTGGCTGGGTTTGTCTGAGTCCTCTATTGAGCTGCTTCAGGGTTTTTGTGCTTTTGGGTGGGTATTTTTTTTTCTCCTCCTGTTCCTTCTGTGCTTTACTATGATAGCAGGGAGCTGTAATTTCACGATACCGGTAACCAAAGGCAGCAAGTCATTTCAATGCATTATTATTCCAGGCAGAGGCACAGACCTCAGAGCTCTGGGAGTTTGAGTGCTCAGAACATGAACTTTCTGGCTGAGAGAGAGGTATCGCTTCCCACAACTTCTGGTGCTGGCTGTTACACCCATCCGTACGCTACGTGGTGTGGCCGCGGTAGTTTACCTGCAAGTGCCACTTTGATCACTTTTGTGCAGTCTTTGTGTGTTGCTTTCTCTCAAATTGTTCAGGGCTGTCACTCAGAGAACCACCTCCACACTACTTGGGGAAGCTGCACTCCAGGTAGGGAAGCCCTGTCTATAGATGTTTTGGAAGCTGGTGGGAGCTAAATGCTGCAGGCATTGTCTGGTAGCTGGGCTCGTACTAGTGGGCATGTTGTTTATGTTTCTGGTGAAGACCTAAGGAAGCTTCACTAAAGTAGCATGTTGCATGGATTCTTTGGTTTGTCTCAGGATGGGATGGACACATAACCACCATGTGTGCTCCAGCTGGTGCCATCCCATCCAGGGAGTGATGTCATCTGACCCATCCCTTTGGCAGAAGGATGCCACCACCAAAAAGAGAAGGGAAGATGGATCAGGGGAGCTGCTGCCTTCTGCAAGAGGCCCTCAACTGAGACCCAGCTCCTGCGCTAAAATGGCTAGACTGATACATGGTAATGAGATACCAGCTGCAAAGACACTGAGCTTTTACTGCCAATGGATCTGCATCACCTTATCAAATCATACAGTCATTTAGGTTGGAAAAGACCTTTAAGGTCATTGAGTCCAACTGTTAACCTAGCACTGCTAAATCCACCACTGAACCATGTCCCTCAGCACGTGTTCCTCTCTGCCTGTCTTTTACCCCCAGAGGTAGGGGATGGTGACTCAACAACTGCCCTGGGCAGCCTGTTCCAATGCTTGATAACCCTTTTCGTGAAGGATTTTTCCTAATATCCGTCCTCAATCTCCCCTGGTGCAACTTGAGGCTGTTTCCTTTTGTCTTATTGCTTGTTGCCTTGTTGTCAGACAACCCCTTCAAGTCCAGAACTGGTGCAGATCTGAAGTGCTCAGGTCAGTGTTGGGGATAATACACTAACTGATGTTGATTTTTATCTCAGATGGGATGAATCCAAGGTAAGATTCTGTTGCTCGCTCCTGAGTAATGTTACAGAACTAGCCCTTTCCATGAGCTGCAGAAGTACTGTTTGTGATGCAACAAGTTGTGGCAATAGTTCACACCATGTGTAAACAGCAGTGATATGTGCAGATTGGTGCTCGAGAATTACAGAAAATGCATGGAGTAGTTTGACACCCTCCTGATATGAAGAATATGGTGAATGTAAAGATTATATGGTGGTTAGAGAAATTAAAATTCTTGTAGTGTCCTGCAGGCTGATGGTGGTCTGGAAGGTGCGTATCTGTTCCAGTGTGCCAGTGCATATAGTCATGCAGGGCTTCCTGAGAGACAGAGGAATGCAAAGTGTGCAGGTGGATGATCCTTACTTGTTTCCAAGTGTGATGCCTGGGCAAGGCAGCTGAAGTCACACTTCAGCATCCAGAAATCTGCAGAAACACCTGCAGTCACCTAAGCTGTATATGAAAGTCCACTATCTAAGGATCTTCAGGGGCTGATACCGTCCCCTTGTGAATAAAGGGTGGTGCTGCCCCGTAACTGGTACTGCGCCACGCGGGTCAGTGTAGCTGTAAGGAATGTTCTACCAGAGGAGAAGAGAGGCAGAAAAACCTGTGAATCTCCATCATTCCTGTTCCTCCTTCCCCCATGGTCTGCCTGGGGCCAGCCAAGGGAGGGGCAGCTCTCTACAAAGCCATGGCACTTGCATTTGAAGTGCTTAAAGGAAACTGGTTTCCTACCAGTTCAGAGCTGGACCCTCTCTTCTGTGAACTGCTCTTGGAGGCATTTTTATGCTTTTTGTTTGGTTTTGCACAAAATTAGGATTTGCTAACACCGATGTTAATCATGACTCTTCAGATGACCAGATTGTTCTAGAATAAAAACTCTTGGGGAGAAAAATACAAGTGCTTTCTGCTGACATTTTTCAAACTCTTTATTTTTGCTTCTTTTCTGTTGTGCTGACTTTTCATTTCAGACCTTTTTTTAACTTTATTTTGAGAAGTTCAGAATCGTTCCGAAAAGACTTTTTCAATTTTGTTGAAGCAGATATTGTAGTCAAGCCAGAATAGGTTTCACTTTGCTCTCTTCTTGTCACCCCCAACTTTCACAATGTGCAAATCAATCAAAGAAAAAAATGTATTGTTTGCCTGGACTTCTCGTCTAGCGGTTCTTGGGTAGGGCAAAGTGATTGGATTTGTGACCTCTTGGTTCAAAATGCCTGGTTGACAACACTCCTCCTTCCTTCCCCTGCTGAGGGGAACGGCAAGATCCTGAACGTGCCCTTGGTTTTGTTGTGAGCAGGTTCAGAAAGATCTGTCTGTCTGTCTCTGCACTGAAAGATGTTTGGCATCTTGAATTCCAGCAGAAATGGGTTAGTGGTCAGAGTGCAGGTGAAACTGCTGGAGTGGAATGATCAATACACGTTAGCTCCAGAAACAGTGATTTGTGATGCATTAAGGTATGCTGTCTTGTTCGAGCAGTCTGATAGCACAACACTTTAATTACTGTTTATGCATCCTGAGACACTTCTGTTTCTCCTGCCACCCTTTGCAGCAGAACTGAATGCTCCCAATGTAAAATATAAAGCAATATCAACGCAGACTTACCACAGGGGGGTTGGACTAGATGACCTTTAAAGGTCCCTTCCAACACAACACGTTCTATGATTCTAAGTTTCTGGCTTTTCAAGGTACAAAATCTTCTTTTGGTTTGCAAGGTTCCTGCCTTGGAGAGAGGCGAATTAAACCGTCTGTTTTAATGCTTCTCCAGCAAAGTCTTTTTGCTGTGTCTTTCACCAGCTCCTAAGGATGGCCTGTTTCTTTACCATCCTCACCTTGCAGTTGCGTGATGAGTGACCGAAGTGGCTGTACCGAAGTTGCTGTTAGCAGTGTGATGGGCTTCTGCTGTGGCACAGTAGAATGGGCCTGATCCTTTGCTGAAACTGTCTCTTGCTGAGCTCAGCTGAATGGCAGGTACGCAGAGCTTTTAGGAATGCAGAATGGGCATCAGCTAACTCTAGAAAACAGATAAATACATAAATAATAGATACATTCATTCCGCTTTGCCAGATTCTCCAAATGAATATTGCAGCCAATTAAATGGATAAGAAATAATTGAATAAAGATATGGGATTCATTTTTCTTCTTTAATCCTCAGCAAAAGAACCTGTTCAAAGATTTTTGCTTGGTCTTTTTATTTTAGGGTTGGGATTTTCGATTTCTTTTTAATGATTATTCTTTTGTATTCTGTAGAATAATGTTCACATGACAGGAACTGGGGAAGTCATGAGCCTCTGTTGTGGGGCATACAGGCAGACACTAGCAGACTGAGAGCCAAAGGGATTGTGAGTAAATAGATAAATTGCTAGTGGCATAATTTCTTGGAAATAAAACTAGCAAATTAGACTTGTTAAAGCAACTGCTGAAATGGCTAATGCCATTGAATTGTCAAAATAGAGAACTGCAAAGATCCTCGGTTAATTTACATATCACCAAAGCAAAAATAATGTGAAAATAACGAGCAGTTATTGTCCCTGGCTCTCCCTATTCATTATCTGAAGTTAGGACATTTATCAATATGGAATTAAATTGGCAAGATGTGCATGTGGCACAATTACATTGGTCAGTCAAAACTAGGGGAGATGATGAGGAATTTTAGAGGTACCCATTAGAGTATCGCAAATGGGCAGTGCCAGTAATATTCATTGTTACAAGAAACTACGCATCAGAAGGAGCAGTCAGGGCTATTGAAATATTTTGGCAAAGGGCTACGTCACTTAGAAAGGTGAGCAATGTATTTTGAGGCGGGGAACAATGAGATCTGGTTCACGTACAGAACAAGTTGTGTCTTGCATGTAATATTCAAGGGTGGTGTAGAACGTTAGGACTGTGGTTAGGTTGGTACCTAGTGTTGCTGATGTATCAATTGTGGCGTATCTCCCAGCTTCTAGCAGACCTCGAGAGTGCTGTTACTCCATAAGCCCTTCTCAAGCTGCTGTAGCTAGAAGGGAGACCCTCCCCAAGTGTACCAAGTGCATATGAACCAGACTGTGGCATACACTGAGTTAGAGGACATCTTTCCTTGTAGAAGTCATGGAAAGAACTTTGGGGTGAAAATTTGGAGACTGCTCTCCATCCCCTTCCATCTTTGTGTTTGATGCCAGTAGAAAATAATTGGTATTAGAATAAAGACTGCTGAAAGCTGGGCCATCTGTGGCCACAGGCTGTCTCTGAATGGAAGGTGTAATGGCCCTGCAGGCAGGAGAGACTTGTGCTGTGCTGTGGCTTCCTCCAGGAATGGTTCATCTGACCTTTAAACCCACCTACCTCTGCCTCGATGGTGATTACGGCTGGAGCCAGTAAGGCAATTCGCAGGGCTGAGCATGGTTTGACTAGCACAATTGCTAGCTCTGCAATGAGGTTTGACAGATGCTATCAGTGTATCTCCCCATAAATAAATATGTAATCGGGCTGCGTGCTACACTTTCACATCCTGAGAAGGAAATTCTGACACTCCTGTCCTTTTATCTCTCGCATCCCTCAGCAGCTGTGAAAAAGCCTCTGACCTCGTATGCTCATTTTTATCATTTAATTTCAGCAGGAGTTGGTGCCTGTGGAGTTTTGTTACTCTCTGTTATGAAGGAGGAGGAAAGCAGCAGGCGTTTTGTTTAAATTCTTAATTGCAGGCACAGCAGGATTATGGAAATGTCAAGAGGGAAGTGACAGGGAAGACCTGACAAACACACGGGGGTTGGTTGATTCACTGCTTTCTCTTTTCCACCAGGGTGGTGGGTGGGTTACGAGTCAAACGCATCTCATGGGCTCCTCAACCAGTACACCCATATTCCGGACCGGACTGTGTGTTGTGCGATCTGCTGTGTTAGAGCAGTCCTTGCTCAAGGCAGGCCCAGGATTAGCTGAAAATAAGAGACGTGGCTTGCACCAGCAGGGCTAGAAGGCGTGCCAGAGCAGAGGAGCAGGATTTGGTCCCCCTGTATATGAATGTGTACTGATGGAGCCAGTGTGAGACCCTGCTGTAGCACCTGCCGGTGCTGTGCCAGATTCTGTGTAGTTTGCTTGTCTTCCTTTGTGACATGAAGGATGGGTATTGGGGCAGGAGAAGCCCAGGACAAGGCTGAATCCAAACAACTTGTCAATAGTTGAAAAATCTCTGCCTTGCTGTGATTTGGAGGATATTGTGTTTCCATTCCCTCTTTTCTACTCCGGTTTGACTTTTGCACAAGGTTCTCAGGAACCTGAAGCATGGTGGCTTTGTGGGCATGCATTGAGATCATGATGAGTTGCTGTCTTCCCTAGACCTTGGAAGAAGAGCAGTTTCTGCACCTCCTAGCTCTCCCTGCTGAAGAGGAGACAGACAAACCCTGCTGCTGCTGTGGACTCCCAGGTGCCAGAGCCTAATAAGTGTCACACATGGGATTCAAGCTTGGAGCTGCTACAGAAATGGTAATTTCCCAAAGTCCTCAGGGGGCTGTTGCCCTGCCTGCTCCTGTCAAATCTACCTGTGCTCAAAGGGTTTGCTCCAAAGCAGACTCCATGGCTTCATTTATCCTGCCTGCTATGAGCAATCCTCTCCAAAGCATGTCCACTTTCTGTGCTTGGTGTCCCAGTTGCTTGTCAGCATGGAAAGACAGGGACCTGAAGTCCAAGTCAGCGCACAAAGGTGTCTCATTCTCTCCCAAGGGAGAATCAAAGAATCATAGGGTTGGAAGGGACCTCTGGAGGTCATGTAGTCCACTTGCAGAAAATGGAGAGATGGGACCTGGAGCGTTGCTGTGCTGGCTCCTTTCTAATTGTGTCACTTCTTCATACAGGCCGTGCTGCCCGATCATATTGTTATATAACTTAATTTTGGTCCATGAGAGCTCATGCTCCTTCGTAGGCATCTCTGACTTTGTAGCCTGAGTAATTTTGCAAGTGTGTTTGTGTGTGTGTTAATAAACTTTGGCAGCACCACAGAACCCATCTTGTAACTGTACTTCTGAGACTGGTCAGTGCAGGAGGGTGGCCAACACTGGGAAGCTCTGACATCATCTGGTCAGACCTCTTGGGAGGCTGGGGAGCATGGAAGGAGTTTTGTGCCTGGTTCCCAGGTGCTTTCCTGGTTCTGGTGTGGGTGAGACGCGCCAAGTGGACCCTGTGCCTGCCTGGATCACAGGGAAGGCTCCAGGGGAAGGGGTAGGACTGAAGGAGACGCCACCCAAAGTTATGTGCAAGGATTATTTGCAGTCACAGGATGGAGGCACCCAGCACAGGCCCTTCTGATGTCAAGATGATACTCTACCGGCAGTTGGGGCAGAAACAGCCTTGTTCTGCTGTCAGCTCTGAACTTGAGGCCGTGAGGAGTGGTGGCTGGAGGCTGCAACTGGAGTGTATTAACATTTTCCCGCTAACGTTTGTGGAATTAGGCGTAGACCCTAAACATCGTGCTTTTGGTCTCTGATATCACTTATTTTCACAGCTGTTGGCAGGCGAGGTTGTACCTGCCTTTTTGGGTTGTTTTGCTGCCTTGTTGCTTGCTAAAAAGGTGTTTTTCTTTGGAAGGGTATTAGAAAGATCTTTGTGACATTTTGAGCTTAACTTTGCTGTTTCAGCAGCCAGCAATGAAGGTGATACCAGGCAATTGTTCCGTAAGCAGCAGAACTAATGAGCCACTGGATTTGTATCCTACTTTCCTGACCTCTGCCTCTCCCTTCATAATATTAGCTTTTCCCACACAGCCACTGTGTTCCTCTCCCCTTCCTCCGTGCTGTTTAACTACTCGGCAGTCATGAGTCAGTGCTTGCTGTGGTGGTTGGTCAGTGGTTTGTATGTGCTGATGCAGAGAGGCCTGCTTGCCATGCAGAGCAGGCGTCTTCTCAGTTCACGTGAGAGCCAAGGCACTAATTTGGCTCTGTCTCTTCCCCATTCCCAGCATATTTTTTTTTCCCAGGATTTATCAGTATTTAGTTATCTCCGAGCCTTCTGTCAGTCTGGGGGAAAATTAAGTTCCTAGAAGTAGGAATCTGATGGTCAGATGGACAAGCAGTTGTACAGACAACGTGATAGGAATTTCTACAGAATAAACTCCTTTCCTTGAAAGCCTAGATGGTGTCCTTTGTCCCTGGAAACTGTATGGAAAGCCAGATGCTGCTGTGGCTTACACAGGAATAGCCAAGGTGTACACAGAAACAGAGCAGAGAACCAAGTAGTGGGAACAGAGCACGAGGACAGCAGACACCCTTGAGAGGAAACAGGAGATGTTTGGGATATTCTGATCAGTTGTTTGGCATTGAGGGAGTCCTCTCTCAGTTTCCCAGAGAGACTTTCCCACTGGTGATGCATATTTTTGTGCAGGGCATGCCCTTCCCATAGGGTTCAGATAAGCTCTAAGCAGGAGATCAAGTAAAGCCACCGAGGGCTCAGGTGGGAGCGAGTGGGTGAATACCTGCTGCTTATGCCTTTGTCCCTGTTGAACGTTATTCTTACTTGGATGCGATCAGAAGTCAGAGCAGGACGTTTTCCCTGCACGATGCTTTTACAGTCTGCAATCCCTCGCATCAGTTTCTCAGCCCAAGCGGTGATGTTCAGCTCTTCCATCAGCAGTGCTGCCCACAGGGCAGATGTGAGTAAGTTGAATCTGATTTGTGACCTGCTCCAGGAGATGGCATTTGGCTACGGCTTGCTCCGTGTCCCTCTGACAGCAGCTTCCGCTTGTCTCGCAGCTTGGCCTACAAGGGTTTCTGTTGTATGGGCAGGCATTTGAGGGCAGGTGTTGTGCTTGGCACAGCAGGGAGTGCAACACCCGAGGTCTGTCCCTGTGTCGTTAGTGCCAAAATCAACCTCTAACACTTAACAGAATGTGGGGAAAACCAGGTAGGCTGGAGTGGGCTTGTTTGCAGCTGTGTTGTGTGGGCTCTGTGCCCAGTGGTCTAGCACAGGTAAATGCCTTGGGACAGATTCTGCTAATGTTTCTCACGTGAACCCTAATCCAAAGCTAACTGAAATCACTAGGAGTCTTTCTCTTGGCTCCATAGCCATTAGATCAGGTCTGCTGAGCATGACCAAACTCATTTCGGTACAGTTCGGATTCGGACACTGTCTCTGTATTATTGTGTGTCTGAATGTGACCCAAACCGCTGAGGAGGAAGTGGTAAAGAGACAGGGGCCTGCATTGTGCCCGTGAATATACATTCAAAGTCAGCATCTTGAAAGGGCCCAAAATTTATCGTGCTGCTGTTGTCATTTCCCATTCACTGGCCTGACTGAATAAAGGAGTGCTGCACAGAGCTCTGCATAACTTGTTTGACTTTAAGAGTCAGTAAATGATAGATGTCTGTATCCTTGGATGAGGATAATCCAATTGTACAGTCTGGCTGGATTTCAGCTGTTCTCTGAAAAAGGAGTAGAGGAGTGAAATATTTACTTTTGTTACTTTTCACAAGTGGAGATGACAGAGCGTGGGAAAATAAAAGCTAGTGCTGGTGGGCAGGGGTTGAGGGGGGAAGAGAAGTGGGGAAAATCTAGTCTGCTTTCTGGTAGAAAAGGGCATAAAGGGGCTTGGCAAGAAAAGAGCCATTCTTTTGATTTCTCAGAGGCGAAAAATGAAGGCAGCATATTCAATGAACATAACTCCACAGTTGTCAATGCAGTCAGGTCTGTTTATGCCAGCCAGTCAATTTGACCCAGATCTTTGATTAAAAAAAATCAGGATCCCCAAATGTTCCAATGAAAAAGAGGTTATGAAAAAACTTGTGCTTTGGTTAAAGAGCACCAAGCTCTGGAGTCATTTATAATAGCTGAAAGGATTAAATGTCGTAAGGGAAACCAAAAAGAAAATGAATCTGTAATTAAATGTTTAGCCCAGCCAAGACAGTATGGCATTGCCAGTCTGAATAATGTATAGAGGAAACATCCCAAGATCTATGCTTACTTTCCATTTTTTCATTAGCTGAATCTATATTAATGCAAAACAAGATAGCTGTGCGATTTTCAACATACTCTGGATTTGTTAGCATTTTGATGATACCGGAACTCAAAAGCTTCAGCTGAGATCAGTGCCAGCTTGTGCTTGGAGTTATGCAAACACGTTAGAGGATCCGATACCTGCCAGAAAGAGCAAATACAAGACCAAGTGAAAACAAACAGTGAAATGTCTACCAACCCCTGACTGTGGCAAACTGTGTCTGGAAATCCCTGGCCAGGGCATGCTTCTCTTTACCAGCCTTGTCTGAGCAATTCTGCACAGATTGCTTAAGAGTTGGGAACAGACTGGTGATTTCTTTTCTAATTAATCTTACTAACTGAATACAATGCAAAGATGGTGGTTGGCTGGGTAACAAAGAACTAAATATATGATGTTCTTTTACCTTGGGCACACGGAAGGATATGAGAAATGATCAAATTCAGCTTATAATGCATAGCAATCAAAATGGTGCAAAAAGGTCATTTAACTTAACTTGATTGTGTGCTATGGTTCTGGGAAGACTTTTTTTTTTGTCCAAATATGGAGGCTTAGTGCCAATGATTTTAAGTCTAATCAAGCTTACCAATTAGTAGAGACATTCTCAGTCACAATTGTCAATTAACCTCAAGGTTAGAAATTCAGCATAACCTCAACCATTGCTTAAGCTCATGTCAGAGTCAAAATAATACTCCACAGTATTAAAATAAACCTTCATCAAGTTTAACATGTGTGCAGATAGCCAGGTGACATGCTGCAAACCCCTAATGTACCTGTGACATCTATATGAAAACTATTTTCCAATTCTTTTGAAACTTAATTTTTTTTTGCAGCTAAATAGTATTATTAACCTTCAGAGCTTCCTGTCCTACTTATGCTAATCAAGGCAGCAGTAACTGATTTTGTTAGATCGTTGATTCTTCTGTCTCCAAATGGGTTATTGTTCCTGCCTGAACTGTTCCTGTTCCCCAGCTGAGATCATGTTCATCGTGGCATTGCAAGTATTTAAGTTTTACCTGGTCTTCCGTTTTGCTTCTCTTCTAGTTAGAAGGCACGTGCTTGGCTTTTACGGTCGGACACCGTGAGCGCCTTGTAGTCAGAAAGGGATTTCAATTTGCTTCCCTTTCCCTCCTCCCACCCAGCACCTCACTTTCCACACAGGGATAGCTGAAGATGCAGGGTAGATTAAATGCTAAATATCCCAGAAGTTCATTGGAGAGCCAAGGCTCAAATCCCCATTTTCCTGGGAGTCAAGGCAGAAGCTCTTTCCCTAGGCCCATCCTCCTTCCCCAGCGTGAGGAATCCAGCCACAGCCTATTTTCACTTTGAAGCAAAGGGCTGGGGGGAGGCATTGCTCCTGTTCGGGGCTGTCCCTGCTCTCAGAGCTGTGTGTGCTCCCCGGGTACCCGGACCACCAAGTTCCTTGAACAGAGTTCCTTATCAAAGAGCATTGCAAACGCAGCCCAGCAAGAGCTGACGTTACAGACGCGGATACGGCGTTGTACTGTGGTTTGGCAAACCTGCAGCTCTTGCTGTTACTTGCCCTTTGATGGGCAAGAGGAGTTATTTCTTGTTCTGGTGAGCCTGTCATTAATTTCAGTAAAATCAGCTAATGAAATTATGCACAGACTGAACGTGAAACTCCAACTATCATTACACTGCTGTAGCGCTTTATGAAAAATTGTCTGCTTGGAACTGTACAATAATCAGAAGCTTCTTGATGTGATTCTGTGAATGGGAAAAGGACTCTAGAACCACACAAACCTAACTTACGGGCTGTCAGAAAGGTTTTTAGCTCTGGGCCTGAGCAAAAGAGCCCAAAGCAAAAGAGCATGGGAGGTGATGTACCCTGAAGAGATACCATCCTTTATGCTAAGGGCCGCCTTCCTGAGCACTGTCCTGCTAAACCAGCGGTCTCGGACTCTCAGATGGGTGTCTGCTCTGCCTTGGTAAAGACAATGCTGTGTTAAATGAGGGTCAAGTAAATCTAGAATTACCTCAGAAGATGGCCCCTGTGTTCCCAGGGAGGGCGAATTCTTGATGTAGGGAAAAATATCTCCCTTCAAATATACGCAACCCTACTTTAGAGAAAGGATGGCCTTCACTTGCAGTACATTAAAAGAACCATTTAGGTGTGATCTGTGTGAAAGCCTCTGCCGGAGTACTGGCCAGCTGCCAAGGGTCAGGCACAGGGAAGAGTCAGCTGGAGATGGTGAGAGTCTGGCATCATTTGTCTCAAGGTGAGCATCCAGGCTTGGTGCATCTCCGCTGTGGCCGAGAGCTCACCCTGGGTGTTGGGCGAAGGTGTGCTGGTGGTAGGCACACAGCGCAGCCAGAAGGGAGAGTGTCTGTACGCCCATGGCATCATTAAGACGTTGCACTTTATTTTAGTGACCCCTGGGTCACGAGGAGAATTTTAATAGGTTTTGGGTTACATCTCACGAATTCTGCAACATTTTCAGGTTAATAACGCTGACATGTCTTATCGCTCCTTCGCCATCAGAGTTATAATGGGGAAAACCCAGCATATTGTTAAGAGTTCTAAAACTGCCTTGAAATCTGTCAAGGGAGATAAACTATCTTTATATCAGAAAATAGCTTCCCTCTTGCTATCTAACGGAACAACACATAGCTCCAAAAAAGATGCTCCTGCCTAACAGCTTATTAGGAAAAGACAGACTCCCAGGGTGAAAGGTGTGAGAACTGCGGGGATTTTTGTGCACCGCTTGAAGAGGGGAGACTCTGGGATTTCAAGGAGATGAGGTTTCAGGTGAGTGAAAAGAATTCTGGAGAAGGGCAGCAGTGTATCTTGATGATATGTAATTGGCACATCACTTAGCGGCATCCTACCTTGTGCTTGGCGAAGGGCCAACTACAAGTGGAGCTGGAGTGATGGAGAGGAGGTGCTCATGAGCTGGGGTTGTAAAGAAGTTCCCTGAATTGGGGGAAATACGGTTCTATTCTCACTTGTTGCGGCAAGAGGGTAGAACTGAATTGTCTGTTTTGCTGGAAATCATAGGATCACACAAAGTTCTGAACACAGTTTGTGACGGGATAGACTGAGGCACGGCATTATGGTGGCTTGGAGAATGTTTCTTTTTTACTGCTTGAAGTGTTTTATGCAAGTAAAGCACTTCCTTCCAGGAAGTAATTTTGAGATGAAAAGCCAAAATACTCCATCTGCAAAATATCTGAATGAAATGTTACCAAAATCAACGTCTAAATTACTTCTCTTAAATGTGTGGGTTTATTGAACAAAGAGAAATGAAACTGTAACAAGAACATTTAGAGGAAGGCATTCTGAGGATGGGAACGCTTCTGACAGTGGTGACAAGTCACCAGATGTCCAAAATTACTTTGAGGTTTCCAGCTGGAAGTCCTGTCAGGCACCATAGGTGCCAGTTCAGATGGACCAGTTTGAAAAATCACCTCTTCTTGCTCCTGAGACTGCATCTCTGTGGAGTTTGGATAATGAGATGAAGTCTCTGTGCTCAGAGAGCAATTGGAACTGGCTTTGCTCTCTCTTGTGCAATCCAGGGGAGTGAAGGCTTGCCTGGCTATCACAGCAGGGTAGTCTTGGGGAGCCAGGACAGTCATGCTTTCCGTCGGCAGAGACAGTAAAATCAAGATAACAGAGACTTTGTGTGGCTCTTTGTTTCCTTGAGAGGCTACCATGCCCGGTAATTGACCTTTGCCTCATTACCTGTGAAATGCATATTAAAGTTGACGCCCCTGTATATGCTAATGACGATTTTAGAGATCATGGTAAACATATATGACTATAGCACTCGTCTCTCCACCCAAATCATGTCACCTAGGGGAGGGAAACCTCGTAATTTGGGGGATAAAAGGATGGAGAGAATGACTGTTAAATTGGGAGGGAAGAAACTTGATACCTGACAGACCAGTTGACAGGCTGTGTTCTCTTCCTCCACCCCAGGCAGGGATGCATTTCTGGGTAAGTGCTGCGCCTTTCACCCTCTGGGGAATGTTGCTGTGCTATTGTTATTTTTGCTAGCAATATTAACCTTAATTAATTAGCGCTATTGTAGCTAGTGAATTTATCAACGGCAATCTCGAATCTGCGACTGTTGCTCTCAATAAAATAACTGATTTTGAATATTTGTGAATCTGATTCAGTGGAATTCCTTTGGTGGGACTCTGATAGTAGATCAGTGAAAGTCCTGGGACTCTGACAGACAAATATCGAAACTACAGTCGTCTTCAACGCGACAATCTCCCCCACAGCTCCAGATTGCTGTGTCAGCTCGTGGGCCATCCTGGAGGGTGAAGCTCTTCTGCGGAGCTCTGTACTTGAAGGAGAACAAGTGAGCAAACCACCCAGCCTACTTCTGGTGGGAGGTGCCTTTGTAAGAGGCATTAATCAAAAGATTTCAGAGCTAATAAATAAATAACAGAGCTAATCCACACACCACCCCTCCAGCCCCCAAAAAAGTGAAACCAAAGTGAGAAAGAAGACCTTTGCTCACAACATAGAATTTTGTCAGAGGCCAAATTTTCTGTTGAAGAGTAATATGCTAACGAACTCTCCAGTTTATTCAGACAGTGAAAGCCATTTCCTTGGCTGATATTCATTGCACAGATTCCTCTGGGAAATGCTTCACTCACGCCCTCTCTCTGCTTACTGCAGCTTTGACTCGGCACAGGCTGTGTTTGGAGCCAGGTTTGGAGCCATTTTATTTCATTAACAGAACAGACACCCCTTTCCTGCTAAAAAAAGAGAACTAGGATGGAGCTGAAGGGCAACAGGATACTCTTTGCTTTGGATTGCTTAGTTCTGTGATTGTAGGAATAAAATAGTTACTGCTGTTCCTTGCCAGCTTCTGCATAATGCCTCAAAGGTCCTCTGCCGTGGGGTTGGTGAGGACCTGGTCCTGATGCCCTCCACCTTGTGTTGCTCCAGAGGCTGCAGGGATGGAGCTTGGTGAAAAGTCTCCCCTGTGGAGATGTTGCAGGCTTTCTCTGCCATAGGTCCTTTTCCTGATTAGGGGAACGGCTGAGGAAGGAATTACGAGGAAAGGCTGAGGGACTTGGGTCTTTTCAGCCTGGAAAAAAGACGGCAAAGGGGTGACCTTATCAATACTTAAAAATACTTAAAGGGTGGGTGTCAGGAGGATGGGGCCAGGCTCTTCTCAGTGGTGCCCAGGAACAGGACAAGAGGGAACGGGCCCAGACTTGAGCACAGGAAGTTCCACCTAAACATGAGGAGGAACTTCTTTCCCTTGAGGGTGGCAGAGCCCTGGCCCAGGCTGCCCAGGGAGGTGGTGGAGTCTCCGTCTCTGGAGACATCCCAAACCCGCCTGGAGACGTTCCTGTGCCCCCTGCTCTGGCAGGGGGTGGGACGGGATGATCTCCAGAGGGCCCTGCCAACCCTGACCATCCTGTGATTCCAAGAGCAGACTGGCAGCTCACCTGCATGGCCTGTGAGGCTCTCTCCTCTGTAGAGACCTGCCTTGCAGAACAGCTCATGTCCTCTCAATAGCTCACATGTTGCATTGGCAGTAGTACATGCTTGTCAGAGCAGATGGCTGAATGTGGAGGAGGAAAGAGGTCAGTAAGGTTTTGGGGGCTGTGAGATGTTTGTGAACTTTTCTCCCTGTGGATCTGTAGGCTGGGACTTGTTCCTGGGAGTCTTCAAAGGGTGCAGGTGATGATGTCCCATGCTCAGCTGCTTAGTATGGATGAATGCTTGCTGTATGAGCAGGATTAGGACTCCATCTGGGACCCTCAGGGAAGTCCATAACCACTCACAGCCTGAGATATTTCCTTCATTCCAGCTTTCCTGGGGCAGTGTTCCCAGTTTTAACCTCTTCTGTTTTTTCACCTTGATCCTACTCCCCACTAGAGACTTTCTTCTGTCCCTTGGTGGGATACAGTGCACTCCCTTCTGGGAATCACTGTTCTGGGTGTATAGACTCAGCCCATGCTCCACTTGGAGATATTTCTTCTGTTACCTCTTCAGCTGGAAAGGAGGAGTCTGACAGTCTCCCCCACCCCAGTGGCTTTTAGCTCATGGCAGAGAACTACTGAGTTTTTTTAGACCTTTTCCAACCCTGGGCATGGATGGAGGTACTAACCCTAGTTAGTTAGATGGAGGTGCATACCACTTCAGGTGTGGAGAGATGCCAAGTGGTTTTCTGTGTAATAAGTTTAATATGAAGATGCTCAGAACCTTTCTTCGGCTGATACCCTGATTTCTGCGGTAGGCCAGCACCCCAGTGGCCTTTGTCCTGTGGCTGCAGGGACGTTCTGGATCAAATCACCAGCAGGACTTTCTAATGAGGTTTCCTTCCCCACCTTTGATGCCAGAGGCAGGACTACACATCAGGTGCATATGATAATGACGGGTCATGTAGAGTCAGCGGCACATGCCTTGGCCTCATGCCTGGTGTTTAAGATACTCTTGTTGGGAGGCCAGTTTGCAGTCCTTGTTCTGGCTGGGCAGGGTGGTCTTGCTTCAGAAGGTCTGTGGCACAGAGGCTGGCTCAGCCTGGAGAATGAAGCACTAGATTGTCTCTTGCTGGTCCCAGTGAAGAAGCTGTGATCCCCCTTGGGTGGCTGTGCCATGTTGTGGACAATACTATGAAGACAGATGTGTATTGGTTCTTGAGGGTAAGGAAGTTTTGTGGAAAGGAAATCTGAGGCTTTTAGATTTTATCATTGACAAAAGTAACATTGATAGTAATGTCTGGGGTTTAGGAGGTGGGTTTTCTGTTTCTCAGTGTGTGTAGAGACTTTTCCAATGCCGTTTTTTTTGTTCTGAATCCATGTTCTGGGTGTCACATTTTTGGGAGTGGGAGGTTGGCTGCCCTTTCCTCCAGATGGCTCATCAGAAGACTTTCTCAGGGTACTCACTTTCGTGGGGAGGAAGCATACAAAAGCAGATGAGATAAAAACAGCAAAGCTGAAGGTCAGTTTCTGAACCAGGTTGGTTTTTACTGCCAGAGCCAGCATTGAGCCAGGAGCTGCTGCCGTGTTTGCGCTCATAAATTGGCTGGTGTAGGAGGGTAGGCAGTAGGAAGGATGGGGGAAGCAATGTTTTTAAATAGATATTTATGGAGGATATCAACATTTGGCATTTCCCGATGTCGGAACAGTGGAGGAGGAACTAAGAACTTCATCCCACCTCCTCCTTCCCTCCATGCCAATTAGGACCACAGCCTGCTACCCTCCGTCGCATGGAACAGCCACTCACTAGCTTGTGCCAAGCAGCGCCTGCCTTCCTGAGCGGTTTCCTTGCTTCCAGTGGTTAAGAGGAAGAAAACCATCCCTGAGAGGTTTCCTGTATGCAGGGTATGTGCAAACTGGCTGTTTTAGGCAATTAGCATCTAGTTTCAAGAGATTCTCACTTCCACTGCCTCTAGTGCAGCGCGCTCTTGCCCGTTGCCTTTAAAGAGGTTTGGGAGGACGTCATGTACTTGGCCTTTCAGCTTTTTTGTTTACACCCTTGCAAATAGGTGACTCTCTCTGACCTAGGGCGATCAGAGCATCTGAGAAAACACTAATTCTCTCTACAGCCAGGCATTGGGACACCTCTCAAGAAGCCACCCATGTGTTTAGATAAAGTAGCAGGTCCTGTCACCCCCACCTCCCCATCAGCCTCCCGGCTGGTTGCTGAAGGCCCCCTGCTAATCTGCATTTCTATGAGCTGCCTCCTGTAGCCTGGAGGTTCCAAGTCTCAAACAGCCTTTGCCTCTCTGTTCTGGGCTAGCCTCCCAAATATTTGCATTTCCTTTCTCCGTAGCCTGCCATCACCTGCTGCCGCTGCACTTTGCATCTTGGCAGCCCGCTTTTGTCAGAGATTGATCCAAAAACATTGCAAGGTGTCGGAAAATCTTAACTGCAGTTAAATGAGAAGCTGTTGTTTTAGCAGCATCTGGAGTTTCCAGCTCCTCTCTTTGTTGCTGGTGATTTCAATCACTGCTCCTTGGCAGGGGTGCAGCATCCCTGGGAAGCTCTCTTCCCTTATTGTCTGGTGGCCGTGCTGAGCACAGGAGTCTTCAGATCACGCATTTCTCTTGGCACAAACACGTCTGTCTGTTCCCCACCACGTCGCATTACAGGGAAAATGAATAGTCCTTTTCCATGGAGCACTGATTTCCAAGTGCTTTGGACTGACAGACACAGGAATGGCGGTAATTTAAGTTCTTGCATTTCGGAGCTCCTGCGTCCAGAACCATTTGTGGTCCCAGCACAGTGCAAGCTGGGACCGAGCTTAAAGCGTTTTATCTGCTCCGGGCCCTGAGTGCCGCCTGCCCCGGGGCACGCTGCAGGGCTGTGGTGGAGGACACAGCCTGGGCGCTGCTTCAGGCGCTTTGGGGAGTTGGGCAGTCAGTTCTGACTTTCTGAGGGGCGCTTACAGCATGGAGCTGAGCGGGGAGAAACTGCCAGAGAAACTAGGGAAGCCGCTTAGCAGACTGAAGGATGAAGGAGGACGTAACGCTTGCTTTCCAAGGCTGAGGTATTCCGGATTAATAAAGAAGGGAGGCATGAAGCAATGCCTAGTTCTCACTGTTAGGTTTAAGCGTGTATGGGTGGAGGAAGGGAGGAAGAGAAATGACACTGAACGGCCAAGAAAATAAGCAGCTCTTGTGCATAGAACAACCTCTTCTGACTCCACTTCCACGAGGAAGATGTTTTTCAATGATGTCCTCAAACCTTCCGTTATTCCTCCCAGAGCTCAAGCCTGAACCGTTCTTCGTTTCCCCCATTTTGGTCCATGTCTCTTAGCTGCAAGAAATTGTTATCCCAGTGGGATGTGCCTAAGTGAATTCCATTCCCAAAGCCGAGGGCAAGCAGAACCTGGTTCCAGTAAGAAAAGGCGACTTTGCAGAGAAGGGCTAGTTCACAGAATGGAGATGGCACATCTCCCTGCCCCATGCGTGTTAGCAGTGCAGTGGAGATCAGTGGGAATCCTCATAATGTCTCTTATCTTTAGTAGCAGAGCTTCCCAGAAAGCTTTGGATTTCTTTTCTCCCTACTAAAAAAAACCCCAGACCACACCCTGATCATGAGGTGTTTTGTCTCTTTATTTCTGTTTTACTTAAAAAAGAAAAAAAAAAAAAAAGGGTTTGGTCAGAACAACACTGTCAAAAATTGTGCTGCTTTGGGGGTTTCACTTGCTTGACTTTTTTTTTTTAGGTGGATAGCTTGCAAATTTTGTGAGAACTCTAATGTTTTGTTTCAGATCATCTCATGTTATTGAGAAACTGTATACATTTTCCAAATTAATTGTGTCTGCTTTGTTTAAAAGGGGATGAATCTAGCAGCAGGGCATTTTTGAGGAGAGGTATGTGCTCTGTTTGGGTTGCGTTTGAGCCTATTATAAATATCTAAGCCCCAAGGACTTCAGGATCAAACACTGCTTTTGAAATGAGAAATAAAACCTACAATTAAAAAAAAAAAAGTCTTCCCTATTAATGTCTGCCTACTAGTTCTGTATGCATCAGCATAGCTACTTGGGAAGAACTCGAAGCAGGATTTTATCCCTCAATTTTTTTATGTGATGATTAAAGTCAGTGTAAAAGTCCTGCTGATCAGTACTGTGGTGTCAGCCGGGAGCTGCCTCTCGTGCCAGCACAGATGCACAGGACAGCCCAGCTAGCGCAGCGTGGAGGGGTTTGATTTTGTGATGATTAAAGAATTTGGTTGTGTTTATGTTTGCACAGGTTAGTACTAAGCCCATGCTGCCCTGAATCAGCAGTGAGGGATCATCTGCATTTCTAATTGAAGTGCCTTTGATTGCTTTCAGACCCCTTTAGTGATTGCTTTCTGGGAGTTGCTGTGTTTGCAGAAGCTGCCCTGGAGAAGTCAGCGTACTATGGAGCTGGGGGAGCTGGGGATTTTGGCATTTGCTGTAAGAACCAGGTAACCCATAGCTGAGGGAGATAGACTGGAGCTCAGGAAACCTTGCCCCAAGCCCGGCCTTGCTGCATGATTGTGCACAGCTCTTTGTTTGCTCTTTTTGCTTTCGCTTGCAGTTTCCAGGGATGCTTTTACTTGGGCTGCAGACAGCATCAGCACAAAGGAGTCTTGGCCTCCGGGATGCCGTGGGTCCAGCTGACTCGTGTGTATACGTGACCCTGGTGCAGGTCTCTGTGCTTCTTCCAGAAACCGAGGCAAGAGCTCTTTTTCTCTTTTAGGGAGTACTTAGCTCTTTATGAAAAAATTTAGAAGGACTCATGGTTCATCAGTTCTGCCAGTGGAGGCCTGACCGAGGCTGGGGGGAGAAGCAGACTGAAGTCATTGCTGCAAACCAAAGAGGCTGTGCTATTATTGCAATATTCATGTTGCTTCTGATGATGCGCTTAGTTCACAGATGGGAGCTCAGCCTTGGCTTCCAGGCCCTGCTGCTAAAACCTGGCTTTGACTTCTCCCAAGGCTGTGCTCTCTCAAGGATGTAACAAGACGTCGTGGCATCTCACAGGGCTGCTGAGGTGTTCCAGGAGAGCAGAAGTTGCAAGGGAGACTTGAGTTGCACCAAGTCACTTACTTGAGCAGTCAGACTGCTTCTGTTTAACCTCTGAGGGGCAGAGCGGAGGGGATGTGGTCATAGGAAGGAAATGGAAAAAGCGGTGGATATCCCAAAATGCAGTCCGCCTGCTCTGTTTTACTGGTGAGGTGTGTCGCATGCCTGGCGGAATAGGCACTTCTGGAAGGGCTCCGCAGCTCTAAAGACAGTAGATGTGGGGTTCTTAGAGACCAGCCTTTGAGCACGATGATTGTTTTTACGGTGTCTTGAGCTGCTGTCACGGCCCAGTGGCAGAGAGCAGTGGTGACGTCTCGCTGTGCTGGGACTGAGACCAGCCCTGCTGAGCTCCGGGCTGCTCAGCCCCTGGGCCAGCCCCCAGCCCAGGCTCCCACAGAGCCCAGTTGAATCGCCCTGTACCTGGCAGAAGCGCTGTAAGCTCCTCACTTGTTTTGTTTGCTGATTGCTAATACATTTTCAGAATTCAAGGACGTGTGGGGTGGGATTTGGCTCGTCCCCAGAGGTCAGTGCTCAGAGCTCTGATAGCCAGAGCTTGATGTGCACAGAGCCTCAGATATTTACATTGGCCATCAATCTTTGGCTCAGTTGTGGGCCAGATAGACCCCCTCCCCAGTAACAAACAATCTGGAGAAGATCATCATCCATGGACGGTCAGAAGAGGAGTGGGATGGAAGCACTCGGTTGTTTGTTCTCCTTGTCTCTGGTGGAGATGGGGACTGTGTCATGCAGGGCATGAGGAGTGCAGGGGCAGGATGTGGGAGGAGAAGCCCGGGGTTTGTCTGATATCTGTAGGCTTCAGAAGTGGATCCAGAAGGGATCAAAGAGGGAGCCCAGAGTGAATGGCAGGGAGCGTTCGATCGAGGCGTCTGACGCTGGTTGTCTTTATGTGGCATTTGAGACAGTGTGGGCAGTTTGCTCAATTTTTCTCTGTAGATGCTGCTTTGTTTGGAAGGTTGTAGACACATGTCAGCGGTGATGGATAGATTTGTTTGACTTCCTGTCAAATCAATGATTACTCATAGAAATCTCTTTTATTAGTTTATCATAGGAAGTTCTATGTCATTTATCCCGGCGGAGGCTTGGCTAGCTGGTGTCAGTGAGCAGTGCTGGTGAGAGTTATTGCCGGGTTTTATTGCACTGCTGCTGCTTTTTATTTTTTGACACGATATTTATTTTTGTCTTGGTTTTGCACTAGGAAAGGTTTGCTTCTCTTTTTGCCCTGATTGCAAGCTAGGTGTTTTGTCTTTCCTTTCCCATTCCAGTCTGGGAATTTTCAGGGATATGCCTGAAGTACTAAGGTTTATCCTCACCCTCTACTAAAGTCTGACTGGACCTTGTCTGTCCGTGCCTTGGCATTTTTGAGCTAATGAAGGTCTTAATTTCCTAGGCGTTGTGGGAGTTGGAACCAATGGGAATGAACTGGAGGGAGAGGAGGTTGTTGAGTCAGAGGGCAAAAGGCATGGTGATATATTTCCCATCTCTTCTGCACTTGGTTTTGGTTTACTTCATGCTCGGAGAGGAGGTGGAGCTCCCTGCCTCTAATGTTTTCATGCTGCATCCCAGCGGATGGGCTCTGCTGTTTGGGCAGATGGGGCGGTTTGATCCCCGCAGGCTCTTGCGTGACTGCGGGAGCTTTGGGAGCGGTGGTCGTGGCTCTAAAGCAGAGCTGGCAGCACAGGCCTGCCCTGACGTCGCCGGCTTACGTCTGTGTTCCCGTGCCTGCTTGGGCTTCGGGGTGGCCCATGCTGCTTACTGCATCGCAGCCCTGCGGAGCTGACTGACACCCAAAAGGCCAGCTGGGTTAGAAAATGAAGTCTCTTCATATGGGCCTTCAGGTGGAGAAGCTGGAGCACAGCTTTTTGGGCTCTTCTGGGTGCAGTGACTTTGCTGATAAACATTCCATAATGCTTTTCAAAATCTGTGGGCATAGGGAGACTTTTCTTCAGGTGTAGCTCATCGTAGAAGAGCTGTACAAGTAACTGAGGCTTTGGTTATTTGTCCCATTGAAACGTTCAGGGAATAGTTTCAGATCAATCCAAATAATATCTTTTGCCATGGAAAATTTAAATGATCTGGGGGAAAAATGGTTTAGGATCTTTCTGTAAAGGGAGATGCTTTCAAATAAGTCTAAAAACTAATCTTAAAAATGATTTTTCTGAATGAAAACTTAGTTTGATTTAAAAAAAAAAACAACAAACAACAAATGAAACATCAGCTGGACTGTTCCCAGATTTTCTTGCCTGTAATAGAAATCCACAGAAGTGAGAGTGCATTGTCGACCTGCTTTGTCTAGAGGGAATTCTCCCAGGGCTGAGCTGCTGTGGCTCTTCGCTGCCCTCTCCAGTGGCTGAGCACGTGGAGAGCTTTGGAGACCGCTGCTCCTGCCAAGCTAACAATGCTGACCTATGAGTTCAAGAAGGAGAGACTTATGTTTTGAGGTCAAGAGATCCTTGGCTCAGTCCCTGCAGATAAACCAAACAGGGAGATGACTACACGAGAGCAGAGCTTCACTCTCTGGAAGATACAGAAATCATTTCAACCACCAGTGAAGCGAAACAGCTGGGGGAATTGAGGTGGGTACGACACAGCTACACAGAAACACACTTTGTGTGACTTTGCACGTTGTTGATGCTGGTGTAGCCTCCTTTCCTCCTCTCGGGGCCAAAGGTTTCACTGTGCTCGAGAGACGTGGTTGCCCTATTACTCCAGGAACTCCAAAGACAGGCGGGGCCATACTTTATTATGCTGGCCTTTGCCTTTCAGGAGGAGAGAAATATCTTGCAGCTTTTCCCTGAGAAGAGGTGTAGTTAGGTTGTAGGGAAAGCATTTTTGCGTCTGAGCTGGAGGGTCACTTTGAGCCTTGCTTCAGATTTAAGCTGAATAGTACACTTCAGCAAGGCTGAGCACCAGGGGCAGGTGGATGCTCCACCAAATGGTTCTGATGCTTGTGTACCCCTCAGCTGGAACTGATGCAGACCCATGCCCTGTCTTGGTCCTGGTTCTTTATTGACCTTGAGCTCTGCGCAGCTGGATGTCTGGAATTTGTACCCAGCAAAGCAAACCTTGAGGGAGAACAATATCCAGCTGATGTACTGTGTCATGGTGGTGACCAAGCTTGGAGTAAATCAAGCTGTGGGGAGAGCGAGGGAGTTGTTGAAGTCTTCAATGCAAAGATAAAAGCCTCTTCTTAGATCAAAGGCAGTGGGGGAGAGGTGCACGCTTCCTGAAAGCAAATAATGAACCAAACAACCAGTCTCCAAACATTAGGCTTGGATTTATCTCTCTCCCTGAGCCAAGGGCATATCATATCCCTCCATCAGTAGCTAATCACTTGCTGAGAAATAGTATCCTGACAAGAGACAGCAATTGCCTCCCTTCTGATGGGTTGCTAGAACTCTGTATGGTAAGAAAGCAATAGCCTGTCGCCCTTCCCAGTAACGGAATCTGTTCCTTCTGATGGGAAGTAAGAGAGAGAGAAATTAATTTGCACTGTTATCAAACTTCTCTACCCAGTAGTTAATGGGACCTAACATGTGATTTGATTCCCAGGCAGTTCACAAATTAGTGAGAAGCGCAGGGTGTAGGAGAAGTCACCTGGAGAAGGAAAAGAGGTATGGAGGAATCCTCGGGAGAGGTGCGCAGCATTTCCCAGACCAGGGGGGCCCATTAGTTTTGTCAGCATGTAATGCAGAATGCAATGATTGTTCCAAACAGAAATGATTTAACCTTGAATGAGGGAAACATAACCAAACAGCAGCAGTGGAACAATAAAGAAATTCCATCTCTGATCTCTTGTGACCCACGTTCTGCTTAAATGGCTCAGATGTCACCGATACGTTATTTTCATGAGTGACTGTAAGTGCATTATGCATGAGTGTGTGGCCACTGGTGAATAAACTGAGAATTCTTCAGGGGAGCGCATATAATCTATTTGATTTCATGGAGCTGGACTGTGCTCCCTTTTTTTGAAAGATGGTTGCTGCTCGGCAGAAGAGTGTGATTGTGCCTGTATGAGTTTGGCACAGAAAGGGATTTATCACGGGGTCCCCTGTGGGTATGAGTTGTTGCAGCCCCCATCAAGAGGCTTTGCTTTTTAGCTCAAGTGGTAGCAGCACGTTTGGCTGTCTCTACACAGAATCATAGAATTGTCAGTGTTGGAAGGGACTTTAAAGATCATCTGATTCCAACCCCCTGCCATGGGCAGGGGCACCTCCCACTAGATCAGGTCGCTCAGAGCCCCTTCCAGCCTGGCCTTAAAAACTGCCAGGGATGGGGCTTCCACCTCCTCTCTGGGCAACCTGTTCCAGTGTCTCACCACCCTCATGGGGAAGAACTTCTTCCTAATGTCCGTTCTGATTCGACCCATCTCTAGTTTTAATCCATTCGCCCTAGTCCTACCATTACTCGACATCCTAAGAAGTCCCTCACCAGCTTTCCTGTAGGCCCCCTTAAGATACTGGTAAGCCACAATAAGGTCTCCTTGGAGCCTTGTTTTCTCCTTCTCTCTTCTTTCTCTTTTCTCTTTCTACATGCTTGGTTTGTTCTTGGTGCATCAGTTCAGGGTGAACCTAAAGAATACATAGCTCCAGCTTTTGGCATCTGCCTACATAGTATGTCAGATGGTGGCAGTGCCACTTGCTACCCCTGCTGCTCGAGAGGACATAGGAAGGTTGATCAAACTTTGCCATGCCAAAAGTAATCCAGTGTATCTTGCTTATCTGAAAAAGGTTAGGTGTTCTCCTACCACATCAGTTTGGGAAAGCAAGACGTCGCACAAGCTACCCTGGAGGTCAAAAGGCTTCAGGGACAGCCTGGTGACTGCTAGTTTGAATCTCACTTCTGCTGTTCTGTTTCCTGAGCATGTTGTAGGATGTTTCTGACCCCTGCCCTGCAGGGCAGTCAAAGCTGTCCTTTCTCCAAGTAAAGGTAACAGGGGATGGATAAGCATGGTTTGGGCAGAGTGGGACTGTTGTCAGTCCTGCCTCTTACTGGCCTATCCATACTTCTTTGCAAACTCCCACTGTCCCTCATCCTTACAGAAGTGTCCTGTTCTCCAGTGCAGTACCCGTATGGCAGTGTGTGCCCATCTTTCCTGCTCTCTGCGTCTCTAAATACAACTGATCGCTACACTGGTTGTCATAAGTTAAAATATCTGTCTGTCTTGTAGTAAAGGAGTCGGTCTCAGTGTCCTGGCTATGTCTGAAGAACTGTGGCACATGAGCTCTGCGAGGAACAGACAGTTGAACAGTGGCTCTCTGCGTTGCTCTGAGTCTTCTCAGTCCTGGAGAGATGGAATAAGGAAGCTGCTTTCTCCCAGAAGCAGTCTGAGAGTCCGGAAGGGCTGGCTCCAGCATCTGGGTTCAGCTCCTCTTCAGACAGCGGGATCCTGAGATGGGTGTGGGACTGCTGAGGAGACCTGCTGCAAGGCATGATGACTGGCATGCAGGTTTGTGTTGAACTATGCAGGATTTAACAACTGTATGTGCAATGGACAGATGTCCAGGGAGAAATAAGGATGGATCAGGCTTTTCCAGAGGCAGAATATAGGTGTTGTGATAAAGCATCAGCTGTGCTGCCTGAGCGTGCTCTGAAACCTGTTGAAGGCTGTTTAGCACTGGGCCTGCAAAGCTAGTTCTCCTTCATAGCTTGTTGTTGCCCTGTACAAAACTAATGTCTCCTTTACCCGCCTGTTTCTGGACTCTGAGTTTTCCCCCTGAAGCACGGGGCCTCTGGCCGTGCCTTTCTCGGGGACCAGAGCATGGAGCACAGGTTTCTCTGTCTCCCTGGGATCTGGGCTGCAGCACTGCTGCCCCGCAGGTAGGAAGCAACAGCCTGCTTGTAATGAAAGCATGTTTGTTCATTAGGTGAAACAATACATCAGAGGGAAAGGGATTTTAGAACAACAAAAGGCCCACAGCATATTTTACCTCATTTAATCTTACAAGCTGTGTTTGATAGGCTTTTCTTTTCCCTTATAGCTTACATTCTCCTAGCAAAGCTGAAATCCCCCTCCTGGGCGCTTTTTTTCTGCTTTCCCAATCCATTCCTTCCCTCCTTGGTCAAAATGTTCCCTGGGAGTGCCCAGGCAGTCTCAGGCCAAAAGGCTGTCTAGTGCCAAGGGGACAAAAAGGTCATGTCAAATGGGTCAGTGTTTGGCTACGGATCTAATGGACCACACAATGCATCAGCATCACTGCCATTGGTAGCCCTAAGGGAGTGTTTTTCCCCCAGGAGTTTGTTTAATTTGGTTGTTTGAGTTTCTTTTGAAACTGTTGCAAGACTTTTGGCTACCAAAGGAAGTTCAGCTCAGCAGTTAGTATTGTAGAGATGTAAGGGGTGTGGGTTTTTCCATTACTGCTGACATTTGTCCCATGCCTTTGGGCTACCGCTTAGGTACAGGCTGTGGCTGACTCAGTCACAACTGCACTGAGCTGGAGGTTGCAGACCAGGGACAGATGGAGTGGAAGACTGGAGCGGTAAGGGATTTTTCAATACTGGTCACGATCGCCTTGTTGAGTTCTCTGCAGGTTGGGCCAGGAGGATGCACTCAGCTGGTCTGTAGGACTTCCAGTTGCCAAGGGATGCTGAGGGGCACCCGCCCCTGATCCTGTTTGCTCCAGGAGCAGAGGTGAGGGCAAGATGCATGTTCCTGAACACTCAATACCCTTCATCAGCTTTAGGTTCTACTGAATTAGTTCCTGCTCGTGAAGCTGGGAGAAAATAAGCGGTACCATTTTCTCCCCTTACCTGAAAATTTGCAGCTTTGGCATCCCAAAACTTGGTAACCCGGCTGCACTGGTGTTGCTTCTGAAAAGAAATAGGGAGTTACAAGGATTCAGGGGAATTGCTCTGTAGGCATGTCGAATATTTGCAAGAACAAAATGTTGTATATGATTGTAATGTTTAAAAGTGTGAAGCAGTGGTGCAGGACACTTGACTTGTGCTTGCTGTCCCACTGGAGACTGTGCGCCTGAACAAAGCACCATGATTAGCAAGTTTGTGCCAGGCAGGGTTCTGAAATAAAAGCCAGGTGACAGGTCCCCCTTTCAGTTGGTGGCCCTGTAGATTTGGTGGCCATCCAGTAGATGCTGGAAGTGTAGAAGGAGTAAGCAGAGTGTCATTATTCAGCAGTTCCTGCTATTTCACAGCATTCTCCTACATTTCATGTGACTATACGTACACTTTGTGGCGTAGGAAAGCAGCACTAATTAAGTTGGGCTCCTGAGCAATTTTGCACCTGTGTGCTGGAGTCTGCTATTCATGAAGGGATGCTCTTCCACTCCGGAGACTACAGAGTGCTGAGCTGGAACAAAGAGCTGTGGCATTCCCATATCATCACAGGAAACAAAACCAGTCCCTAAAACGCTACGCATCCGCTCTACAGAGCACCAGGCAAAGCTCTGGCTGACCTGAAACAACTCACTTCATCTCTCTTTTCTTTTTCAGCTTTTGTCATTTCCATTCTCTCATACGTGCTCTGGGGCAGGAATTTTCTCTTATTATGTATGTGCATGCAGAACGATGAGTCTTTGATCTCAGCAGCTACATCCTGTATTACAGCAGAAAGAGTATTTAATAATAATAGCAAAAATCCGATTAATAAGTTTAAACTTCTATGCATATGTGCCTCTCTAAGACACATGCAATCTCTGTCTGGCTCCTGAGACAATACATTCACATTGAGGGCGTAAACAGGCCGCTTGTCCTGTTCAAAAAGTCCATACCTGACTGGATCGATGCAAGTGGAAGGACGTTGTGATATTTTGTCTTTTTTTTTTTCTGTTTCTCCCAGGGTTCTTTAAAGCCCACATAAGACTCTAAGGAACGGATGGGTGTAAAAACCCACCCCAGGTGCACAAGGAGGATGCCTGGGGGACAGGAGCGTTGCTGAGGAGGGGAGGGTGGCACTGTGTTGTCATGCTGTGCCTGGCTGTTGGCAGGATTAGTTGATTTGGGCAACATGGGCACATTCTTGGGAGCCCTTTGTCTTCAGGAACACTGTCAGAAAAGCCAGCTGAGGCTCTCCCTTGTTAGCTTTGATTGCGCTACCTCCCTCTCCATGCAGAGATGAAGGGCTGTTCGGCATGGCAAGAATCGGAGGGGAGAGAGGGCTTTTCCTCACCTTGCCCGTTGAACTGTACACCAAGAGTACTGTATTTTGTCCAGATTCTTTCAGGAGATGCTTCTTGAGCTCCGAGGTGTTACCTCCTTAGCCCGAATGCCTGCAAAGGCACTTGTGGAGCCCAGGGAACACACGGCTGGTTTGCTTTGTGAAGGGAATTATCTGTGCTTTCTACTGCTGATGTTATAAGTGAGCCTGACACAGCTCATTTTCTTGCCATGCCTTTGTCTTTAATTTTGGAGGATGTACTTTTCCTGACAGAATTTCCAATTCAGTTCATTTTCTCTGTCTGCAGTGGGAGGGGAAAAAAAATAGGTGGTTTGAGGGCCTTGCTGCATGTATTATTAATTGTCCTCAATTCAAGACGGTGTAGTCTTTTTCTGCCTGATATTCCCATTTTCTTATAACTAATATTGGCTGCAGATTTGAAAGGGGCTTGACGTTTGAAATTGTATGGATTTCGTTGTGATGGTAGCGTTTTTAAAGCTAGAAAACGAGGTTCTTCCGTTTATCTGAAGCTAAAATGGCACAGTGTTCGAGTCATCAGTCAATGGAACTGTGGGTTGTAGAGCAGTTGATTAATGAAGTTGCCTATGTCTCCCAGGCTGCTTGAAACATCACCCAGTCTTCTGTGTCAGAACCTGACCACTAGACATCATTAAATCTGCAGAAGCAGGGAAATGCACATAGATGAACAGGTTTGGGTCATTCCCAGCTCTGTTGATCCTGTTATAAGGCAAGCCTGGTCATGGATAATAAGCAGTATTTCATGTTGGGGCTTTGTGGTGCTGCATGTTGATTCTCAGGGCTGTCAGCTCATGTTCCTGCAGAGCTCAAGGTCCCAGGTGGAATGAGTTTTGTGATTTCAGCCCAGTTCCTGATGAACACTGTCTCATGGCAGGAGAAAAGCACATTTTCAACTCAGTGGAACACAATTCAAGTTTCATGTTGTTAAAAGCTGTTTAGATAAATGAAGCACTTCAGCCCAAAGGAGGTGAAACAGTCTCTGGACAGCAAGCTTGGGGTCAGAGCGAGTGTCCTCTTTCCATTCGAGCTGCATCTGAACAAAGGAAACAATATAGTTCCCAGAGGAAGTAAGTAACCTGTTAATGAATCTCAGAGAGGAGCAGTCAGAGATTGCTCAGTGTTTGGTGCGCAGTTCTGGTTCCTGCTTTTCTTTTGTTCCCCCCACAGTGATTCTCATCGCTTCTTGTAACTCTTCTCAAGGCATTTGCACTTGCAGCAAATGTTGGAGGCAGTGGCTGGCTGTGGGGTAACTCCTGCTCCATTTCAGCTGGACGTGGATGGGGAAACAGTGTCTGCCTGGAGCTGCGCACCTCCCTCAGACGTATGCATGAAACACTGGTTTATTGAGAGGGGTGGCCCTGGGAGGAGTAGCTGTTCCAGCCTATGATTGAAGTGTGACCTGTCCCCATGGCTCAGGTCAGCAGCTGGCCAGGGTTTGGTAAATCCCATGCTGGAGTGAGCAAAGAAGCAAGAGAGGAACTGGGATTCTCTCCCACCAGAGCTTCATCTAGGACAGCTTTCTTGGCTGTTGTGGGCCAAGGGTAATGTTCATGCTACTCTTATCTCTACCTTCATCTTGCCTGGTTCAGGCTTACCTGCTGCATGCCAAGCCTGCAGTTCTCCTCTTCATCACAGCAAATCCTCCTGTCTGAATCTCATTCCTTATTAAACCCTGACCCGAGTTCAACCACTTTCTTGCTGTAGTCTAGACAGACCCTCCATGGGGAGCAGCTCTGCCCTGACCTTGCTTGCACCAGTTCTTCTAGCTGTTGTTTCTTTGGCTTTCCTGGAGCTATCCAAATGGGATTGTCTCCTCTGCCTTCTCTTTCCTTCCCCAACTAGCCCCTTTCAGCTCGGCCCCCTCCTGTGCTGCCCTGCGGTTCTTTCTCTCTGCAGCGTGTGCTGCTGAGCGTGCGGTGGAATCCAGCCATGCTCCTGCTACAAAGGCAAGCATCTAAAGCCAATCAGAGCATGTCCAATAGGATTTGTGGTGCTTCCAACCTCTCTGTGATACTGAATCCCCCTTTCAAGTGTGGCTGGGGCTTTATCTGTTGGTAATGGGAGAATTAATAATTTCCTTTAAAAAAAAAAATCAGCTTAAAACCCCCTCCATCTTTTCATTTATTTTTTTACATAAAAAGGCAAGTAAAAGACATAACAAAGTTGTTAAAAGTTCAAAAGGAACGCTAATCCCTGTAATGTGGACTAATCAACTTTTATCCAGACAATCCCCTTGTATCTCTCAGGCCTTAGTATGGTTAAGGATTCCTACAAGCAAGTACTGGGCTTTAACTCCTTCGGAGCTGCATTAAAGCTTACAATCACTCTTCCTGGAGTGATATTGCCATGCTCTCGCTCAGAAACGGTCTAGCATGTTGTTGGACTCAGAACAGCTTCAAAAGTACTTGAACTTTCCTGGCTAATCTTTTAAATAGCTGTGGAAACATAAAGTTCTTGATGGGCTGAACCATCCCAGTGTGAAGATCTTTAGTGGAACTGCTCCAGCTTCAGTTGTCTCAACTGCTGGGGTGTAGTGGGGTCTAGGCAGGACGCTTACGACTGGTCAGTTCGTGGGTACAGTGACTCTGGGAACGATTTCTCCAGCAGCAGAGCTGTGGTGCATAGGACGTAACGGCCAGTGGAGACAGCTGCGTTCAGCTTGTGCTTGTTTGGATGCCTGTTGCTGCCCCAGCATTCATCCCATGCCACCCGAGCACACCTTGGAGAAGGGGAGACCTGTTCCCCCAGCCAGAAATCTTTTCTTTCCCTTGGCAGGGATGATGCTATTTGAAGAGCTCATCTTCAAACAAGTATCTTAAGATGTCTGTCATTCCCCACATTAATTCAAGTTCAGCTTTCATTGGTATCAAGCCTACAGCAAAAAGCAGGCTCTGCCACTTTCACTTAAAAACTAAGGGAGGGAAAGGGGTGTTTTGTTTGCTTTTTAAAAATTTTTTTTAGCAGTCTCAGGTCTTGGAGTAGTATGTATACAGTGGGCTTTACAAGAGATTCTTTGGTGCTTTCAATACTATATTAATATCCCTGGATTATTTGTGTGCTGCAATGAGACTTCTGCAGCTGCAGAGCTAAAAACGGGAGATGGTGATGGTCTTTTTTGGAAGGGAGAAGCAATGTAGAATGGCTCAGCTGCAGAGACAGATGTATTTGTGCTCGCAAAATCACTGCCAGAGGTAGACAAATAGCCACACTGTTTTAGGCCTATTAACAGTTGTTATAGTAAAGCCTTCTGCTTCTTTTTCATTTTGGAGAGTAGGATGCAATTTAATTATTCTTTACTGACAGGCATTTCAGCTGTCCCCTTTTCACTGGCAATAACAGACCCTGATCTTGTGTTTTGCTTGTTCACTGGGCTGGTGTGACGAGTGACATGCAGGCGGCCCCAAGGGGCTTGCCTGTGTGTACCTGGTGCTTAGGTGCTAAGAATGAGAAGATAAGCCTGATCTTCTTTGTCCCAAGCTGAGTGGTAGCTGGGAGTGGTTATTTCCATTATTCCAGAAATCTACAGCTTCTCAAAGAAAGAGCATCTTAGCGTTAGTGATGTGTGTGAACAGGGGGGTAGCTGAGATGGCTTTTGGAACTCTGAGCGTCTAGTAACAGTCCGTCCCTTTGACTCGGGGTTGGTTGAGGCTGGATGTCCCCACCACGTGTCCCCGGCACGTTGATGAGAGCGGGACCTGGTTGCGACGTGCTGCTGTGAGCTGTATGCAAACTGTAAGCCACCCATGTGATGTCTGCGATGCAAAAGCAAGGTGTGATTGCACCCCGCCTCAAATCTGGCAGCTGGATCCCAGAGGGATCGGCACGGAGCTTGTTGGATCGGGTTTGCCTTTAGCAGCATGTCAGCTCACGTGAAAATGGATGAAAAGAAAATCCAGGCAGATTAGGAGGAGAAGGGACAAGGGCTACTTCAGACTGCAGGATTTGCTCGCCTCCAGCAAGTGGGTTGCCCTTAAACAGCCCTTGCCCACTTTGCAGTCATCCAGACATCGAATTTCTTACGATTGCATGTTTCTTCTCCAAACTGTGATAAGGATCCTGTCAGCCGTTAAGCAGCTTCCCTTGAAAACTGTTATACATTGGGGAAAAAAATGGAGCGTTCTCAATGAAAAGTTCAGATTTAAAAGAAAAATCAAGATGATTTTCTGATTTAATAGTTCCTTAAATATTTTGTAAACAGCTTAAAATGGTTTTTGTGGTTTGTTTGGTTGTGTTTGGTTTTTTTAATGGGTAAATTGAATTAGTTTTCTGAAATAATTTTAGGGTTTTTAAATTCCTCTTTGAAGATGTCTGGGCATTTTTCTAAAATGACTTCCACTGCCTGGAGTGATTTAGGGGTTAACAGGTTAATTAAATGTTGGAGCAATTCACTGAGGCGTGAGCTGGCTTTTCTACCGCTTGGTGTTGGAAAATCAAGGTGGGACATGGTCCCTGGGCAGCCTTCTGCTCACTGGTGGAGGGGAGGTGGATTAGACAGGGTTACTGCAGTGAGCACTCCTAGGCAATCTCTGATCTCTGGGAGTGTTCTCCAAGGAGATCCCTGGTACCAATTAATTACCTCTCCTGCCCGGTACAGACTCCCCTCTTGGGTCAAGCCTCAGCATTGACGCTTACAGAAAAAGCCCTGCATTGATCCGCTGGGGCTGCCTGTGTGTCTGTGGCTCCCCTAGGAGGGAAAGGCTGGCTTCAGGGACATTGCTTCTGTTTTCGTGTTTTATGTCTCCCCACCACCAAAGGGTGTAGCAGCAGTGGGTGCCGTGGAGGCAGGAGACCACCTTTGCTGGTGCCGTAGAGCTGCAGAGCATCTGACGCTTGCCTTGGTTTCCACAGCAGCCATAAAAACTGAGCGAGGTGAAACATCACCCAGTCTTTCTGACCGACTGGGGATTTCTCTGACTACATCCTACATACACACTGCAGACTTAGCGAGGAGGATCCTGTATCCTGTCATCCAGAGAAACTGGTGCTGTTCGCGTGTGGCCTTGACCACCCCCAGCCTCGTAGCTGGGCTCCTCCCCGCACGCACCCTCCGTGCTCAAAGTTGAGATGGAGCAAAATCTTTTAATTTATTCCTGAATGTGAATGATTCAAATATGCCACATCTATCATTGTATCTCCTTAACTAAATGGATTAATTTTTTTGTCCTCTTCACAGGCTTAATTAGCAATCTGCAACACAAATTAAATCACTATCAACTAATTCCAACTATCCCTTCAGAGATAGCCATTAGCTAGCTAAATAATCTGGTTAGCATTGAAATGAGCCTGTATCCTACCCTGGAAACAACATCATGATTTCACAAAGTTGCCTTTTTTAATTTCCTCCCTCCAATGCTGGTAACACTTTGTCCTTCCTAATGAGGGCAGCAGTCACTTGTGCTTGGAGTGTGCTCCTTTGCAGGCATTTAAGCAGGGTTTGGGTGATTGGTTTTTTTTTTCCTTTGTTGCTGTGTTTTAGGAGACAGCTGGTCCATGGTGAAGGTTCCTGTCCTGACAGAAAGAGGGAATGGAAAAGACAACTTGTCTGTTACTGATTATGGACTAACTCAAGTGCAAGATTCCTGCTCCAAACACCGGGATATTTAATGTATCTACTTCTGTGGGCAAAGGCAGCATCACACACACTAATGTCTTGGTTTAAATACATGAGCAAGCCTTCAGAAACCTTTGGGGATGCTGAGAAAGCTGGATAAGCCTGTGATCCTTCAGGCAAACAGCCAGTGCCTCACGGACTCCATCCCACTGTTTCTCCTTTGACTTGTCTCTTCCATGGTCAGCACCATCATCAAAAGCTAGGTGTAAAAGCGCAGTTCTCATCTGGCATCATTTTATAGGGCTTGGACAAGGACAAGGAAGGTCTGATGCAAGTTCTGGGATGCTCCTGATCGTGCCAGACCTCTACAAGCTGGGAAACTGGAGAGTGCTGAGGGTTCCCACTGAAGTACTTCTGTGCATTTCTACTTAGGTTGTTTTCTAACAACTTCTGTCTTATTGGTGTCCCTAATTGTGTAATACAAGGGGATGATGAGGTTTTTTCCTCCTCCTTCCTCCAAATCCTCCTTGTCATGTGTTTATCTCGGCTCTTGGTTGTTGCAGTCAGAACGCGAGCTGTTTGGATGCGGATGGTAAATGTATGCAGGTCATAATGGCCAGGGTCCTTATGCTCGCAGTAATAGTAATAATCAACAGTACATTTTTACTGTGCCCCTCCTCCTCCTTTTGCTTGGCTATTGCAGAAGGAGTAGAAAGAGGAGGGGAATGGAGGTGAGGAATAGAAGTGGCCTTGACTGTCCAGACTGGAATGTGACTTTATTGGTGCTCATGCTTTTTTTTTGGAAAGCAGGATTCAGATTGATAAGATTCTGCAGAGAAAAAGCAAATCTGGTCAAAATGGTGTTGCTACCTTTTTGACAACACAAGAATCAATGGGGGGACGTCTTCCTGTAGATTCAGGGAGACAGCTTTACTACAACCAAGTATTAAGTTTCTTAACTATTTCCACGTTAATGATTTTACAGACTGCTTAGGGTTTTGGAAGGAGTTTGTCTGGAGCAGCGTTTCCTTCTGGACAGAGGAAGTGCAAACCCCTACTCTGCTATAAATACTTTCTGACAAGGCATGCAGTTTTCAGTGGGCCTTGTTGCATCTTGCCTTGTATAGCTTGCTTTTGACTGTTCAGGAGAAGTAAAAGGAGAGTAAAAGGCTGCTCATATTTCAAAGTTGTGCCCAGGAGGTGCCAAGGGGCCAAAGCTGTTGTGTCAGGTGTCCCTGGTGTAGTATATGAAGCACTGGATTTGGACTTTGGTTTTCTTTTTTCTTCTCCTTGAATTTCAATATGGAAATGTAATTCAAGTAGAAACATATAGTAGATCCTCAAAGGTTTGTGTCTTGAACAATCTGGTGTAAGGGAGAGCTGGTGGGAGTGGAGGATGGCAGGGATCAGGCAGGAAAGCGTCCCCTCTTCTCTGTCTCCTGCCACACCATCCCTGTGCCCGACCCTTGGTGGAGCTCTGTGAGCCGACTCAGCCCCCTTTCTCATAACGCCTTCTCCCTGTCTCCCCTTCTTTCCCTTTGGGGAGTAAATTGCATGTGAATTTTCAGCTGTGATCTTCATATCTCTGGCTGCTGTGCCATGTATATTACGAGGTGGCAACACTTGGAGCAGAAATCACCTGCGTTTGGAAAGGAAAGAGGCGAGGAAACCAGCTGCTCTGCTCCTCTTCATCAGCAGCTTGTCTCGGGGGCCTGGTCGGTGCAGCTGGGTTGGGGATAAAAGCACAGCACCTGCCGCCTCTTTGCAATAAGCCCAATGTCAAACCTTCATCCTAAATCTTGAGCATGTATTTAAATACTGTAACCTACTCTGTAGTAGGCGGAGTACTTGAATAGCGCTTGGGGAGTCCAGGTGGCTTTGGGAGAGTCTTTTCACTTCTTTCTGCTTCCTTCTTTCCACCTGGACCGTGGGGCAAAGAACACTGGTTCCCTTCATAGGCTTTCTAGAAACCTCAGGGCAGAGAGCAGGGGAAGTGCTGTGTGTCGTGTTGCTTTTGCACTCAAAGTCTTTTTTCCTCTGAATAGAGAGGAAAAAAGAGCTCCTACCAAGTGATTGTATAAGGGACTAGATGCAGAAAGTAGTGAGAGAACTTAATCTGGGAATGTACAGGAGGCAGAGTCCACTGCTAATTCTCTTCACATATTTTAGTGAAAATGCTATGCAGGAGATATACATGGGAGGAGACTTCAGAGGGTGATAAAGATAAGACACCTGTAGAGAAGAAAGGAGTCAAACGAGAGGACACCTTTAAATAAATGAATTACTGGCACAGGGTAGGTAGCAGCTGTGAGTTGAACAGCAAAGAGCAAAAAAGATCAATTTTCAGTGTGGTCGTAGGTGAAGAGGAAGGTATCTGGAAGATCTAGCTTGGACTGGGCTTTTAAAAATGTAAACCAAAATTAGAGGGGAGGAAAAGATGGAAAAAATGGTAGCTGCCCACTATTACTTAGTGCAGGCTCTGCAGAGCTGAGAATAGCTCTATCCAGGCAGGTGAACGGGCAAGGCAATGGCAGATGAAATTAAATGTTGACAAATGCAAGTTAATGTGCATTGGAAGGCATAATATGACCTACTCATACACATTGCTGCATTTTAAATTAACTGTAACCACTCAGGGAAAAGACCTAGAGGTTATTGTGAACAGCTCAATGAAAACATCTGTTAAATGAACAGAAGCAGACAGTAAAGCAAACAAAACATTGGGCTGTACAAGGGAGATTTTATATTATCATTTGTATTACGGTAATGCGTCAGGACACCGACAACTGCCCGACAGCTTTCCGTTGTGCCAGGTTCTGTGTGAGCAGAGAGCAAAAAGGCATCCGAGAGCCTCAGAGAGCAGTTCTCTGGGTGTGAGCAAATACCAGGCAACTCAGGATATTCCTTCCCCCAGCCCCCAGTCGAGCGAGGAGACTCTGGGACCGCAGCCCTTTCGGGGGGTGCGGGTTTCCTGGGTTAATGGCCTGTGCAAATCCTCCTGGCACTGTGTGCAGCGCTCCAAAATGTGCGTACGGCCAAGAGCTGAGAGAGCTTTGTCAGAGGATATGTGCTTATTAGCCCAGTCCCAAGCTCGGGATCCTGGGGGAGGCTTGCTTGTGGCTAGGGCCTCTGTGGCCCAGGGAGGTGTTTAATGCCTTAGTGCTTCTTCCATTGCTGCCCCGACCTGTTCAGACACCTTTTCCTGTTACAGAGTGTGAGCAAGGCTCAGCTTCTTTGAGCCTCCAGGCTCTTTCAGCACAAAGTCTTGGGGTTTTTTGTATCCATCAGATCCATTTTCCAGAAGAGGTTAGAATCAGAATCGTCTCGGTTGGAAGGGACCTTTCAGATATCTGGTCCAAGCATCAACCTCACACTACCCAAACCACCACTAACCCATGTCCCTCAGCACCACGTCTGCCCGGCTGTTAAATACCTCCAGGGATGGCAGCTGTACCTCCAGGGCAACTGTTTCCAATGCTGAACAACCCTTCCAGTGTAAAAAGTTTTCCTGATATCCATCCTAAACCTCCCCTGGTGCAACTTGAGGCCATTTCCTCTTGTCCTTGGGAGAAGAGCCCGACCCCCACTGGCCACAGCCTCCTTTCAGGGAGCTGCAGAGAGCGAGAAGGTCCCCCCTCAGCCTCCTTCTCTCCAGGCTGAACCCCCCCAGCTCCCTCAGCCGCTCCTCACAGGACTCCTGCTCCAGACCCCTCACCAGCTCCGTTGCCCTTCTCTGGACACGCTCCAGCACCTCAGTGTCTTTCTTGGAGTGAGGGGCCCAAACTGGACAGAGTATTCGAGGTGGGGGCTCACCAGTTCTGAGTGCAGGGGGACGTCACTGCCCCAGTCCTGCTGGCCACACTAGTGCTGGTACAGACCAGGATGCTGTTGGCCTTCTTTATTAATTAATTAATAAATACACATCTTCCTTCATTCCTTTCTCTACCCAAATCATCACTGACAAAGTTTCAGGTAACCACCACACGTGGAGACCGTGCATAAGTGCATTGCTTCCCCAGCTGCTGCTCGGGGTGATGGGTGGTTTAGCGGGTCGGTGTTGCCACCCTGTTAGAAATGACTGTGGCACAGGTTCAGGTAGCGAATTCAGGACATGCTCCGAGCAGCCATTGGTATGCAAACACTACCATGAGTTTAGTGCTCATCCTTAATAGCAGACGAATTCAGAGTTATACCTGTTGTGCTCTGCCTATGGCTTTATTATAAAACATAGCCCTTGATTTGACGACTTGGTTTAAACTTGCCCCAAGCCATGTCCAAAGCTTAGTTTACTATTTCAGAATTAGCATCTATTTTTATATATGTCATAAATATTTAACCCCTGATCAACACTAACATCAGCCCTCTAGCCATTGCAATGCAAAGGAATTGCAATGTAAAGTAAAGGTACGGAGTGTGGAAGGATGTCTACATCAGTATTCCTCTGTTGCGAACAGCCTCTCAGACTTGATACTGAAGGGATGAATAAAATCAAACTTACTGATTATCATTTAGGCTGAATTTACTTTCTGCATTTGTAGGAAGGAGCTCTATTAATCAGCTTCATTTCCTGTCTCACCTAAGGAGTGCTCCTGTGTACCTCTCAGAAGCTCAGCGATAAATAAATATATATATACATGGGCATAAATATACAGATGTTAAAATAGCATTAAAAATCTTTCTGTCGTCTGCTCCATTACTCCTGTGATAGGTGGAGAGATAAAAACCCTCAAGGTTAATTTTTTAAAATTTCATTTTCTCATTTCTTGCTAATTTCCAGATACCTGGACCCATAGAGGAACTGGGCTATTAAGATGTGGAATTAAATTAAAATTTCAGGCTTGCGTGGAAACAACAACCAATGGAAATTTACTGAAAGGTTAAAGGAGAGGACAAGAGGCAAACTGGGAAAAATCCTTTTAAAGTCTAAGTATAGTATATGTTGCCTCCTGCACTTTAATGCACATAAATTAAGAAAATAATTCTAGGAACTGAAGGCTCCAGTTTAACACTTGTGGTTTATGGTGGCCCTTGAGTCTCTCTGTGGAACTGCAACTTCATTATGTACAGCTGAGGAGACATTATTCCTTACATTATCTGCTGTGCTAACACAGTTACCACCGATGCGCGAGTGCTATTTGGATTCTCAAACGTAATGGGCAGATATGTACTGCAAGCATTTATGTGGCTTTTCCGCCAATTTGTGACTGAAATGACTTTTTCTTTGTTGAGAAATGTGTATTCGCTACATCTAATTCCTCTGTTCCTCCAGGTTAACTCAGCATTCCCGTTCCGATGGATGCTGTAGGCTGGTCCAGTTATGGGCTGGGTGCCTGTGAGCTGTCTCCTGGGGGGAAAAAAACAAAAGGTACGGCTTTTTTTGCATAGTTGGCACACTGATGTTCAAGATAATTATTTTGTTCTAACCTAGAATGTGGGGTTTTTTGTTAATTCTCTGAAGAATCTTTCCCCCTTTCCCTCCCTCTTCTTTTTGTGTACGAGATGAAGGTCTGAGTAGGAAGGAGACTGCATTTATTTCTCTTCTGAGTAGGCTTAAAAGTACAGGTTAAACAAATAGGTTCTTGTACTTTCATTTAGGGGAAATTTTAGGTCAGAAAGAGGCCAGCGAGCTCATGTTAATTGAAAACAGTATCTCACATCCTTTGTAGCAAAAAATACCTACGTTTGGTCCTGGAATGCTGTAGAGCTCAGCAGAGCGTATCCTTGATGATTTTCAGAGAGATTTTGTTGCGGAGTACTGGCCCCTCTTCTTCATTTTCAGCAGCTCCTTTATGTTTAGAAGACAGCGGGTTGCGTTAAGCTGAGGTCAGGGCTTAGGGTATGTCATGGCAGCTGGAACGGGGTTCAGCGTTTCAGAAGGGAAGTGGAGCTGGTTTGGTTGGAGAACTCTTGGGCCATCAGCTTGCGCCACGGGGGAGGCCTGGGAGCTGGGAGACCCTGGGGAAGGTTGAGGCAAGCGTAGCTGAGCTTCGTAATGCTGCTTATCCTGCTCTGGGGTAACCTGTGGCCAGCCCAGAGATGTTGTCCACCTTGCAGGAGCCTCCTGGTTCCCACCTGGCTGCGCTGGGTGCAGGTGGCTCCAGCTCCAGCAGTCCTCCTGAGGTGCCCGAGGGGCTTGAAATCTCTGCAAGACCCACCAGAATCCCAGGGACCTTAGATGAAGGGGGAGGGGGGAAAGGCGTGTAAAAAGCTATTTGACCACAGGGAGCTGCAGAGTGGCCGATCTCTGTGATTTCATTTTTATTTTTTTCATTTCCTCTGTATCTTGAAATGTTTGTTTGCTTTTTAAGCCCCAGCTGTTGGAGTCAGGGGATCACACAAGAACATCAGGTCTCCTCTCTTAAACAAACAAACGCAGCAGACTTCACCAGAGAAAAACATGAAAGTGCAAATCCCAGGGGCTAAAAACCCTCTGGAAGACAAAAGCTGCAACATTTATTAATTTGTTGAATAACCTGTTGGGCCTGACTTGATTTTCAAATAAATAGAATTAGAATATCAATAGCAGAACGCCAGGTTCCTAAAATATTCAAAAGCGGCTTCCTTTTATGTAGTGCCTTTCATGAAAACTGCATCATAAGGTGATTTGCAGTGCTAAATAATAAATAACAACACACATACACGCACGTAGAAATTAACAGCTGTGGCCAGGGGAGGAAAAGATATATTTTCAGATGAGATGTAGAAAGAAATGGGGAGTCAATGAGGCAGAGAGATACAAGAGAGGTTGGATCTGGGTCAGCTGTTTAATTTTGACCTTGGTTATTATTAGTCATTGGAGATAAAATATAGCTAGTGCCTCTGGAGTGTTCTCTGTGCACTTTGAATTGCAAGAACTGGGAAGTATGGAAGGAAATAAGAATTCAGCTGGATTCTGAGCAGAGAAGGGTAGGTAGGGAAAGGTTTTACTATCGTAGAAGGTAACTTGCACCAAGGCAGGCTGCTGCTGGCTCTTCAGCCTGAGTCCGTGCACATCCACAGACTTGGTAACTTCAAGAGGTTTATGTTAATGCTTAAGCCAGAAAACTTTCCAAGAGCCTTGAAAGACAAAAGTAGTGATTAAGGCAGCTACAAATCACATGCGCAGATGTTCACTGTGAGGGAAAGGACCAGGAAAGCTGGTGGAAAGTTTTCCACCCAGAGCTTGACTCCTGAGCACTTCCCACGTAGCAGCAGCCGTTTTTCCAGTTTCTTTTCTACACTTGTTGCTTTTGGTGCTGAATGCCATTTCCTTAGCAATATATGTGTGCTTGTATGAGATTAAGTCCTTCTACTGAATTAATGCTTCTTACTGGGAGATTCCCAGTCCAAAGCAGAGATCGGGCCAGCCCTTTGAAACCCCTTCCAGCCCAAGCACTAACCTTTTGGGCTTTTGTGGGGCTAAAGAGCGATTCATCCCATGCCAGCCCTGCAGCAGGAAATAGCTTTAGTTTTCCTGGTGCTTAACTTGATATGTACAGTCAGCTGCAGCGGCTTTATAGCACTATAAGAGCAGCAATTTCATGGAAAGTTAAGATAAATTATGGATCCAAGCAGTACTTGTGTACGTGGTGAGCTCCAGAACCTTCACAAGGCACCAGTTTTAGCCTTTATTTCCCCGCCTGTGAATGGGGAGCGTTAGCCATTCCCTCCTCTCAGAGGGGTATTGGGACAGTACATTAAGAGTCAGCGAGGCCTGTACCCATAGAAGTGAGTAGTTAAAGAAGGGCAGCTTTCCTTGCTCTGTTAATTTTGGCCTGAGCTTCAGCTCTTCAGCCAAAGTGTGGGATGTAAGGCAATCTGTACAACCACCAGGAGCTTCATCAGAGCTCAGCCTCCAAATACATTGCGGTCACCAGAAGCGCGTACCCTGCACATCATGGATAGGATTCAACTGCTTAACTTCACGTGTTTGTCTAAAGTNGCAGACGTGCTGAGGGACATGGGGTAGTGGTGGTTTGAGCAGTGTGAGGCTGATGGTGGGACGCGATGATCTGAAAGGACCCTCCCAACCTCTGCGATTCTGTGATTCTGCGTACCGTGAGCTGACTGAACCTAAATGTAATCGCTGAGAGCACAGCAATCGGAGCGTGATCAGTCCCATTTAAGACAGTCTAATATGGGAAGCTGAAGTTAAGCCACTGAAGCTAGAAAAGTGCACCCTGTATATGAGTGAGGAGTTGCAGATGTGTGTGTTTCCCTTTTGTGGGGATCATCATTGTTTCACTGTGTAAACCTCAGATACTCTTTATTTTGCCTCTGAATTTTAGGTTTTGTGGAATTCAAAACGTAAGTGGGGATGCAAGTGAAACAATTCTTGCAAAAGTGCTGTAGATATTCCAGAAATGGTCACCTTAAAGCAGAAATAACATTGTGTTTGCTGTAAGTGCTGCAAAATACT